>CM066031.1:131513950-132040132 GCA_033557465.1 Ichthyophis bannanicus
GGCTGTCAATCAGCGGGTCTAGGACAGGTTGAAATCGCCTCCAATCACAATAGGAATCGCGGCGTACTCAGCTAGCACCTCCGCAATCCTATAAAAAAAGGCAGGGTTATCGCAGTTAGGCGCATATACATTCATAAACACAACTTGATGCTGGCCCACTGAGATCTGAGCACAGGCCCACCTCCCTTCAGGATCCGCC
Organism: Ichthyophis bannanicus; assembly: GCA_033557465.1. Lineage (NCBI taxonomy): Eukaryota > Metazoa > Chordata > Amphibia > Gymnophiona > Ichthyophiidae > Ichthyophis > Ichthyophis bannanicus. Next base: position 131,514,150 of record CM066031.1, read on the forward strand.
CGGAGCAATTGAGCTTGAGCCTTGCTAGCCTTGTTTGAGCAAGATAGCCACCCCATTTTTTTTTCCAATTGCTGGCGCCTGAGCTACTAAATTGTACTTGCCCGAGCCCAATTTCATCGTTTCAACATTAGATAAATGTGTTTCCTGCAGCAAGACCAGGTCAGCTCCTTGTTTCTGACAGTAAGCAAGAATCTTTTTACGTTTGGCAGGAAGATTAATGCCCTTCACATTCAGGGAGAGGACTTTAAGGTGAGAGCATAGGTGAAATCATACTGGAGAGCCTGCAAGCCCCGGATCGCTTCATACAGAGAGGCTAATAGCATTGAAAAAGCTAACAGAGGCCAGTGAGGTGCTATAGAGAACATTACCCAACAAAGACTATCAACAAGGTGAGCCGACATAGGAACACAGGTGGCACATCCGGCATTCCTAACCTTAAGGCTATAGATAGAGTGGAAACAAAATCATCAGAAGGGAAAGGTAGAGCAAAAAAGAACCATGACAGCATTATTCTAAACGCAATTATACCATCCCCACAAGCCCGCCAGACAACCCAACTAGTCTACCCTCAAACATACAGCATGTGGGAAACTTGAGGGGGTACTGAGAGATACAGATAAAATGCCCAAACCTCGACCACAACCCATTAAACCGTATAAGAATGACAAATAACTGGCAAAGTATAACCATACCACTTCACATCATCAGAGATAAGGATATCCCATACAGTGTGTGGAGAGGAGAAAGGCATCGGGAAACAGAGACTTGACAACGAATGAGACATAAAAGTCACTGCATTTGCAGGGCTTCCTGCTCTTCAAGGTAGAGGAGTGCTTCTGCCGGGTCGTCAAACGATCGAGAGCTGTTATTGAGAGTGACCTTCAGACGCGCAGGGTAGAAAAGTCCGAACCTCGCTTGGAGACTCTGAAGCCGGGGTCTAAGAGCCAGGAACTGCCGACGTTTATCAGCTGTAGCCTTACATACATCCGGGTAAAAGGAGAGCTTATGGCCTTCAAATTCCCATGCGGCCTGACTTTTGGCCACGGACAGGATCTGCCTAGCATGCTGATGGTGAAGCAGGCAAAATATAATCGGGCGTGGGAATTTGCCAGTCACAGGCCGAACTGCAGGCACTCTATGCGCACGCTCGATGTCGAGGAGGCCCGAAAATTTTACCTTGAGCAGAGAGGGGAGTATCTTAGCCAAGAACGCGAAGATATCCGGGCCTTCAGCGCCCTCAGGCAGGCCCACCAACCGTATGTTATTTCTCCGGTTGCGATTACTGAGATCTTCAAGCTGAGCTTCAAGTCGTTCCACGCGCTTACAAAACTTAGGTAATGGTGCCAGCGACTCCCTATGCACTTCAATAGACTTCTCGGCCTTCTCGAGACGCTCTGTTAAAATTTGATACCGGGTTTTCATTTCTCCGAGCTCTGTCTGCACCCGTACTAACGCATCTCCGTTCGCCAGCACCAAGTCTTTGACCGCCCCGAATTTCCGTCAAAAGTTCACGCATGCTGTCTCCTGCTTCCCGCGAGGACGCCTTCTTTTGCGGGGACAGGGGGTCGGCTTTCGCCCTCTTCGAGCCTGTATTACCGCCGCAGCAAAGTCCAATTTAATCGGCTTTCCCCCTGCCATAAAGCCAGAGGTATTAGGCACCCGACCAAGGTATTTGGGTATCTGGGAGGGCAAAACTAACACTCTTAATACAGGATTCTCCTGAAGGCAGCCGGAGCTCGCAAATTAAGCAGCCACCTTGTTTCCCAGCAGGCTCCGCCTCCCCCAGCCTTTTCTTTTTTATAAGTTTGCCATAAGCCTGTGTGTGTGTGTGTGTGTGTGTGTGGTTAGGACCGGTAATGGGGGGGGTGTTAAGACTGGCAGTGGGCTGGGGGCTGTCTGGAAATGGGGCTAGGGGGGGTTAGGACTGATAATGGGCTATGGGGGGGGCTAGGACAGGAAATGGGCTGATGGGGAGGGGTTAGGACTGGTAATGGGCTGTTGGGGGGGGTTAGGACTGGTAATGGGCTATAGGGAGGGGTTTAGGACTGGTAATGGGCTGTGGGCTGATGGGGGCTGTCTGGAAATGGGGTGATGGGCTATGGGGGGGTTAGGACTGGTAATGGGCTATGGGGGGTTAGGACTGGTAATGGGCTGTGGGCTGTTGGGGGGGGGTTAGGACTGATAATGGGATATGGGGGGCGATGGGGAGGGGTTAGGACTTGAGGTGGGCTGATGTGGTTAGGACTGGTAATGGGCTGTGGGCTGATGGGGGTGGGGGTTAGGACTGGCAATGAGCTATGGGGGTTAAGACTGGAAGTGGGCTGATGGGGGGTTAGGACTGGTAATGGGTTATAGGGGGGCTTAAACTGAAAATGGGGTGATGGGGGGTTAGGACTGGAAGTGGGTTGATGAGGGGCTAGGACTGGTAATGGGTTGGGGGGTTGCTATGACTGGAAATGGGCTGAGTGGAAGGGGAGGCTTGAACTGCAAATAGCTGATGGGGAGGGAGCTTGGAATGGAAAATGGGCTGTGAGGGAAGGGAGCTAGGACTGAAAATGGGCTGATGGGGCAGCTAGGATAGGACTGGAAATGGGCTGTTGGGGGGAGCTAAGATTGGAAATGGGCTGTGGTGGGGGCTTGAATTGAAATGGACTCATGGAGGGGCTAGAACTGGAAGTAGGCTCATGGGGGGCTTGGACTGGAATTGGGCTGAGTGGAGGGGAGCTAGGATTTGACATGGGCTGATGGTGGGGCTAGGAAATGACTAGAAATGGGCTGATGGGGGCTAGGATTGGAAATGAGCTGATGAAGGGACTCAGACTGAAAATGGATGGGGGAGCTAGGACTGGAAATGGGCTATGGGGGGCTAGGACTGGAAATGGGCTTATGCAGGGACTAGAAGGGAATGGATGCTGGGTGAGACTGGAACTAGAAGGGAGCTGATGTTGGGGGAGGATTAGAATGGGATGGGGCTGGGAGAGTAAAATGGAGAGGGGAAAAATATTTTGTGTGGGAGGGATGAAAAATCTACAATTGGCCGGGTTATTGGGAGAGTAAGTGGGGATTGAAGATGGAGGGGTAAAATTTGTGTGGATGAAATAGGAATGAGGAAAGAGCAAAAGGAGAAAGATTAGTATGTTAAAGCAGATGTAGAGAGAGAGAATGGAAAAAAAAACTAGAAGAGAGAAGAAAGAACAAATGGACAGCAGACGATGGGACAGTTAGCAGAAAACATGAAGAAACCAGAAGAAAGTGGCTGGAGCAATTGCAACTGAAAAAAATGCACAAAAGGTAGAAAGATATCTCTTTATTTTGAATTTATTAACTGGAATATGAAAGCTCTGGGAAATGTGCATCATTAACGTCTGCGCTTTGTTTGGTACAAGAGGAAATTAATTTATAGTTTTATTTCTACAGTGTTGTACATTCCAAGTTTGGCTTTTGGGGTTCCCAGTTTAATTATTGCCTTCCTGTTTCTAAATTGTGATTCCTTGTTTGGTGATGGTCTATGTTCTGCATGTGTAACTGAGCTGAGGTATTCTATTTATGTAATTCCTATTTGACATTGCCACTTGTTCTCTTTCCCCAGTATTCTCTGAAATGTATTGGTTTAATATTTGCAGTGTTGCCTTTTGATAGGTAGGGTATGGTGCTTTGTGAGTCCTGGTAATGCTGTCAGGATACGGCGGTTTTGCTATGGATTCTAAATGGGCAGCATTTGTAGTAGTTCCTAATGTGCCTGGCGGTTGGCACTGGATTATAGTAATGTAGAAATCTTTTAGTCTTTCTTTATCCATACACTCATTAAGAGACATGTTAGTGTATGGTAACATTATGCAAATATTTATGCAAATAAGGCCACTTATGCAAATGAGGCCCCGCACCGAGTCTCCGCACATGGGCCGCCCCTGTCTACCGTATCCGGAAAGAACTGGGGTTCCATAAACCCCAACTGCCATCTTACTCCATTGTCATCGATTCGACCATGCAGAAGCTCAAGATTCAAAAAAACCACTGCTCCATCCCTCCCGGCTCCACGTTCCTCTCCTGGGCCGCCTATGACAGCTTCCAGTCAGTGGCTAGAGTGGCGGTGGCCGGCATAGGGGCCCAACACTGCGAGATCCAATACCATGCGGAATGCAAAAAAACAGTCCAAAGGCGTGGTATAGTGGAAAAACCAGAAACTTTATTGAATATTGCCAACCCGACACAGGCCGTATTTCGCAACACTTCATCAAGGGTTATTGTGGCATAAAACTAAAATCATAAACAAAGAACATTTAAAATTAACAAGCATAAAGAGACAAAAACAAACAGCAATACATTTCATAACGATTAATAAATAATCAATAAGTCTAATAACAATAAAAATTTTTAAAAAACATATCTGAAACTTTCAAAATGAAATTGTTAAGACAGCCAAAAACACATGTATAACATATAAAAACATAAATACCTCTATAAAAGATCAATGGTCATATACCGTACTGTATAAAAACAATACAAATCTGTGGATGCTGAAAAGAGACATAAATAGATTAATGAATAAAAAAGTATAAATATACTTATAATTCATGTAAACAATGAGACAAGAAAAAAGATGAATAATTAACAAAGCTCAAAGAACATTCTTAAGAAGAGAGGCCAAAAAAGAGAGCAAGCAGGAGTGAGTCAGCTGACATATGTAGAAGGGGACTTATAAACAAAACCTAATTTCAAATTGCACATGGAATTGTATATGAAAATCATGGATTACTTTACAATATCTACTTAAGAACATGCATGTGTAATAAATGAAACTTTAAACCAATGGAAAATGTATGGTGATGACCTCACTAAAATAAACTGTGATCAAAAAGACATGTTAAAAAATGTGGAATAAATTAACATTAAGAAACTAAGTAAATCTACTCAATAAAAAGGCTTAAAATTACAAGCTGTAAATCATCAAGAGAATATACTTGATAACACTACTAAAAGGTCAACATCTCATAAAACATGGGGGGAGGGCCTAAGATTTGAACCCTCATTAGACCAGGCCTGACTTTTCATCAGCAAGTGTTTCTTCTCTTTAATTCTCATTGAACGTCATACTCTCGCAGAGGTGTGTAAAATCTTGGATCTGATTCTGAGGGAAGAAGGTGCTGAAGAACTAAGCAGTCATCCTAAATCAACCTTAATACTAAGGGACCTCATAATGTGCAGCTTCTTGAAAATCTATCTGGTCAATATCAAACAATCACAGCCCCCCTTTCTTAAGCGATTCAAGTTCCTTATCCCTCCAAATCAGTCCCGAACCTCTGGGTAGTGTACCTCTTCCAGAAGCTTGGAGATTGATCATGTCATCTTTTGATGACACCTCTCTACTTTTACCACTGGCACCGTCTACTAGCCCCAGTTTACTCAGTCTCCAAGTAACTGGAGGAGGTGTGAGCCAGGGGTTCTGGACTCTCTGAGGGCAACTAAGGAGATAGCCTTTTATTTTCTTGCTTCACTGGGCTCAGCACTGGATTTTATTCTGAGTGGAAAAAAAAATAGAAATTATATTCAAGCAGGCAAGATTTCAGACACTCTGCAGGCAAAGGAGGGGATCCCCTGGCCTCCCTTGCGAGCGGGAAGGCTAACAGGTGAGGACCCGTTTAACCCAGGGAGAGCAGGCATCTCCCGAACCCGTTATCGGGTGAGGAGCCGTCTCCCAGACGTCAGTGGCGAGATGGACAGCTCCTGCTGAGCCTTCAGTGCCTAAGCCCTTGGAGTTGGCTGAGCATGGGGGTGGTAGGAGGTACAACAAACATCTGCTGCAGAGTGCAGGTAAGTACCGGAAAGAAGAGGGAATTTCTTTCGTGGTGGTTTAGGTCGAACAACAGTGCTGTGTTTCTGAAGGGTGCAGGAAGCAGGCCCCGAAAGGGAGGCGCTCTCCACATGGCGAGAGGCCAGAGCGGTGCAAGAACGGCTGTGTTCATCTGTGGCTCCTGCAGCGACCTGGAGGTTTCCTTCTTTTGCCTCCCCCCCCCCCCCCAGGGCTGTCAGGGGGCGGGGGTTGGGTTAATTTCTGTATATGATCTGCTTTTAGCTTTTGCAGCCGTGTTTTGAGGGAGATAGCAGTTAGGGCCTAGGGACCTGCAGTTATTGCAGTATATTTCAGTTCCTTTTCCCCCATTTTCATTCATTTGTGTTCGTTTAGTTCACAAAGACTCTCGGTTGTGCCTGTTGGATGTTAAACAGGTCCTGAAGCGCTATTTGAAGTGTACGGCGGCTTTTCTGAGATCAGAGCGAATGTTCATTCTGTTCGGGGGGCCTCGGAGGGGAGAATCTGCAGTCAAGGCTTCTATTTCCAGATGGATTAGAGAGATTATTGCCTTGGCCTACGCGGTGAAGGGGAGAGTGATGCCGGCAGGATTGCGGGCACATTCCATAACGGGTCAAGCGTCCTCGTGGGCGGAGTATGGTTAGGTGCTACCGGCAAAGATCTGTAAGATGGCATCCTGGTCTTCCCTTCATACCTTTGCTAAGCATTATCGCCTGGATATTCAGGCTTCGGGTGATGCTCAGTTTGGAGGGTCAGTGCTTCAGGCTGGGTTGGCAGGTCCCTCCCATTAGGTTAACTGCTCTGTTACATCCCAGAGGTGCAGGACTGGACTGGAGGGACGATAAGAAAAGAAAAATTAGACTTACCTGCAAATTGTTCCTTGAGGAACTCCAATCCAGTCCCAGATCCCACCCTTGATGGTTTCTAAGTGGAGAGAGGGCACTTCCGGATAGGACACTGTGGACACATTTAGACATTGGGAGCCGGGGCCAGGAGAACTCTCCTCACTCGTTGTCTTCCTCCAAATTATGCTGCTATCTCTGTCCTGCGCGTAGTGCGGATGGGTGGCGGGGTTGCGATTATTTACCGCTCCTCAGTTCCTCTCTCCAGAATTTCCTCTTCTGCTCTAACCTACCCTGAATCTCTTGTTCTTCAGCTGAATGTCCAGCCTGCTTTACAATTCCTATTAATCTACTTCCCTCCGTCTTCCCCTCCCTCCCTCTGGGACGCTCTTCTCTCTTCTATTTCTGATCTGGTTCTTCAATTTCCCCAACTTCTCATACTTGGAGATTTCAACGTGCATTTTGATTCCCCCACTTCAGCCAGGGATATTGCGTTCTCTGTGCTTCTCCAGGATCTTTCATTATTGCAACATGTGACCCTTCCTACCCACGGGGCAGGTCACATCCTGGATTTAGTTATTTCTCCAGCAAACTCATCTGTTCAGGTTTCATTGTCCACTCCAGTGCCAGTCCCCTGGTCTGACCATTTCTATCTTACCTTTACTCTTCAATCTTTACCCCCCCCTCCTCCTCCTCTACCCACACGTCTATCCCGCCGTCTTGACTCGACTACCCTACACAATTTTTCCTCAGTTTATCGCCCTCCATCGCCTGGTTTTTTGTCCCTGTCTCCATCAACTCAAGTTGCCCTCTGGAACACCGAACTGTCTTGTGCTTTGGACCAGGTTGCCCCTATAAGACCTTATAAACCTCGTCACCCTACTCACCACCCCTGTTTCCATGCAGGACTTCGTTTTCATCGCTCCCAGCTACGGAGAGCTGAACATCTCTGGCGGAAGTCCCATTCTGTAGCATCCTATCAGTATTTCAAGTCCTGCCATGCCCACTATCGTTCTTGTGTCCATCAAGCTAAACGCTCCTTCTATTCCACATCAATTGCCCTAGCCCCCAACAGATCGCGACATCTCTTTGCCACTTTGAATATGCTTTCTCAACTACTTTTATTTTTATTTATTTAGCAATCATTTGTATACCGCTCCTTCCAGCGATCAGAAGCACAGTACAGTCCTCTTCCTCTGCTGAGCCTCTTACAGCTATTCCGGCCCCCAGCCCAACTAGCCTGGTCTCTTTCTTTTCTTCCAAAGTTCACGACCTTCGTTTATCTTTACCATTCTGTTCACAAGATTTGTCCCCACCCTCTCCCTTCTCACCTACCTCGCCTCCACTGCTATCACACACTTGGGTTAGCTTTCAATCTCTCACTTCCCCAGAGCTCGTCAAACTACTGTCCACTACTCGTAAGACTACTTGCCCCTCTGACCCTATTCCCTCTTCCTGGCTCTCTGAGCCGTCTCCAGCTTTATTTCAACCTCTCCTTTGTATTATCAATTCCAGCCTGTCACATGGCACTTTTACGCTTCCTTGGAAGCATGCCTTGGTACGCCCCCTTCTAAAACAGCCTTTTCTGGACCCCTCTGTACCTGCAAATTACCGCCCAGTATCCAACCTTCCCTTCGCTTCCAAACTTTTGGAAAAGGTTGTTTTCTCCCAACTCTCATATCACCTGGATTCCACACATTTTCTACACCCTCGGCAATCCAGCTTTCGACCTGGGCACAGTGTTGAAACTACTATCACGGCAGTCCTGAATGAGATCTACACTTCCCGTGAACATGGTGATATTACGGTGGCGGTATCTCTTGACCTTTCAGCTGCGTTCGATTTGATGGATCACTCTCTCTTCTTCTTTCTCGGTTATGGGATTCAGGAATTCGTGGCACTGTGTATCGCTTTTTTTTTACCTTCTTATCCTCCCGGTCTTTTGCAGTCACCTCAGCCTCTTCCACTTCTGCTTGCTTTCCTCTCACCTGTGGTGTTCCACAAGGCTCAATCTTGGCCCCTTTACTGTTCAACGTCTTGTTGGCTCCCCTAGCTTTATTGGTCCAACAATCCGGGATATCAGGGTATTATTATGCCGATGACATCTTTCTCTTACACCACACATCCTCCTCCCATCCTGATATTACTCCCTTGGAATCCTACCTATCTTTGGTCTTCTCCTGGCTTTCCTCTAACTGCTTGATTCTTATTGTTTCTAAAACTGCAGCTATTTGGTTTACACATGGCTCTTCCACCCCATTACCCACTCCCTTTTTCTCTGGCACCCCTATCTCCTTAGTTTCCAAACTCCGCTATCTTGGTGTCATTCTCGACAGTAATCGTACCTTCCACGACCACATTTCACTGGTTTCTCAAAGCTCCTTTTTCTGTCTTAGGCGAATCCGTGCCATCCGACCATTTCTCTCCTCTCAAGCCCTCACCACCCTCCTCCTTTCCCTAGTCATCACCAGACTGGACTTCTGTAATTCTATCTACACAGGTATTCCCCAATATCAACAACACCGATTGCAACTAATACAAAATACAGCTGCTCGAATGATTTTACACGCCTCCCCCAATGATCATGTTACCCCGCTTTTACTGCACCTTCACTGGCTACCACTGAAATTCCGGATTCCCTTCAAGATTCTTACTCTCGTACACCGAGCTGTATATCTTCACACACCTCAATATCTCTCCAATCTGTTAACCTTTCATATTCCCACCCGTAGTCTTCGATCTGTTCACATTAACCGCCTGCACCTCCCAGCTCCTTCTCAAGCCCACTTGCAATCCACTCGGAAATCAGCATTTTTCTACCTAGGTCCCGCCCTCTGGAATTCCCTCCCTACTGCCCTCCGCCTTGAAGATTCCTACCCCAAATTCCGTTCCCTCCTCAAGACCCACTCTTTTTTTCTTAGCTTTTAATGTCCCCTCTGAACCTGTATGACCTCACTCTCCTTGTTGCACTGCTTCTGCTAACTCTGCTCTCTCATCTTTTCTTTTTAAGTGATTGTAATTTCTTTTTCCTTTCTTGCCTAATGCTATTATGTATATTGTAAACTGCCCCAATGTAATGGGGGGCGGTATATCAAGTTGTAAATAAACAATAAACTCTCAGTCTCACGTTTCATCCAGATGGACATAGTCAGCGTTGCTTAGGTAAGCCTCCCTGGGTTGGGGGGAATGGGGATTCCTTCCCAGGTGAGGGGGGCTAATAAGTTGGGGTGTATAGGTTTGAGAGTTTATCATTGTTTAACTACTTATTTCTTACTCCTGTGAATCTGCTTTGTCAGTAGGTTACTGGGGCTGGTAGGCGGTGCCAGTGGTATAAGTAGAGGGGTGTCATCAAAAGGTGGCATGCTCAGTCTCCAAACTGCTGGAAGAGGTACACTACCCAGAAGTTCGGGACTGGACTGGATTTCCTCAAGGAACAACAATTAGCAGGTAAGTCTAATTTCTCTTTATTTATTATACAAATGTATTGCTTGTTCCACTACCAAAATATTCAAAGTGAGATATAATGACCCCCATATCCCTCTGATTTATGATGGACGGCAGTAGTAGAACCTCCCTTCCCTCCCCCATCATATGCTTCTCCCTGTGGGAATTATTGCTTTGTATTTTTCTTTGAAAATAAGGGAAATTATAACTAATTTTTCCTGTTTATTTCTCTAAACAGGCTATGAAAGGAGCAGTTCCGATACTTTATCAAGAATTAAACAAGAGGAAGAGCCGTATGTCCAGGAGTCAGGAGAGAGAGCAGTTACTGACTCATACCCAGGTGAGTAATAATAAATAGTGTACTGAGTAATAGGAGATATTACAGAATCCAGCTGAATATTACTAATTTACTTACCTGTATCCTTTGTTCTCACATATGGAGAATATAAGTCCTCACATGTTTTTGTTGTTAAGTGCCGTCGAGTCGGAGTCGACTCATGGCGACCCTCTGGATAGCTATCCTAAATTGTGTTCGGTCTTCAGTCAGGCGGCACATTGTTGACAGGCTGGTATCCGTAGCTGCTGTTATTGTATCGATCCGTCTCATTGCTGGCCTTCCTCTTTTGCGTTGACCTTCTATCTTGCCAAGCATAATGTCTTTCTCTAATGATCTCTCTCTTCGCATGATGTGTCCAAAGTATGAAAGTCGAAGTCTTGTCATCTGAGCTTCTAAAGAAAGCTTAGGTTTGATCTCCTCTAGTACCGACTGGTTTGTTCTTTGGGCAGTCCATGGTATACACAGTATTCGCCGCCAGCACCATAACTCAAAGGCGTCAATTTTCTTCCTGTCTATCTTTTTCACTGTCTAGCTTTCACATCCATATGATGTTATTGAAATAACCATGGCTTGAACAAGTCGAATCTTTGTATGGAGAGAGACATCTCTGCTCTTGAGAATCTTATCTAGGTCTTTCATAGCCATTCTGCCAAGAGCAATGCGTCGTCTGATTTCTTGACTGCTTGTTGCTTCTTTATTGATAGTTGATCCAAGTAGGTTAAAGTTGTTCACAATTTCAATTTCTTCTCCTTCAACGATGAACCTGTTGATTATGCCAGTTGTCATGATCTTTGTCTTCTTTACATTAAGGTGCAGGCCCATTTTGAGACTATGTTCTTTGATTGTGAGAAGCAAATGTTTCAGATCATTTTCACTTTCAGCCAGTAATGTGGTATCATCAGCATAGCGAAGGTTGTTGATGAGTCTTCCACCAATCTTCACACCTCTGTTGTCTTCATACAATCCTGCTTCTCTGATGATTTGTTCTGCATATAAATTAAACAAATAGGGGGAAAGTATGCAGCCTTGTCTTACACCTTTGCTTATTTTAAACCATTCTGTTTCTCCTTGTTCCGTTCGAACTGTTGCTTCTTGATCAATGTACAGATTGCGCAAGAGAACGATCAGGTGTTCTGGTATACCCATGCTTCTTAATGTGGCCCAGAGTTTCTCATGGTTTACACAGTCAAAAGCCTTGCTATAGTCGATAAAGCACAAATAGATATCCTTTTGGTATTCTTTAGTCTTTTCAAGGATCTATCTCACATCCGCAATGATGTGTCTCGTTCCTCGCCCTTTCCTGAACCCTGCTTGCACTTCAGGTAGTTCTTGTTCCAGGTATGGTTGTAGTCTCTTTTGAATTCTTCAGTAGAATCTTGCTGGCATGTGGGATCAGAGCGATTGTGCGATAATTTCCACAGTCAGTTGGATCACCTTCCTTTAGTATTGGTATAAACACAGATCTTTTCCAGTCAGTTGGCCATGATGTTGTCTTCCATATTTCTTGGCAGAGCCTTGTGAGTACGGTAACAGCTGCATCAGATTGCTGCAATACTTCTATGGGAATACTATCAATGCCTGGTGCTTTGTTCTTTGATAAGGCTTTCAATGCTGCTTCAACTTCTTCTTTCATCACCAATGGTTCCCGATCATAAGGTACAGGTTGAAACGGCTGTTGGTCCACTTGATCTTTATCATATAAAAACTCTGTATATTCCTTCCACCTTTTCTTGATCTTCTCAGCATCATTCAACATAGAACCTTGAGCATCTTGTAACATTCCGATTCGAGGCTGGAACTTTTTCTTTAACTCTCGTAGCTTTAGGAAAGCCGATCTTGTTCTTCCTCTAATAGTTTCTGCTTCTATTTCCTTGCAAGTGTCATTGTAGTACTTTTCCTTGTCCTGTCTTGCTGCACGTTGGAAATCTCTGTTGAGTTCTGCGATTGTCTTTCTTTCTCCTCTGGCTTTAGCTTCTCTGCGTTTCTGGGCAATTTTCAGAGTTTCTTCTGTCATCCATTTTGGCCATTTTTGCTTTTTCACCTTTTGTAGAGATTTCTCGCTTTCTTCCAACACAACCTTCTTGATGTCATTCCATAACTCTTCCGGGGCTCTGTCATTTGTATCTAAAGCAGCAAATCGATTTTGCAGGCAGTCTTTAAATTCCAGTGGTATATTCTCAAGGACATATTTTGCTGCATTCATGAGTGGTTTGCTCTTTTTCAGCTTTAGCTTAAATTTGCATACTAGTAGTTGATGATCTGTACCACAGTCAGCTCCAGGTTTTGTCTTTGTTGATGTTACCGAGCTTTTCCATCGTTGACTTCCACATATGTAGTCAATTTGATTTTTATATAATCCATTCGGTGAAGTCCATGTGTACAGTCGCCGCTTGTGTTGCTGGAAGAACGTGTTTGAGATGAATAGATCATTGGTCTTGCAGAATTCCATCAGTCTTTCTCCAGCTTCATTTCTGTTGCCAAGTCTATATTTTCCAACTACTTTGCCTTCTTCTTTGTTGCCAACGTTTGCGTTCCAGTCACCCATGACTATCAGGATATCCTGTTTGCATGTTCTGTCAATTTCAGCTTGTACTTGTTCATAGAACTCTTCAATTTCATTCTCTTCAGCAGCTGTTGTTGGGGCATATACTTGAATTATAGTTGTATTGATAGGCAATCCTCGTAGACGAATAGAGATTAAGCGTTCGCTGACTGCATTGTATTTCATTACAGTTCTTGCAAGTTTCTTCTTTATTATAAATGCAACACCATTTCTTCTTTGTCTTTCATTTCCAGCATAGTAGACCATGTGATCATCTGATGCAAAGTGCCCCATGCCAGTCCATTTCAGTTCGCTGACACCCAACAGATCAAGTTGTACACGTTCCATTTCATTCTTGACCACCTCCAACTTCCCTTGGTTCATGCTTCGTACGTTCCATGTTCCAATGTGTAAGTCATCTTTACAGCTTCTGACTATCATTTCATGCGCAGCTACATCAGCAGTCAGACTTCCCGAGGGCTTTGATCCAACCACATCATAAATGCTGGCTTTACTCTGAAAAGTCTTCAGCTCTTCCCCAGTAGCTAGTTATGCAGGGGAGGTATCTGGTGGTACAAGCTGCTATGGGGGAGACTTCTTAATACTTTGTTAATATATTTGCACCCAATCAGGACCAAGGGGAATTTTATGAGAGATTAGGAAGGGTTCTGGAGACCTTGGTTAAGAGCCATTGTGTACTAGGAGGGGATTTTAACATGATAGTTAATACTAGCCACACCTGCCCTCCCCAGTAAGCCACATTCAAATCCATATTTTCTGGGTGTAAATTCAAAAGCATATAATGTGGGAAGGGTTGGATTGTCACTCACTAACGCTTAAAGAGGTCCACTACCCAGGTCCACACCTTTGCCACTTTCACACAGCTCCACCATAGATGGAAAAAGTCCTCCTCCATCCCACATGATCACATTTGATTTAATAAATGGAGGAAAGGCAGCAAGGAAATCCACAGTACTACCTTTTATATATATATTTTTTAATTTATATTGTAAAGCAACAAATATCAATGAGTAATAACCATACAGGAAACTCAATACAAAACAGCAAAGTCAATAAACTTTGCTACTATTACCATATTCAATTGTGTTGCATTATTTTCCGTAACGTTTTTCTCTCTCTTCTCCCATCCGCCTTCCCTTTCCCCCCCCCCCAGATATGTGCAAATCCCTCAATACTCTACATGTCAAAGTAATTCTAGCTGTGAACCCTTAATTCTTATCCACTGGACTGATGGGTGTACTCTTAAGTTTAGGTGCTTCATACCTGGGAGACTTCCATCTATCCTCTACGCTTAGTCAAGGACATAGAGATCTCACCCCCTTATTGATGGCCCATTTATTTATTTATTTGGAACTTTTATATACCGCCCCTTCCCTAGATCAGGGGTGGTTTACATGGAACAAAGGAAACATACATATAGCAGTCCCAAATTACACCCCTCAGCGCCGAAGCCGGGAAGGAAGGCTGAGCGTGCGGGGTAGAAAAGTCACGCAGCAAAGAGGCTCCAAGGTAAGCGTGGCAGGTGGGGGGCAGGACAGCAAGAACCCCTAGCAATTGCCAAAACATGAGGAGACAGAGAGCAGCCTGCAAACATGTCTTTGGGAGCCTGCAGCGGTGAGGGAAACTACCCCCCCCCCCAATGTGTTTAGGTGTGATTTCTTCTTCTTCAGGCTTGTGTGCATTTTAACCCCCTGCTATGTTTTGGGCACCTGTGAGAGGTAGCCACCACAGAATAAAGCAGGACAGAGCAGTTTCTTCCTAGGGGGCCATTTACATCTTCAAAGTCTCGGTTGGATGGTCAGTCTGGCCAAGAGTCAGTTATGGCCTGCCCAGGAGCTAGAGTATTTGGGAGTGAGCTTCGATACCTGCTTTGGCAGGTTTTTCCTGCCAGATTTCCGGAAGCAGAAGCTACGACAGTTGATATGGCAGTACCTGAAGATGGCGAGACAGTCAGCATGGCTTTATCTGCATGTTCTGGGGACCATGGCAACCACTCTCGACTAGTCCCATGGGCAAGGGCTCACATGCAACTGCTACAGAGGGCTCTGCCCTGGTGGTGGTCCCATTAGAATCAACCCCTGTCCTAAGTACTCCCCTGCCCGCGGAGTACCAGGAGAGTCCTCAGGTGGTGGTTGCATCCGGGGAGCCCGGAAAGGGGCATGCCATTCGAGTCCCCTGGGTGGGTTCTGCTGATGACCGATGCCAGAATGTCAGGTTGGGAAAGCCTTTGCGAAGGACACTTTGTTCAGGGACAGTGGAGTCTATAGAAGGCCCTGTGGTCAATCAACCGGAGTGAGATGCAAGCAGTGATTTTGGCGCTAAAAGGTTTCGAGCCATGGTTGCAGCAGAAGGCGGTCTGAGTCCTCTTGAACAATGCAACCACAGTGCTTTACATCAACTGGCAAGGAGGCACGGGCAGTATAGCCCTGGAGGAGGAGGCCGAAAGGCTGTTCGGATGGGCAGAGACTCATCTGCAGGCGTTATCAGTGGTGCACGTACGACAATGTGATGGCAGACTACCTCAGTCGAGATGCTCATGGACTTCGGAGAATGACAGCTCAACCAAAGGGTGTTCAGGCAGGTGGTTGGCCGATGGGGCACACTGGTCATGGAGCTAATGGCAACGTTCAAATTTGCCAAGGCCTGCCAGTTTTTCAGCAGAAGTTGAGAAAGGATGTCTGAGGATCCAAAGAGGGTCTTCTCTATGTTTTTCCCCCGTGGGCGTTCATAGGCCGGGTAGTGCAACAGATAGAGGCACACTAGGGATTGGTAATTCTGGTGGCACCAGACTGGCCGAGGCACCCATGGTATGCCAACCTGTTTCGGATACTGGTGGATCAACTATGGTGGCTTCCAGATTGGAAGGACCTATTGACACAGGGGCTACTTCGCATGCCCCAGGTGGATCCATTCTCGCTTAAAGCATGGCTCTGGAAAGGGCGAGGCTGAAGAAGATAGGATATTAAGGCTCAGTGACTTGACTTCAGCTCATCAGACAGGGCTGTTGATTTCGGTCTGGCTGAGCTCAGGGCTCTACTGGCAGGTTGCTAGTCCCTCCCCTCTAATTCCAGCCACTGTTCTTCGCGCTGCAGGATCTCCAGAGGAGCAGTGAGTGCAGCCAGAGGGGGTTTTTTTTCTAGCTTTTCGCGAGGCCCTCGGAGTTCCTCTCATCTGATGTGTGGCGGGGTTGAGAGTGCTGGGGTCTGTCAAGCTTGTTGTCAGCACCATTTTATTTTGGCATGTTCTTGTTTTTGGGGCTCCGTTATTTTGAGTTCTTTTCCTTTGGGGGCTTTTTGAGTAATGGAGTTTTTTCTGAGGATTTACTTTTGCTTTTGTTTTGCGGTTTAATTGAGGCTGTCATGCCATCACAGAAGCAAGCTTGTAGAGCCTGTGGTTTCCGCAGAGGCTCCTTGTGCCTCTTGGGTTGTTGCCACAAGTGTGAAGCTGAATCCATATCCGTAGAAGAGAACCTGTCAGCCAGTAAGAGCAGGAGAGAGGGTGCTGGTGAAGCACAGTCTCAGGTCAGGCAGTCCTTTCCTGCGGTTGCTCCTGCCACCGTTTTTGCAGGAACAGTGGCCATTTCATTTTTGCAGGAACAGTGGCCATTTCAGAGGAGCTTGTTCCCATGGCTTTTCTAATGGCTGCCCAGCAGAACAACTTGGAGTCATCCATTTAAGCTTCTGTCAGCAGTCTTTTGTCATCAATTTCATCCTCTGGATTGTTTTCACCGGATTTGGTACTGAATATGCGTCGGGCTTATTGCCTGAAACAAGGATTGGTGAGGGTGTCACAGGGTCCCTAAGAGCCAAAAAAGGGGTCCCACTGAGTCTGTAGTAGCTAGGCTTCCGGAAGAGGCACCTTTGCTCAAGCACAGGTACCTGGAAAATGAAAGCTAGGAAGAAACCGGCTTGGTTCACTCTGAGGATCCATTGGAGGGTCCCTCAGATTTCTGGGGGGATTCCACTGCTGCAGAATTGGAGGAAGGGAGATCCTGCAGGTGGAGGACCCTCATATTGTCTGCCTGTTTCGACAAGAAGCGTTAGCGGCGCTAACTGTCCATTTGCTGGCTGCCCTTAACTTGCCACATACTGCTACATCAATGGAAGAGCCCTTGGAAGATCCCCTTTTGCAAGGTGTCCAGATGTCATAGCCCATCATGCCAGTCCACAGAATGATCAAGTAGATTTTTCTGTATAAGTGGGAGATTCCGGAGGCAGGCTTAAAGGGCAGCCGAGCCATAGCGTGGCTAAATCCAGTGCCTGATTCAGAAATGAATCAGCTCAAATCTCTAACGTGAATGTGTTGATCTCAGCAGTTACCAAAAAGAGCATTATACCTGTGGAGGACGGAGTGACTCTCAAGGACTATCAAGACCGAACGTTGAAAGCCTTGCTGAAACAGGTGTTGGACACTTGCAAGAATAATGCATTGATATCAATCTACTGAGCCTATGTGGCAAGAGCATGCTTAATGTGGGCACAAGGTGTGCTCAATAGCAACGCTGAGCTGCAACAGGTCTCCCCAAAGGCAGCAAAGCTAGATTCTTGGATGGCTTATCTGTCAGATGCCTTGTATGACCTTATTCGAACCTTGGCCAAAGGCATGGCCTTGGTCATCGCAGCCAGGCATTTTCTTTGGCTCTGGAATTGGTCAGTGGATGTGTCTTCTAAAACATGCCTGAGTAAGCTCCCCTTTAAGGATAAGCTGCTGTTTGGGAAGGCCTGGGACAAGGTGGTCAAGGATTTGGGTGAGACTAAAGGGGCCAGCTCCCTGAGGATAAGCAAATGCCCATCAGGTTGACGGCCCCAGCACGGGTTCAGTATCGAGATTTCAGGCATTTTCAAGTGATGCGCTTTGCCCCTTATCAGAGGGGTTGGTACCTGACTCAGCGGCCATCCTTTTGAGGGAACAGGGGCACAGGAAGAGGTTACTATCCCGCCGCTTCTTCTGCTCCCAAGAAGTCACAATAAAGTGAGGAGGGCCCAGGCAGTCGCCTCCAAAATTATTTTTTTTTTTTCTCCGCCTGGGTCTACGTTAACTCCAATCAGTGGGTTCTAGAAGTGATTCAAGAAGGTTAAGTTTTGGAGTTCAAATACCCACTTGCAGATGCGTTCTTACTATCGCTTTGCAAGGCACCGGGAAAGATTGTGGTGGTCTAAGATATTTTGTTGCGGCTCCAACACCTGGGGGCAGTAGTGGAGGTTCTGCACGCCCAGTTACGGTGCAGTCGATACTCCATTTATTTCATGGTACTCAAAAAAGAGGGTACCTTCCATCCTATCTTGGACCTCAAGCATGTAAACCAAGCATTGCGGGTGCCATGGTTCCATATGGAAACACTTTGCTCCATGGTGGTGGCGGTAAGACAAGGCAAGTTCCTCACCGCCCTCGACCTAACTGAAGTGTAACTTCACATACCCATTCGACTGGAGCATCAGTGCTTTCTATGGTTTGCAGTGCCAATGGGGTACTTCCAGTTCCAAGCACTGCCATTCGATTTGGCTACAGCTCCTCACACCTTCACCAAGGTTATGTTAGTGGTGGCAGCAGCTCTCCATCAAGAGGGCATTCTAGTGCATCCTTATCTGGACAATTGGTTGATAAGAGCAGAGTTACTTCAGGAAAGCAATGTGGCGACTGTTTGAGTTTCTTCAGACTCTTGGCTGGCTAGTCAGCTATGTCAAGAGAACATTACAGCCCTCACAGAACATCGTCTATTTGGGGGCCAGTTTTCAGACAAATGTTAGCAGGGTGTCCCTGCCAAGCGATCGGGTACAAAAGCTGACAACACAAGTTTCACAGTTTCTGCAAATGGCCACACCGATGGCATGGCACTACCTTCAGCTATTGGGCTCGATGGTGACATCATAAGAACATAAGATATGCCATACTGGGTCAGACCAAGGTCCATCAAGCCTAGTATTCTGTTTCCAACAGTGGCCAATCTAGGTCATATGTACCTAGCAGTTTCCCCAAGAGACACAGGTTCCACAATGCTTGTACTGGGTCAAGCATTGATATCTTCGGTCACTTCTTAATAATGGTTTATGGACCTTTCCTCCAGGAACTTGTCCAAACCTTTTTTAAACCAGCTACACTAACAGCCTTTACTACATCCTCCGGTAACAAATTCCAGAGTTTGATTACACGTTGAGTGAAAAAAATATTTTGTTTTATTAGTCTTAAATAGTTTACCCTGTAGCTTCATTGCATGTCCCCTAGTCTTTCTATATTCTGATAAGGTGAACAATCGATCTACGTTTACCCGTTCCACTCCGTTCATTAATTTATAGACTTCTGTCATATCTCCCCTCAGCTGCCTCTTTTCCAGGTTAAAGAGCCTTAACCTTTTTTTGCCTTTCTTCATAGGAGTATCCTTCCATCCCCTTTACCATTTTGGTTGCTCTTCTCTGTACCTTTTCTAAAATTGCTATATCCTTTTTAAGATATGGCGACCAATCAATCAAGCTGGTTCACTGGACGCATGCCCATGAGTCCCTTGCAGAGGGCCCTCCTCCACAGGTGATTGCTGCAGGTGCATCTGTTATCAAGGTAGCTGATTTGCCCATTGGTCACATGGATGGTGCTCAAATGATGCCTCAGTTCACAACGTCTGCTGGTGAGCATGCCATTGGAGCCCCCGAGTGGATTCCATTGACAACAGATGCCAGTCTCACTGGTTGGGGAGCGCATTGCGAACACCAGATAATGCATGTTGGACCCCAGAGGAGGCCTCCTGGTTGATCAATCGGCTAGAGATGAGAGCGGTATTTCTAGCTCTCAGGTTTTTCTGGCCACTCCTGTACGGAAAGGTAGCCTGGATGTTCTCGGACAACGCCACCATCGTGGCCTACATCAATCGCTAGAGCAGAACGGGAAGATTGCTGCTTGAGGATGAAATTCTGCCTCTCCTCATTTTGGTGGAGGTGAATCTCTAGGCCATCTGTGCTGGCCACGTGGCAGGACGAAAGAACATCGAGGTGGACTTCCTCAGCCACAATTCCATAGACCAGTGTGAGTGGTCTCTTGAAGACGTGGTTTTTGCCATTCTCATATGGCGGTGGGGTGAACCTATCATGGACCTGATGGCGACCTGCAAGAATTCAAAAGCTTCCAGGTTCTTCAGCAGACGGAGGCAAAGGATGTCAGAGGGCTGGATACATTGGTCCAGAGGTGGCCAATAGAGGGCCTCTTCTACATGTTCCCCCACCCACTCCTGTGGGCTCTCATAGGACACTTGCTGCTGAGGATAGAAGCTCATTTCATTTCATTTTATTAAAACTTGATACACCACCCTTAGTGGAGACAAAAGGGTGGTTTATAATTAAAACAAGCAATTTAAAAAC
Organism: Ichthyophis bannanicus; assembly: GCA_033557465.1. Taxonomy (NCBI): domain Eukaryota; kingdom Metazoa; phylum Chordata; class Amphibia; order Gymnophiona; family Ichthyophiidae; genus Ichthyophis; species Ichthyophis bannanicus. The sequence goes on from CM066031.1 coordinate 131,534,491, forward strand.
CAGAAAGGAACTCCATTGAATAAAGAGAAAAGAGAGAGAGTCAGGACAGAGACAAAAAGCAAGGATGCAAGAGGACACATCAGGGCCAATTGAATTCACAGGGTGTGGGCTGGGAAGGCAGAGCTAATCGGGGGGAATCAATTGGGAGGTTGAAAGCTACACGGAACAGATGAGTTTTGAGCAAGGTTTTAAATTTTAGCATAACTAGGTTTTAGTCGGATTGCAGGGGGTAGGTTGTTCCAAAGGAAGCTCACCCAGGCTTAGTGATCCTGATCGCAGCATACTGGCCTCGGAGATGATGATATTCAAACCCAGAGCATAAAGTATACTGTATATATGTAAATAGTTTCAGTTAACAATTCCCTATGTTATCCAAGTTGTCGTACCTGTTCTCTGTAAAACCAAATAGTATGTTGTTCTGGTCTATTGTTTTAATGTAAACCGCGCTAATGCTAAATAGTGCGGTATATAAGAGCTTGTAATAAATAAATAATAATAAATAAAATGAGGATCTTCTCTGTTTGCAGATGGGCCCTTCTTGGCACCTGCCAATGTCCTCATCTGCTTTCTTAAGGACCCATTCTCATGCCTCAGGTGACTTGATCCTCGCTGACAGCCTGGTTCTTGAGAGGGCTCAGTTAAGGAAGAGAGGATATTCTGCTCCAATGATAATGACATAGTTGAAAGCACGCAAGCAAGCTACATCCTTGTCATATGTGCAAGTTTGGTGAGTCTTTGAATCGTGGTGCACAGAACAGACACTGCAGCTTTTGCCAGCCTCTCTACTGGATATTCTGACTTTCTTACAGGCAGGTCTGGAGAAGGGCCTGGCCTGCAAGTGGCTGTGCTAACGTGTTATAGGGGGCACGTTCAGGGGATTTCCTTAGTGGCCCACCTGGATATAGTGTGTTTTTCTTCAGACGGTGAACATTTCCAACCACCAGTGTGTGTTCTAGTTCCACCTTGGGATCTGAATTTGGTCCTGTTGGCATTGACAGAGGCTCTCTTTGAGCCTTTTGGAAGTTCCACCCTAAAGAACTTGAAATTGAAGATGGTCTTTTTGGTGGCCATCTGCTCGGCACAACACATCTGAGCTTCAAACGTTGTCCTGCAGGAAGTGATTCCTATTGATCTTGAAAGAGAAAGTGGTGCTGCATCCGGCTCCATTGTTTCTTCCTAAGGTGGTATCATCTTTCACCTCAGCCAACTCCAGAGGAGTGTCAGCTGCATTTGCTGGATGTATGCAGAGTGCTTCACCTCAAGACAATGAAGTCGTTCCGCAAATCTGATCAGTAGTTTATCCTGTTTGGTGGTGCGCGAAGAAGGGAAGTGGCCTCTAAGGCCTCTGTTGCTCATTGGATCTGAGAGGCCATTGCCTCAGCATACCTTCTGCGATGTAGGGAGTTACCTAAGGGGCTCCATGTGCATTCAACCAAGGCGCAAGCAACATCTTGGGTGAAAGCGAGACTGGGCATCTGTAAAGCGGCAACATGCATATTTTCGTCCATCATTACCGGTTGCAGGGAATACACGTTTTGGTTCAGCAGTGCTTCAGGCTGGACTTGCAGGTTCTTCCCAAGGTTAGTGTTGCTATGGACCGGAATGGAGGGATGATAAAGAAGGTGAAATTAGGTCTTGGTTTTAGTTTGATTTTACCTGGTCTTAACTGATAATTTGCTTTCCTTGAGTCTTTCCAGTCCAGTCCAGGGCCCTTCCTAGTATTGCTATTGTTCCAGTGTATGTTGCCCATCTTGGGTGGCACAAATTCCATCACACACCTTTTTTCTCCGGGAACAAGCAGGAAGTCAGTTCTCACTTATGGGTAACGTAGGCACCAACGGAGTCCTCACAGACGCATCTCCCCAGCTTTCAAAGAAAGCCTTTGAGAAATGCCATCACGCATGCATGGTCCCCTTCCTGCCCAAGAGTGCCATCTTTCTCAGTCTCCTTTTTTTCTGTGGAGCCCTTCAGACGTTGTCTCGTTTGTCCCCGGAAAAAGTTGATTATTTTGTTCCCGAGTTTCCAACTCGCATCGCGTATTGCACCGGTACTCTTCCCGCCTACTGACCTCGGTGCTTTGGTGTCGGGTTCGGTTTAAAGTTTTGTAATTTTGCTGCTTTTCTTTTTCTGGTGCCTTCGCATCCTTTTTTTTCCCCCCTCTGGCAGCCCGCAGGGTCTTCGACCTCACAGGGATACTTTTTTCCTCCAAGGCTACCAGTGGTTTAAAAAAATGTGATTGGTGCTTTAAAATCATGTCTTTGACTGACACAAAGGACTGCTGCCTTCACTGCCTCGGGCCAGGACATGACCCAGCAGCCTGCGGTCTCTGCATGAGGACGTCCAGCAAGGTCTTCCAGAGCCACCATCAGCAGCATGATAAGTTTTTCCCCGAGTCCCTGATGCCTTCGAAGGCCAGGGCCTCCTCTGAAACCCCTACATCTTGTGTGGAACTCTCTGAACCAGAGCATCGTCGTGGGTCCTCAGAAAGGGGGTCTCCTTCAAGGAAACCCAGAAAGAAGAAGCCATCGAAGATGGCATGCTTGGATGGTTCTGACAGGTTGGGAGCTCCCAGGGCCCGGTCCCACAGTCCAAAACCTTGTCCGAGGCTTCAGAGAAAGAGCGATCTGCAAAGGTACCCCAGAAAGCTCTGGCCACGGACCGGCCTCATTCCCCAGACACCATCCTCGTTGAGGATTCCCCTTCGGGGGAGCCGGGGTCAGGTCCGAGCCCCTCGGTGCCCGTGCCAAAGGCTGTAGAGCCTTCTTGCCTGGAGTCCAGAATGGCCGCCCTGGAACGTAGTTTGTCTACCTTCATGGACCAGCAGTGGGTGCTGTTGTCCAGCACTACTGGTTCATCCACCCCGATCACTGGACCATTGACGTCTAAGACGTCCCCAGAGGATGAGCCGATCCTTGAGGTCCTTCCGCCTCGAGTCGATCCTTGGCCGAGGTCGTGCTCTGCGTCCCACTCAATGGGACTGCAGTTATCCCCGGCAAGTCCTATCTTGGAACCTTGGCGGCGGTCACTGCCCGAGGACATGGGCTTCCTGGACTTTATCAAGGACATGCCTAAGGCCCCGGAGTTCCTGACCGAGTCAAAGGAGAACTCTCATAAGGATCAGTCTAAGATCCTCCAGTACGAGGCCCCTTCGTGGGAATCGCTCATGGTACCAATTCCTCCCATCCTGGAATGGCTCATGCTCTGCATGTGGGAGACACTGGTGTTAGTGCCGGTGGTGAACAGATGGCTCGACTCGATGTATCAGGTCTGCTGGAGCCCGGGCCTTCAGAAGTCAACTGTCGCATAACTTTTTGGTGGTGGAGTCGGCCATGCGTCGCCTAAAAAGCCAGAAGACACACTCCTTGGTGCCCCCCATTAGGGAGGCTCACACCTTGGTCGCCCTCGGTAGAAAGTGCTATCAGGGCTCAATGCTCATCTGCTGCATCAAGGCCTACCAGCTGTACATGGGCATGTACTTGAGAGACCTGGTGAAGGAACTCACCGGGTTCTCAGTTGGTCTCTCCAAGGAACCTTTGCAGCAGTTCAAGAGCCTGGCCAAGGCCATCCGTGAGTTCTTCACATTCATGTCTCGAGCGGCCTATGATGGGTTCGAGTCAGTGGCCCAGATGGCTGAGGCGGGCATCGGTGCACGTCACCAAACTTGGATTCAGTTGTCCGGTCCATCCTGGACCTTGTGACCAACTCTCCTTTAAAACCCCCAGTATCAGTAGGTAGGGTTTAAGCGAGTGGTTTTTCCCCACTGAACAGCTACTTTCACAAATCCTGAAGCAGAGCTTCTTGGGAGATGTAGTCCCTTCGCTGACCAATGAGGAGCAGTTGTGGATTCAAAAGTGGTTCAAGCAAACAAAGGATTTATTTTCCCTCCCGGGGTAGGATTTTTAACCAAGAAATAAGGTAACACAAAACCAGGTACTTTCTGGTATAAGGACAAATTAAAGGTTTTCAACATAAAGGCTTACTTCAGCACAAACACATTAATTTCCAGCATTTCAAGATAACAGTTCTGTTTCTTCACAGCTGTATGCTTTTAACTCCGAGCAATGCTGCCTTTCTCTTTAAAGCATGAACTCAGCGTAATGATATTATCTCATTAGAAAAAGTTATCGTACAGTCCATTACTTCTTCCTTATTATTTACATGCTCTGTCTCAATGTCCATTAATTCTTCCTCTGCAACAGGAAATGTTTGTAACTGCAACCCTGGTGCCACGCCTCTCCTTACTGCTCCAGGCTTCTTATGATACTCCTGAATTAGGTATTGGTTCAAGTAAGCATTCTCAGTACAGTCCTTCTCATTACAGCCCCAACCTTCTGGGTAAATGAAATCACTGTAATTATTAACACCCCAGCCTTTAGGCTTACCTTTAAACCCAGCTGGCAGAGGTTTTTTCTGTGGCTTGAAACTGGCTGTAGGTTCCCAACCTGAGCTGTGCACAGAAGCTTTCAATTGCTTTCCTGGCTTTCTTTCTTTTCTGTACTCCCCAGAATACGGCAGGTAATCCAGACTGCCTTTGCTGTATCCTTCCCTTGGGGTTTCTGTTCTCTTCCTGATGGGAAGCTCCGTTTGACCCTTCCACGGAGACTCTGTCCTTCTCCTTTCACTGCTCTCTTCACTGCAGCTCCCGTAGCCCCCCTGGCTGCCTGCTTGGCTGCTCGTCTCACCTCCTTCACCTACTTCGCCTCCTTCCATAGGCTCAACTGTGACCTCTTTATTAGAGTGAATTCTAGGGTAGAGCTTGACTCCTCCCCCTAACAGGTGTGCTGAATCAACTTGTGACTCATTCTCTAAGTGGCAGCACGGGCGTATCCCTTTCCCTTGTGCTTGGTTTCTGTGGTAACCAGAAGCCATGTGCTCTTGTTTACATCTCAGCACTGCTCCTGTTTCCTGCTTTTTAGCTTCTTCTAACAGGCTGGAAGGACCCACTATGTCACAACCTGCAAAACTTAAACAAGTTTCTGGTGAGGGAGAAGTTCAAGATGCTTTCCCTTGGAACACTGCTGCCTTACCTCCGCCAGGGAGACTGGGTTTGCTCCCTAGATCTAAAGGATGCCTACACACACATCCTAATCCACCCCTCCGACAGGCAGTACCTAAAGTTCGTGGAAGGAGGAGGACACTACCAGTAGAGGGTTCTACCCTTTGGCCTGGCTGCATCTCTAAGGGTCTTCACAAAATGCCTAGCAGTGGTTGCTGCCCACCTACGTTTGCAAAGGGCCTTTGTCTTCCCCTTCCTAGATGAATGGCTCATCAGAGGCAGCATGGCCATAGCGGCCCATCAGGCCACAGGGCACGCAACTCTCCTGCTGCAGCACCTCGGGTTTGTCATCAACTATCCCAAATCTCACCGCACTTCATCCCAGAGCCTGGAATTCATTGACGCTAAGGCCTTTCTCCCTAGCGAAAGGGCAGAACGCCTCAGAGGTGCAGCACTGTCCATTGGTGCCAGCCCGTCTCCTCCTCCACTGTCTAGGCCACATGGCCTCCACGGTTCATGTGACCCTGCTAGCCTACTTATACATATGAACAGCTCAGTGGTGCCTCTGCTCCCGATGGACGCAAGCCATGGACAGATTGCAGGACTGGATCAGGGTGACCTACCAGCTGGCAGAGTCCCTCGGCTAGTGGCAACTTCTCTGCCACCTCCAAGCTGGGATACCTTTCCAAGCACCCACACTTCAGTGGGTCCTCACCATGGACACCTTCCTCCTTGGTTGGGGGGCTCATTGCGAGGACCTGCGCATGCAAGGCCACTGGTTTCAGGCAGAATCCCTGCTGCAGATTAATCTCCTGGAACTGGCTATCTTCCTGGCTCTACAAACGTTCTGCCACTGCCTGCAATACCTGCTGGTGCTGATACAGACTAACAACCAAGTTGCCATGTTCTGCATCAACAAGCAGGGGTGCACAGGGTCATACTCCCTCTGCCAGAAGGTAGTGGCCTTCCTTTCCTTTGCAGCTTGCAAGAACATGCTTTTGCAAGTGGTCTACCTCCCCGCCCAGGGCAACCTACTGGCAGACACACTGAGCAGGGTGCTCCAGCCACATGAGTGGCGCCTGAACCCCAGGGTGGCTTCACAGCTCTTCCGCCTCTGGGAGACGCCCATGATGGACCTCTTTGCCATCCTGGACAATGCGCAGCTATCCCAATTTTGCTCGTGGCAACCACAATCAGCGAGGGTGGCAGTGGATGACTTCCTGATCCCGTGGATGGAAGGCCTCCTCTATGCCTTTCCTCTGAGCCCTCTGGTCGCCTAGACCCTCTTCAGGATCCAAAGTGAGGGGGCAACTCTGATACTAATTGCCCACAGGTAGCCTAGACAGCCCTGGTTCCCTCTACTGCTTTCCCTGGTGGCAACACTCTCGGTCCTGCTGGGCCGTGCCCCAGACCTTCTGTCTCAAGAGGAGGACTCCCCCTTGCACCCCAATCTCTAATGCTTACAGTGTGGCTGCTGAAAGGGTAGCTTTGGTCACTTTCAACTTCTCACGTAAGATCAAGGAGGCCCTATTAGCCTCCTGCAAGCCCTCCACAAGGCGAGCTAGTGCCTTTAAATGGCAAAGGTTCTCAGTATGGTGTGCGGAGAGGCGGGAGAATCTGTTTTCCTGCCTGGTGCATCTAGTGCTCCAGCACCCACAGCATCTGTCGCACACTGGGCTAAAGTCAAATTCAGTGAAGGTGCACCTGAGTGTGATCGCTGCATACCACTACCCTATTGAGCGGAAGCCCCTCTCAGGCCAGCCCCTAGTCTCACGGTTCCTCCGGGGCCTTCTCTTGTCTAAGCCCCCTTTCCACCTCTCGGCAGCAGAATGGGACCTCAACGTGGTGCTCTCAGCTTACCAGGACTCCTTTCGGTCCTCTGGCTATGTGCCATCTGCACCATCTGCTCTCAGAGTAAGCAAGGTTCAGGCCTGGTGGCAAAGCCACCCTATACAAAATTCTACAAGAACAGGTTTGTGCTCGCACGCACCAAAATTCCTCCCAAAGATGGTATCTCCTTTGTACCTCACCAGGAGGTTGTTCTGCCCACATTTTTCCAATGGCCTCACATCGGTTGGGAGGAAATTATACTCCATACACTGGATTGTAAATGGGCCCTGTCTCAGACTCAGGGCCATCGCAAAGCTCCTCAGTTTTTTGTTTCTTACAACCCCAGCAGACTGGGTCTTCCTGTGACTAAACGAACTGTGTCCGCTTGGGTGGCAGACTGTATTTCCCTCGTCTATGAGCAAGCTGCTCTCTCCCTGGAACACCGGATCATTGCATGAGAGCAATGGCCACAGTACTCTGTAATCTTTTCAGGGTGTAGGCAACTCCTGCCATCTGACCCTTCTCTATTTAGGCTTCCAGAGTGACAGTGCCGCTGGACACTAGGGTCTTGCAGAGTGTCTCAGTTGGGGACTCAGCTTCTGCAACTCATGGCTACCTGATTTAGTTGCTGTTGGTGCTGTCATAGTTCAGTCCTTGGCAGCCTGGAGCTATATGCCGCGGGCAAGAGTCTGCCCTTTTGGCCACAGCAACTGGCTACAGGAGCTCCCCGGTCGGGGTAGAGCGGAGGACGTGAGCTTTTCCCGCTCCAGCAACTCCGGCCCAATCCGGGCCGTGGGAGGACCCAGCTGCCTACATTAAAAGCAGCCGCGGGCAAGAGTCTGCCCTTTTGGCCACAGCAACTGGCTACAGGAGCTCCCCGGTCGGGGTAGAGCGGAGGACGTGAGCTTTTCCCGCTCCAGCAACTCCGGCCCAATCCGGGCCGTGGGAGGACCCAGCTGCCTACATTAAAAGCAGCCGCGGGCAAGAGTCTGCCCTTTTGGCCACAGCAACTGGCTACAGGAGCTCCCCGGTCGGGGTAGAGCGGAGGACGTGAGCTTTTCCCGCTCCAGCAACTCCGGCCCAATCCGGGCCGTGGGAGGACCCAGCTGCCTACATTAAAAGCAGCCGCGGGCAAGAGTCTGCCCTTTTGGCCACAGCAACTGGCTACAGGAGCTCCCCGGTCGGGGTAGAGCGGAGGACGTGAGCTTTTCCCGCTCCAGCAACTCCGGCCCAATCCGGGCCGTGGGAGGACCCAGCTGCCTACATTAAAAGCAGCCGCGGGCAAGCGCGCCCGCGCCTTGCGGGCCCGCGCCTGAGGGCCTCGCAAGAGGGCCCTTTGGCGTGGCCCTTAGGCGGTGGCACGACAGGCACAAACCAAAAAAAAAAAAAAAACCAACTCCACTCCAACAGCGGGATCGAGAGGGTCGGAGCACCAGGCCACCGCCACCACGCCGTTCTGCCCAATCCAAGCAACAAGATCTTCATTTAAAAAGGAGCGACAGCTGACGCGTGACCTCTTCGGCAGCCCAGCACTCCGATCCCCCAGCAGGTGCCGGCGCGCGGTCCTTTTCAGCTCCCGACACCTTCCCCAACTCTCCCCAGTCGGGGGATTGAGCCTCCAGCAGCGGGAACACCAACGGAGCCTTCTCTGCCCATCGGGGCACGTGACCTGCAACTGTAAAGTTTACACCGGCAGGCGTACACGCGCCTGCCAGGCCACGCGCCTGAGGACCCTTTGGCGTGGCCCAATAAAGGACTAGAGACGCTCGCCAACAACTAAAGATCAGCATAGGCATAAAGCTAGAGCTCCCGCAAGGTTGAACTCGCTCCTATCCAGCCTCCTCCGGACACCCAGCTGATACAGCAAGTATATCACAACTATTTGTTCATCCTTGTTTTTGGCGTACCAACATACCTAGTCATATTGTTGAATGTACCCAACATTTATAATAACAAGTACCCTATTTTGGCTGCCTGTTATTAATCATTACCCCCACCCACCCTTAACTACAGACTCCAACAGCTAAAAATATACATATACTATTGCTAGTAGCTTTAACTTTTCCACCATTATTCCTTTAGGTACTATTGCTAATAGCCTACCTAATTTAGCTATATCTGTTAGATTCTAGTTCTATCCACATAGCCGACTAGCCTAAAACTATCCTTACCTCACTAAAGTGAGCTACCTGCAGCTAGCAAACTAACACAGCTGACGCTGTTACCAATACTCAATGACCTTTAGTCACTGTTGTCTGTAATAATTGCTATACAATTACTATTGCCAGTATTCAACTAACTTGAAAACTGTAATTACATAACAATTACTGTTGCTAATAAAAAAGGATATACTGTTGCCAGTAGAAAAGGATATACTGTTGCCAGTAGAAAAAGATATACTGTTGATATACCATTGCCAAAATGTCTTGCTCAAATACCTTCTGGCTAAAACTAATAAGCAGCTGTTTAATAATCCTGACACTTATCACACTGACAAACAGTCAAAACAACAATAATTACAAACCAATCCCAATAATTCAGAGAAGCATCCGCCCAGATCCCCCTTCGTCTCAAATGCATATTGGCATCAATATAAAAATAAATCATCACAGACTAATACATATAAAACCTACTACATTCGCCCATCTACACACTCAACCAACAACCACTCAAACCTTGTCCTGTATATTAATAAATGCAAGATCTATGAAAAATAAACTACCCATCTTCACTGACTTACTAAATGATCAAAAGCCAGACATCCTATGTGTTACTGAAACTTGGCTAACCGACTCTGATGTTGTTTACCTAAACCAACTCAACACCAACATCTATGACATATCTCACACACACAGAAACTCTAAAAAAGGAGGTGGTGTCCTTATAATGACAAAAAAAGAACTAAAGGCTAAACCACATCCATCTGATCTCCCAAATAACATTGACACCATCATTTTAAAAATAGATCATTTCAAAATTTGCTTATTATACAGGCCACCGGATCAAAAATCTGAAAACTTAGATGCCCTAATAGAACTCCTCAGCTCATCCACAGTCTCCAACCCTATAATATCACTAGGAGATTTTAACCTCCCATCCCTGCCACCTTCACACTCAGCTCTTTTCTTGGAATCAATAGCAGATATGGGTTTCCTCCAAATAATCAATACAAAGACTCATAAGAAAGGTGGAACCCTTGATCTAGTCTTTTTACCAGAAGCTTTCCAAAAACATTTCAACCAGTCATCGCTTGAGTGTATACCAGTTCCTTGGTCAGACCACCACCTGATCAAATTCACCTTAGCCTACACTGGAAGAAACAATAAAAATAACCTACAAATTACCCCTCCACCTAGATTCACAAAATTTAACGCTGATGAATTTATCAATCTAACTATACCATATCTCACCCTTGTACCAACTGACCTAGATGAAGCTGTCGCAACTTGGCACAAAACAATTAACAATGCAGCTGCTTATAAACAATCCATCAAAAAGAAAAGCTACTCTAGAATAGGAGATGCCCCCTGGTTCAACAGCACCTTAAGACGTATGAAGAGAGAATTGAGAAATATTGAATCTAAATGGCGCAAAACCAAATCCATCCCTTATTACAATGCGTATCACAGCCACCTTAAAATGTACAAAGAAGCTTCAGACGGCGCAAAGAAAAATTACCACTCAACCATACTAAACAAATCCATTAATAGACCAAGAGAACTTTTTAGTATCGTCCAAAACTTAACTAATAACTCATATGGGACCAGCAACGATAATATCGATATCTCTGCCCAGACTCTAGCAAACCACTATATGAATAAAGCAAAATCATTTGCATTCACACCAAATCCTCTATCCCTTTCCCACCAACACCAATTAGAAAAATGGTCCAACTTTCACCCTATAACCAAAGACACTATCAAGACTACTATTTCAAACCTGAACACTACGACCTCTCAACTTGATCCATGTCCGGTAAACTGGATCAAGCATACCCTCACTACACTATCCCCCTTTATCCTTCCCATAGTCAACCTGTCGCTGCACCAAGGATACTTACCACCTTCCCTCAAACATGCACAAATCCGTCCAATAATTAAAAATAACACCCTTGACAAAACATCACCCAACTCCTACAGACCTATCTCTAGTATTCCATTTATGGCTAAACTGATTGAAAAGGTCGTCCAAACTCAAACACAAGATCATATAGAAACCTCAGCCCCACTTGATGACCAACAATATGGCTTTCGCCCCTACCATGGTGTAGACATCCTATTAACAGTACTCCTCGATACATTAATACGAGGTATTGATAACCCTAAACAAGCTTTCATTCTCCTCTTTCTAGACATCTCTGCAGCATTTGACAGTGTACACCATGCTCTAATGCTTAACAGACTAGAACAAATAGGAACCCACTCAACTGTACAAAATTGGTTCACCTCATATCTAACTGATCGAACACAAACCGTCCGAACTAACACAGAAACTTCTAAAACATACAAACAGGAAATTGGTCTCCCACAAGGCTCCGCCCTCTCTGCCCTCCTATTTAATGTATATATCCAACCAGTCTGTGACATTTTCAAGAAATTTAAAGTCCACTACCACATATACGCAGACGACATGATGATGTACATACCATTCACAATTCCAACACTCCCACTACAACTGTTAACAGAATGCTTCTCTGAATTAACAATCTGGCTAAAGGAACACAATCTCCATATCAATCATTCTAAAACGGATATATTAATAGTAACTAAAAATCAATCCTACATACCTCCAACACACATCACTCTCCAAAATCACAACATTACTATAAAAAATGAAGTGAAATACCTAGGTGTCACCCTTGACTCACACCTTAGTATGGACACACATATTAGAAACATCACTAAGAAAATCTACTTTAAACTCAAAATTTTAAAACAATTACGTCCTCTTGTACTTCTACATGATTTTCTGAGCATTGTCCAGGCCATCATCACACCACACTTTGACTTCGCAAATCTCACCCTACTAGGAACAACAAAACAAAACATTAAAAGACTCCAACTTGCCCAAAATGCAGCAGCAAGAATTGTAATGAAGGTTCCACCATTTGAACACATTACCCCTATATTAGCAAACCTTCACTGGCTCCCAATTCAATCCAGAATAAATCACAAATTGATTATCACTACATTTAAGACTCTAAATACAATGGCCCCAGTCCCCTTAACAAAACTTATCACTAAAGACACATCCCAAACTACGCTACGGAGAGGCCACACGAATAGAATTAGGATCCCGAAAGAATTCACAACTGCTAAAAAAACTACTAATAAAAAAGCGTTCTCACACGCAGCTCCCACCCTATGGAACTCCCTCCCTGAAGAAATAAGGGCATTAAATGATGCAAAGGAACTCCGCAAGAAATTAAAAACATATCTATTCATCTCCCATTTTGGCACACTTGAAAATACCTTACCTCTAACAGGTAATGGTTAATAGCGACCCAGGGTACACCAACTCTAATTCTCCTAGCTAACTACAATTACAATTAAAGTCGATTAAATAACTACTTGTAAATCTTGTAAATAGATATATGTAATAGTTCAAAATATGTAAATAGTTCGATTGTTATTTAACAAATTTTACCATATTTAGTCATTCATGTTTAATGTATTTAGCAACATTGTACCTAGTTAACAAATGTTCCATGTAAAACAACAAAATTGTACCTAGTTAACAAATGTTCCATGTAAAACAGACTTGTAAATCTGTTCATTCCTTGTTCAATGTAAACCGCACCTGATCTGTGGAAGGTAGCGGTATCTAAGCAACTGTTAAATAAATAAAATAAATAAATATGTGAGTACTGACTTCCTGCTTACTTACCTGTAACAGGTATTCTCCAGGGACAGCAGGAATCAGTCCTCACAACCCTCCCTCTTCCCCTGGGAATTGATTCCCTACCTTGCTTTGTTTTCACTACATCCTAGCTATGTCATCTGACTGAGCAAGATGGCACCCTTGGGCGGGAAGGGGACCATGCATGTGTGGTGGCATCTCCCAAAGGCTTTCTTTGAAAGCTGGGGCCTCCATGAGGGCTCCGTCAGCACCAGTATCACTTATATGTGTGGGCTGATTCCTGCTGTCCCTGGAGAACACCTGTTACAGGTGAGTAATTACACTTTCTTCTGAGGCAATGGAGGGTTAAGTGACTTGCCCTAGGTCACAAGGAGTCATAGAGGGAATCAAATCCTGGTCTCTTGGCTACTCCTCCACTCATGGAGCTGTTATATAGTTAGATTTGCAAATAAATAATATTCAATTTTTTGGATAACGGATGGGCTAAGTGATCTGGATAGCTGAAAGAAATAATATAGTTTCCTCTCCTTCCCCCCTACCCCCTCAGACTTAAATAACTACTTTCATCCCCTTACAGCATCCTGGTACATGTCTTGTACATTAAAATTTATTAGTTCCACACTAAAGGCCTTCTAGACTCAATCAAGCCAATATTCAAAACTTTAACTGGCCACAGATAGTACCATTGAATATCTCCTCAGACTGCCCTGGGAGGAGTTTGTGCTTAAGCAATGCCATTGAAAAGTGCAGCACACATTCTTACTAATGTCGGACGTTATAAAATTACACCCAAAGGGACTTGCCCAAACTCAGAAGGAGTGTTGGGGGAGGAGGGCCTAAGATGTGAACCCTCATTAGGCCACGACTAACTTTTCATCAGCAAGTGTTTCTTCTCTTTAATTCTCATTGAACGTCATACTCGCGCAGAGGTGTGTAAAATCTTGGATCTGATTCTGAGGGAAGAAGGTGCTGAAGAACTCAGCAGTCATCCTGCAAGATGATCACTTGAGTCCCCTAAATCAACCTTAATACTAAGGGACCTCAGAATGTGCAGCTTCTTGAAAATCTATCTGGCCAATATCAAACAATCACAGCCCCCCTTTCTTATGCGATTCAAGTTCCTTATCCCTCCAGATCAGTCCCGAACCTCTGGGTAGTGTACCTCTTCCAGAAGCTTGGAGACTGAGCATGTCATCTTTTAATGACACCTCTCTACTTTTACTACTGGCACCGTCTACTAGCCCCAGTTTACTCAGTCTCCAAGCAGCTGGAGGAGGTGTGAGCCAGGGGTTCTGGACTCTCTGAAGGCAACTAAGGAGATAGCCTTTTATTTTCTTGCTTCCCTGGGCTCAGCACTGGATTTTATTCTGAGTGGAAAAAAAAAATAGAAATTATATTCAAGCAGGCAGGATTTCAGACACTCTGCAGGCAAAGGAGGGGATCCCCCGGCCTCCCTAGCGAGCGGGAAGGCTAACGGGTGAGGACCCGTTTAACTCAGGGAGAGCAGGCAGCTCCCGAACCCGTTATCGGGTGAGGAGCCGTCTCCCAGAAGTCAGTGGCGAGATTGACAGCTCCTGCTGAGCCTTCAGTGCCTAAGCTCTTGGAGTTGGCTGAGCATGGGGGTGGTAGGAGGTACAACAAACATCTGCTGCATAGTGCAGGTAAGCACCGGAAAGAAGAGGGAATTTCTTTCGGGTTGGTTTAGGTCAAACAACAGTGCTGTGTTTCTGAAGGGTGCAGGAAGCAGGCTCCGAAAGGGAGGCGCTCTCCACATGGCGAGAGGCCAGAGCTGTGCAAGAACGGCTGTGTTCATCTGTGGCTCCTGCAGCGACCTGGAGGTTGCTTCTTTTGCCTCCCCCCCCCCCCCCCTGGGGCTGTCGGGGGGTTGGATTAATTGCTGTCTATGATCTGCTTTTAGCTTTTGCATCCGTGTTTTGAGGGAGATAGCAGTTAGGGCCTAGGGGCCTGCAGTTATTGCAGTATATTTCAGTTCCTTTTCCCCCATTTTGATTCATTTGGGTTCGTTTAGTTCACAAAGACTCTCGGTTGTGCCTGTTGGATGTTAAACAGGTCCTGAAGCGCTATTTGAAGTATACGGCGGCTTTTCAGAGATCAGAGCTAATGTTCATTCTCTTCGGGGGGCCTCGGAGGGGAGAATCTGCGGTCAAGGCTTCTATTTCCAGATGGATTAGAGAGATTATTGCCTTGGCCTACGCGGTGAAGGGGAGAGTGATGCCGGCAGGATTGCGGGCACATTCCATAACGGGTCAAGCGTCCTCGTGGGCAGAGTATGGTTAGGTGCCACCGGCAAATATCTGTAAGATGGCATCCTGGTCTTCCCTTCATACCTTTGCTAAGCATTATCGCCTGGATATTCAGGCTTCGGGTGATGCTCAGTTTGGAGGGTCAGTGCTTCAGGCCGGGTTGGCAGGTCCCTCCCATTAGGTTAACTGCACTGTTACATCCCAGAGGTGCAGGACTGGTCTGGAGGGACGATAAGGAAAGAAAAATTAGACTTACCTGCCAATTGTTGTTCCTTGAGGAACTCCAATCCAGTCTCAGATCCCACCCTTGATGGTTTCTAAGAAGGTGGAGAGAGGGCACTTCCGGATAGGACACTGTGAACACATTTAGACATTGGGAGCCGGGGCCAGGAGAACTCCCAATCTCACGCTTCATCCAGATGGACATAGTCAGCGTTGCTTAGGTAAGCCTCCCTGGGTTGGGGGGAATGGGGGATTCCTTCGCAGGTGAGGGGGGCTAATAAGTTGGGGTGTATAGGTTTGAGAGTTTATGATTGTTTAACTACTTACTTCTTACTCCTGTGAATCTGCTTTGTCAGTAGGTTACTGGGGCTGGTAGGTGGTGCCAGTGGTATAAGTAGAGAGTTGTCATCAAAAGGTGGCATGCTCAGTCTCCAAACTGCTGGAAGAGGTACACTACCCAGAAGTTCGGGACTGGACTGGATTTCCTCAAGGAACAACAATTAGCAGGTAAGTCTAATTTCTCTTTATTATACAAATGTATTGCTTGTTCCACTACCAAAATATTCAAAGTGAGATATAATGACCCCACTATCCCTCTGATTTATGATGGACGGCAGTAGTAGAACCTCCCTTCCCTCCCCCATCATATGCTACTCCCTGTGGGAATTATTGCTTTGTATTTTTCTTTGAAAATAAGGGAAATTATTTCCTGTTTATTTCTCTAAACAGGCTATTATAGGAGCAGTTCCGATACTTTATCAAGAATTAAACAAGAGGAAGAGCCGTATGTCCAAGATTTCCAGGAGTCAGGAGAGAGAGCAGTTACTGACTCATACCCAGGTGAGTAATAATAAATGGTGTACTGAGTAATAGGAGATATTACAGAATCCAGCTGAGTATTACTAATTTACTTACCTGTATCCTTTGTTCTCACATATGGAGAATATAAGTCCTCACATGTAAGTGATGCTATTTAATGGAGCCCAGGAGAATAACCATAGTGAAGTCCAGACCGGGAGAATTCCCATACTGTTTTACAAGAGGCTGTGCCAAACATAGTGTAATGGGTCTGCGTGTTATTGGTCACTCCAGGCCAGGAAATCCCGAACCCTTCATCTGCGGTGTGCTCTTCCGGCTGGCTGGAATCCAGGGGAATAAACACACAGGCCACACAGAAGGACAATATGCAAGTTTATTCCAAAGGGTGGAGGGATTGTCAGTACTTTTATACATTATCAGAGACATAGTCATACGTCATCCACCCATCTTCTGGGGGCCCACTATAGTTTATCAGTAACTAATGCAAAAACAAGTCATCCTTGAGTAGAACAATCAGTTTAGCTTACACAGCACATTCCTTTTTCCAACCCACCAGAATGTACAAAGGGCACACACATAGGATTCTGATTTCTATAAGATTCTAATTTCTCTTGTGCAGGCCTCTTGTATATGCACTTAAACTAAGCATTATTATTACAAGGGACATATATATAGGATTCTGATTTCCCTAACAATCCCCCCTTTGGGCCTGCATAGGCCCACTATAAGAACAGCCTAACAATCTACTACAAAATAACTAAACAGACATTATTAATGGAACATCTGTATGCGGCAGCTCAAGTACATCAGCCACCATAAAAGCAGGAGTATAGGAATACATAAAGGTAGTAGAGCTTTGTAGGGCCTTGCGACAACAGCCAAGAAAAAATGAATATACAACAAAAAAGAACAAGAATTATAAAACCGCTCAATAGGGCAATAAGCAGCCCTTTGAGACCACCCCAAAGAAAAATACATCAGAGAATAATCATGAGAAACTTCCCTGTAGTTGAAGAACAGTATAGAGCAGTATTAGACAGGCTAAAAGCAGAAACAATAAAATAATCCATAGCATTAAAACTAGAGACAGTTTACAATGAACAAGGGACCTAGTCATATCCCAAAGAGAGGCGAGTAACACCAATGTTATACAAAAAGGTAGAAAAAGAAACATGGGGCTGGGTGCAGTTTAAATTGTCAAATACAGTAAACTTCTGCATTTCACACAGATTAGAAGGTACAGTAATGAGACATGTTGAGGGAAAAGCTTCAGTTTGTAGCGAGCTGTGCACACAAAAAAGTAAGACAGTCTGGGCAAGTAGTATTGCCGTATTAACAGTTCCCGAAATGGACTGAAGGAGGCACCACATGAGTGGTAGGAGGAGTCAACACAGTCTTGTGCGTGATGGTCAGGAGGCTGGAACCGAAGATGTCAGTGGAGACGATACACGCTTGATTCTTGACGCATGGATCCACAAAGGGGAGGGGTCACACAGGATGGCTGACCATGTGATAGCGATCACTGTAGTTGGGAGGTCCGTAGAGCGGGTCTAAGGTACCGTGCTTTTGAGGTGCTCTGACCTGTCACCAACCTTGAAGGGATATGTTGGTTCGGTACCTCTAGGCCGAAAGCTGCCTTTCTTCAGGAGTCTTCTCCTCTCCTCTCCAGTTGCTAGGGCCTTGGCTGCCCCGGCGCCAGCTACTTCTCATCCTGGTCCTGAAGCCTGATCTGTATATGGAGAATGTTTCCAGCGAGGGCAATGGCTTCAGGATCTTTTAGCCGCCACCGTCACTGTAATCGATGTTATCAGAAGAACTTGGAATGGTCCCATACTGGAAAAGGGGCTTGTACTATGTGCTGGTGGTATGTCTTTACCAAAATCCAGTCTCCGGATTGAAAGAAAAGAGCTGAGTCATCCAGCAGAAAGGACTGGACCTGCTGAGCATACCTATGGAGGGAAGAGAGTTGCCTCTGCTGCTAGGAAATACAAGAGATCAAATGTGAGGCTCAGGAGTATAAAAAAATAAGCAGTCTTCCATATAACAGTTCAGAGGGAGAAAAAGTTCAGTCTACTCCCTTAGGGCAATTTGTTTGGTTGGTTGTTTATTGAACAGAGTCAAAGGCAAGACAGTTTAGTGTCTTTACAAAGTTTTTTAAGGTTTCGGAGGTTCCCCCCTTCGTGGATTGCTGCTTGCATACAACAGCCAATCCTAAGCAACTCAATTTTGACAAGATGCCCACACTTCCTCAAATTTTTCACAATTTTTAGAATTATACCAATTTGTAAAAATTTGTGTAAGTAACTTTCCTCCTTTAGCTTCATGTGTCGGGCCAGGACACATAGAGGCAAAAAGGGATAAAAGCATCTGAAAAGCACCACATGGCCAGTGTGGGTCTCCCCAAAGCTCATTAGGATGAAAAGTGCACTCAGCCTATCTCCAAGTATCTATTTCCAATTATTGGGTATATCTCTGAGCTAGATGACTTTCAAAATTGGAGTTAATGGGGATGGCATAATCAAATATTGTTCATTGTCAGTTTTCTTTCTAGGTGGATACATCGGATACATCATTTCACACTTCAATTTACCCCCACCATTTTATAATGTTAATCTGAGTTCTCTTTTCCAACATGAATATTCCATCACACTCCTCTCAACACCACTTTTTTTTTCCACTTACATCATTCCATCAAACTACATGCTAGGTCCTTCTGTCTTTTTTATACCATACTAGTGTATTCTTATTTGGCAAGGCTGCTAAGAACATCAAACAATTGTTAGAAACTTAGAATATTTGTAAACAAAAGGTATATATAAAATATAAATGTAGATCCTTTTAACAATATGAGCAAATAGTGCTCATTCTAATTAGCAACTGCCTAAACAAAATATAGATAAAGTCCATACAATATAGACTAGTGCTTCACGGCATTTTATAACATCAATCCCAATAGGAAGGAGTATGGCTTCTAACAGAACAGCCACATAATCTCTCAGGTGTGACTAAAGTCTATCTTATACCCGGTTCCCGGTGAGAGTGCTGTGGAAACTTTAAAATATTTGAGGACTGATCTTATAATCGCAGTGCCCACAAGGATCTGTGGAGGTTACTCACTAATCATTGTGTTTAAGAGATCCTTTTGAGATGAGAGGCCTAAGAAGGTTCAAGGCATTTGTGGTTGGGCCTCAGGTCGATGTTTCCTCGGGTTCTTCTTGGCCTATTCCCCCCCTTGCCTAGTCATGTCTCTTCAGAGGCATAAATATGCATGGTTCATGTTCTTCAGGCCTTGTGGGTGGGGTCCTCGAGGAGTCTGAAAGCAATCAGAATTCCGGTGGCCCAGATCATCACACTCGGAGCAGCATGTTTATTGCCTTTTCCAAGGCTGTAGCCTCACCTTCTGTCTCTCTCTCTCTCTCTTATCTTTTTTATTTTTTTATTTTTTTTCAAACCTCTCCTAGATCGTTGCTAACAATTAAAATTTTGTTTATCCAATCAACTCAAGTTAATGTTATTGTTTTATTTGTCTACTAACTTTACGAATATTCTCATATTTCCTGGTAACTAAGCTCCATCTTTCCACTAAATAAGATCTATCTGCTTGGGAACAGAGCAATTTCAGATCAGCCTCTTTCCAAAATTCTATAATTTCTATGTGTACTGAACCTCTACATAATGTACTGCTAGAACAAGTATTTTGGTAACATAAAGTGCAAGTGTGTATACTAAAGAAAAATTAATATCTCACAGTGCTGCAACATATATCTGTTTTCTCTGCAACATATATCTATTTTCTCTGCAACTGTATTGAAACTGAAATAAAAACGTTTAGAACAAGGTACACTTTTTCGTTGGACACTAACACATAAAATTCAAATACAGAAAAACAGGTGAATTTATCCTATAATCCAATATTGTAATAAATAAAACTGTGATGTTACTGTCCTGTTCATCAGTCATCAACACAGAGCTTAATAAGGTAAAGTAATTACCTTGAATCTTACAGTTCAAAAACAAGCATGAAACTGATACTTTGTCATAAAAAGGTTGATGGATATCTGGAATGCAAATACTCTTTTTTTTATATGTTTAAAGTAATACAGTAACATGGAATAGACAAGTCTTACTAAAATCATTTTAAGGTATCATTGTAGTATCAGAAAAGTGAATACAGTTGATCAAAGCAGTTAATGTCAAAACAGCATATACTGTCTGCAGATTAAAATGTAAAAGATGGCATATCATGCAGAAGTATTACTTGTATTTGCAAGTTCAGAAAAAAATTTGTTTGCAAAACAGAAAACATTTGTGCAGAAAACACTAAATATTTTAAAAGAATGAGCCAAAATACATTAAACAACATCTATTTAAGTGACTTCAATGAAGCAGTTTTGTTAGTGTATAAGCAATCAGGTATTCTCTTCCTTTTATCTGCCTCTCTCTAGCATGGCACTAATAAACCCTTACTGAGTAGTTCTGACAACTGTCAATGTTTTTATTTTGTCGGTACTAATTACTGCTCTCAGACAGAACATCTTTACAGTTAATAACCAAAATGTACTTTTCACATTTAAATTAAAACCTTATACATAATACTGGAGACTAGTATCAAACTGATCTGAAACAATGAAATTATGTTAAAGCAATTTGCTTAGAGTAACAGTTCAACCTTGATGTTATCTCAAACACAGCAAAGTAAAGTAAACAGCAGGTCTGTCAATGTGTCTAGATTCCTGCAGGCAAATGCAGATAGCTAAACAAGAGAGAGAAAAGTCCTAAATACTGAGTTTAAAAAGAAAAAGTTGCTTGAGAATTGTCACTAATTGTGATTGCTATTAAATTCCTATAGTTACAACTCTATGTGTTTTGTAATATATGAGCAATAATTATGACCTCTGAGGTGCTTGCCACAAAATATAAAAATCATTGTTTGTTTTTTTTTAACTCTTTAAGTTTACTCAATAGCATACACAAACAAAGACCAAACACATAACATGGATTCAAATCATTTTTTCAAGTTGCAGTCTTTTAATTACTGGCTCAGGATTTGTTCCTTCTGTAGCCCACGGGAGGGGCTGCCCCCTTTCCCTCTCTCTTCTTTGTTCTCTTTGTTAAGTTTTTAGTTTCGTTTCTGATGCTGTAGGGGGAAGGGATAGCCCTAACCTAATTTTTTTCTCTAGGACACCATGAATCCTTTCTATCCCAAGAAATACAGCAGATTGTGAATGGCTTCTATCACAACTGATTTCTCCTGCCCCAACTTTAAAGATCATCTACATAGTGCCTAGGGAGCAGCCTCAAACATATACCTCAAAGCTACAATACTAAACCATTTGTGTTCATACAAAATTTAGCTCAATATTTTTAACCAAAAGCATAAATATACAAATCAGGGGGTTTCTTTTTGAAATAAGGTTTTCAAAGGAAAGTATCCATTGCTAGGTCTGGACAATCTTATTCAAATTCCTTAAATCCTGCACCAACCAGCAATAAAGGAAAAACAATATTTACTGTAAACAAAACATATATATTTTTTTTTCAGCTTGTTGGGAAGGACACAAAGGAGTTAATTATTTGGGAAACCTCTGTATCAGTTCTTATTTAAACAAGAGACAAATCAAAGCTTACAAGTGCTTTCTTAAGAAATTTCGCCCTGCATAATGAACTAGACCCTCGTGGTATTTGGAGCACACCCCACTCCCCAAATTCCTCCACTATTTACATTATACATCTCACTCACACACAATCAGTCTCAGTTCCCAATAGAATATAGAAACCACCAAGGTAGATACCAAAGTCCCACTTTTCCTTACCTCAGTCTGTGCACAGAATGTACTGCAGTGCCTGCTTTTAATTCACTGTCTGTCCGATTCACAATACCTCTAGTCACCTAGGATCATTACCAGCTAGTAAAGAGACCTCTCTGCAGAGAAAGAGGTGAGACTGTTGAAATCAACAGGACGCGTCTTCGCACCCCCACTCAGCAGGAGTCACTCCACTGTGGGAAAATCCCAGCGAGCCCCAGCTGTTATTTACACCTTTACCTGTGGCCAATTCACCTTTAGCCAACCTGGGCAATGGGACTCGAAGAGGGATATTGTGAAGCAGATTAAGAGCTCTTTTAGTATTTCATTATTCAGTACATTGCTATAGCAATGGGTGTCTAAATACATATCTCAGTGACAGTTATACCGTTGTTAAGTACAAAAGTAATTTTTTTTTTTTTTTATTTAGCTTGTCTTGGCAATAACTAGACACTCTGCAAACAAATAATAATTTACGTTTTAGTATGCCGGTTAACTTTAAGTTTCTATTCTGTCTGCCTGTCCGTAGCCTTTGAACACAAAGAACAGAAAGGGAGGGGGAGGGAGGGGAAGAGCGGAGCAATGGAAGAATAAACAAACACCACTTGTCACTTACAGTCCAGAGACTCTGAATCATCAGTTTTACCTTTGCTAGAGAGGGGGAGGGGGGAGAGGGGCGTCGTATAGGCACAGAGATAAACTAAGCAAAGTAAACTTGCTAACAGACTGATTCAGCAGAATCCTGTAACTTACACTGACAATTTATGTAGAATGGCTGTTTTTTAGCTGCAGTTTTAAAACTTATCACAACATATAGCAGAACATACATTCACGCGGATTCTGGAGTGGTCCCCTCACCTTGGGACCCCCCCATCCTCTAATTAATTCACAACAAGCACACGGCTGTCCATACACACAAGCACACAGCCTGCACAGCAGCTGCAGATGAGAAAGAAAAAAAAATCTAGCTTTCCCACCGATTCCCGCCCAGGGAACAGGAAAGTCTTAATTACCATTTAATTACCATTTAACCATGCTACCAAAGCAATAGGGACACTCCCAACCAAAGGGAGAATGCCAGTTTTAATTTAAACCGTGCTACCAAAGCACAGGGATCCTCCCAACCAAAGGGAGAATACCAGTTCTAATTTAAACCGTGCTACCAAAGCACAGGGATCCTTGGCCAGCGGGAGAATCCCACTTCCTGACACCAAATGTAATGGGTCTGCGTGTTATTGGTCACTCCAGGCCAGGAAATCCCGAACCCTTCATCTGCGGTGTGCTGTTCTGGCTGGCTGGAGTCCAGGGGAATAAACACACAGACCACACAGAAGGACAGTATGCAAGTTTATTCCAAAGGGTGGAGGGATTGTCAGTACTTTTATACATTATCAGAGACATAGTCATACGTCATCCACCCATCTTCTGGGGGCCCACTATAGTTTATCAGTAACTAATGCAAAAACAAGTCATCCTTGAATAGAACAATCAGTTTAGCTTACACAGCACATTCCTTTTTCCAACCCACCAGAATGTACAAAGGGCACACACATAGGATTCTGATTTCTATAAGATTCTAATTTCTCTTGTGCAGGCCTCTTGTATATGCACTTAAACTAAGCATTATTATTACAAGGGACATATATATAGGATTCTGATTTCCCTAACACATAGCGCCTCTGCATGTGTATGTCACTCCACATCCAGCGGGAGCAGCAATTTTAAAAAGCTACACATGGGCCAAAAACATTGAAATGGTGGCTTGAGTGGCAAGCTCTGGCAGTGATCCCTGATAAAAACAGCACATTCTGACTCCTGAATCCTGCTTGCACTTCAGGCAGTTCTCGTTGCAGGTATGGTTGTAGTCTCTGCTGAATGATCTTGAATAGAATCTTGCTGGCATGTGGGATCAGAGCGACTGTGCAGTAATTTTCACAGTCAGTCGGGTCACCTTTCTTCAGTATTGGTATGAAGATAGATCTTTTCCAGTCAGTTGGCCATGAATTTGTTTTCCAAATTTCCTGGCAGAGCCTTGTTAGTATGGTAACAGCTTTATCTGATTACTGTAATAACTCAATAGGAATGCCATCAATTCCCGGTGCTTTGTTCTTTCATAAGGCTTTCAATGTTGCTTCGACTTCCTTTACTTTAGTCTCCATTCTTTTATTTGATTCCCAGCATTCTATTTGCTTTCTTGGCTGCCGCTGCACAATCAGCAGAAGGTTTCAAGATGTTATCCATGATGACGCCTAAATATTTTTCCTGGGTAGTGGTTTCTAATGTGAAACCTTGTATCGTGTAACCATAGCTTGGTTTGTTCTTTCGTAGGTGCATAATTTTCAAATTTGTCCACATTAAATTTCATCTGCCTTTTGAATGTCCAATCTTCCAATTTATCAAGGTTGTCTTGCAATTTTTCACAATCCTCTTGGGTTTTTAACAACTTTGAATAATTTTGTGTCATCTGAAAATTTGATCACCTCACTTGTTGTTCCCATTTCCAGGTCATTTATGAATATGTTAAAAAGCAGCGGACCCAGCACAGATACCCGGGCTAGTCTACTATTCAGCTTTCTCAATAGTCAAAATTGGCCATTTATCCCTACCCTGTGCTTTCTATCTTTTAACTAGTTCCTGAGCCACAACAGTACACTGCCTCCTATCCCATAATTTTAAAATTTTGCCAAGAGTCTCTCA
The DNA here is from genome assembly GCA_033557465.1 of Ichthyophis bannanicus. Lineage (NCBI taxonomy): Eukaryota > Metazoa > Chordata > Amphibia > Gymnophiona > Ichthyophiidae > Ichthyophis > Ichthyophis bannanicus. The sequence continues at coordinate 131,558,982 of CM066031.1, forward strand.
TGAGACCTTGTCAAAGGCTTTTTGAAAATCCAGATATACTATATCAACCGGCTCACCTTTGTCTACCTGTTTATTCACACCTTCAAAAAAACATAGTAACATAGTAAATGACGGCAGATAAAGACCAGTATGGGTCCATCTAGTCTGCCCAGTAAGATGGCAAGAGTAGGTGCACCTGCCTCTCCGTGCAGGCCACCCCTCCCCATGTCTTTGTTTTAGGGGTGAACCCACCGCTCCATGTAGGACACCCCTGTATGTTGAGAAATTAGTTAAGTTTATTTTGATTTTATCCTATTGCTGTAAAGGGATCCACTGTGTCTGTCCCATGCCATTTTGAATTCTGTCACTGTATTTGCCCCACCACCTCCATTGGGAGGGCATTCCAAGCATCCACCACCCTTTCAGTGAAAAAGTATTTCCTAACATTGCCTTTCTATTTACCCCCTTGCAGCTTCATGTTATGCCCTCTAGTTTTACAGCTTCCCCGTCTTTGGAAGAGGTTTGTTTGTTCATTATTTTTCTTTAAGTATTTAAAGGTCTGAATCATATCTCTCCTGCCCCTCCTCTCCTCCAGAGTGTACATATTCAGGTCTTCAAGACTCTTCTTATAAGGCTTCTGACTCAGACTCCAAATCATTTTGGTTGCCTTCCTCTGAACAGTTTCCAGTCTTTTTACAGTGGCATTAGTACCTCTTCCTTTCTGCTGGTAATTCCTATTTGTATGCAACCCAACATCCTCCTGGCTTTTGCCACTGCCTTATTGCACTGTTTTCCCACCTTGAGATCCGCAGAAATAATCACACCAAGGTCCTTCTCCTGGTCCGTGCACACCAACCTCTCACCCCCTATCGCATACATTTCCCCTGGATTTCTGCTTCCCAAGTGCATGACACTGCCCTTCTTCGCATTAAATCTTAACTGGCAAGCATTAGACCATTCTTTCAGCTTTTGTAGATCTTTCCTCATGTTATCCACTCTCTCAGGGGAGTCCACTGTGTTGCAAATTTTTGTGTCATCTGCAAAAAGACAGACTTCCATGCAGTTCTTCAGCAATATCGCTCACAAATACATTGAACAGTGCCAGGCCCAGGACCGAACCCTGGGGCACCCCACTAATCACCCTCCTTTCATCCGAGTGAGTTCCATTTACCATCACCTTCTGTCGTCTGTAAGTCAACCAATTTCTGATCCAGTTCACCACCTTCGGACCCATCCCCAAACTACTGAGTTAATTGATAAGCCTCCTATAAGGAACAGTATCAAAGGTTTTGCTGAAATCCAGGTAGATGACAACCATCGCATGCCCCTGATCTTGTTCTCTGGTCACTCAGTCAAAGAACTCAATCAGATTTGTTTGGCAAGATCGTCCTTTGGTAAAACCATGTTGCCTCGGATCTTGCAACCTGTTGGTTTTGAGAAAGTCCACTATTTGCTCTTTCAGAAGTGCCTCCATTACTATTCCCACCACCTAGGTAAGGCTCACGGGCCTACAGTTTGTCACTTCTTCCCTGTCACCACTTTTGTGAAGAGGTACCACATCCGCCCTCCTCCAGTCCTGAGGAACTACTCCTGTTTCCAAGTATCTGTTGAAAACATCCTTTAACAGCCCGGCAAGGACCTCTCTGAGCTCTTTCAGTATCCTGGGATGTATCCCATCCGGTCCCATGGCCTTGTTCACTCTCAGTTTTGCAAGTTGTTCTAACACATCTTCAGTGAATGGTGTGGTATCTGCTTCATTTCCATTTTTATATTTGGGAGTAACAGATGGTCCTTCTCCAGGATTTTCTTTATTGAAAACAGAGCAGAAGTATTTGTTTAGCAATTTTGCTTTTTCAATGCCACTTTCCACAAATCCGTTCCCAGCCCTTCTGAGTCCTGCAATTCCATCTCTGATTTTCCTCCTCTCCCGAATATACCTGAAGAAAGTTTTGTCGCCACACTTCACATCTTTAGCCATCTTTTCCTCTGCCTTTGATTTTGCTTTCCTTATTTCTCTTTCTGTCTCTTTGAGTTTGATCCTGTATTCCTTACTGTGTTCCTCTATTTGCAAGCTTTTGAATTTTGTGAAAGCTGTGGGTTTTTTCCCTATCTCCAGGAATAAGCAGGAATGAGTCTTCACATATGGGTACGTCGGTACCGACGGAGCCTGCGCGGGAACGCTCCCCAGCTTCCCAAAAAGGAAAGCTTTTGGGAGCATCCCACAGCGCCTGCGCGCTGCCTTCCCGCCTTTCCTAACCAACTCTCCTCAGTTCTTCTTTGCCACGGAGCCAGCAGGTCGAGCCCTGTCACCGCTGAAGAAGTTCTTTATTTTATTTTGTTTCTTTGGTCGCGTGTCTGCCTTCCCCGACTCTGGACCAGTACCGCTGGTCTTTTCTTTCTTCTTTTAAAAAAAAAAAAATCAATATTTTCCTCACTTGGTGTTTTTTTTCTTCTTAGGCCTCAGGGCCCACAAGAAAATTTCCCTCATGGAAAAACCAGCCTCCGGGTTCAAAAAATGCACTAAGTGTAGCAGTACTATTTCTGTTACAGATACCCATGAATGGTGTCTTAAATGTTTGGGTCCTGAACACTCCATTGCGGATTGTCCATCCTGCTCCATGATGTCTAAACGGGGGTTACAGAACCGAGCAGCTAAGCTCCATGTGCTGTTTCCCACCGATGCACCGGCGGTAGCATCGACATCTTCCAGGTCTTCGTCTCCTGATGGATCTCAGGTAACCAAACATAAACCTAGCAGGTCCTCGAAGGGTAGATCTCCCTCTAAGCATCAAGATGCCTCCGGGCTTGCCCTCGAGGATCCTGCACCAGCCAAACAACCCCGGCGGGAAGCTCCGGCTTCCAAAGCTCCTCCTATGGGGTTACAGGTTGACATCGATAGCACGGCCTCGACCGATCACCTGTTAGATTGCTCTGGGGTACCGGCACTTTCTCCCGATACCGACATCCAGGCTTTCATGGCGTCGATGGATCAGAATGATCTGTCCATGCAGCAGGCTATCAAGTCCTTTATTCAAGCTGCGACGCCGATGATACCGCAACAAGCTCCGTTGTCGGTATCGGCTCCGGTACCGGCACCAGCGCCGATGCTGATACCGACTGCATCGACATCGACCAGGATACCGACTGCAGCGGTTCCTGGTCCAGGACTATTTCTCGGTACCGATCCGGTTCCAGGAACACCCGATGTCGATACCGCTCGATACGCGTATCGAGCGTTGGAAGAGCACCCCGACAGGCGATACTTTGATTCCTCTGATGATTCTGATTCATCAGATGAGTCTCCTGAAGTATCCATAGCCCTTCCTGAAGAGCCTTCTTCTCCAAAAAGAAGAATGTCTCCTCCAGAGGACTTGTCCTTTCAAGACTTCATAAGAGAAGTAGCTAAAGGACTTTCTATTTCAGTATCCTCTGAATCAGAGCCTAGAGCAAAGAAATTAGATATTTTGGGGTACTCTAAGGCTCCTAGAGAGGCTGTCACCTTACCAATTCATGAGATTCTTCATGAACACATGATTGATTTATGGGAGACTCCTCTCACTCTCCTCATTCTTGCAGATTGGACACTATGTATCGTGTCCCCCCTTGTCCTGGATTTCAGAAAACTCAGCTTCCTCACCATTCTATTGTGGTGCAGTCAGCTATGAAGAGGATAAAGAGTACAAAAAGACACTCTTCTCCTCCAGGAAGAGAATGCAGAACCTTGGATGCTTTTGGTAGGAAAAACTTCCAAGCCAGTATGCTTATTGCCAGAATCAACTCATATAGCCTTTACATGGGTATGTTTCTAAAAGAAGTTGCACAAAAGTTGCACAACTTCCTCCCTTTTCTTCCAGAGGATAAAAGGGACGAATTCCTCCTTTGGCTTCAGCATACTCAAGACATTTCAAAGTTTTCCAACAGGGCAGCTTTTGACTCCTTTGAAGGTGCCAGCAGAGCATCAGGCATTGCCATAGCTGCTCACAGAATTGCTTGGCTCCAGGCTTCTGATCTAGAACCCTGGGTTCAAGATGGCTTAGGAAATCTGCCCTGTACAGGTGAAAATCTATTTGGCAAAGAGTGGCAAATAAAAGCCATTCAAATAGATGCAGAGAACTCTGCTCTGGATAGACTTTCAAAGTCAACCTCCATTCCTGCCAAGAAAAAGATTTTTAAGAAGTCTTTTTACAAAAAGGGCAGATTTCCTTCTACTTCTGGCCAACAATCTTCCACAGGTCGCTTTGCCACTAAACGTCATTAACCTAAGCAAGCCAGGCCTAAGCCTACAGGGGCTGCTGCAACTCAGCAGTCCCAACCTCCTCAGGGTTTTTGACTTGATGCTAGAGAACTTAGCCTTTCTGGCTCTACAACAGCCAGAGCCTCTCACCATTCCAGGAAGGTTAGCTCACTTTGCTCCCAGATGGGAGCAAATAACATCAGAGCAGTGGACCCTCTCCATCATAAGAGAGGGTTACAAACTTCACTTCTCAGACCTTCCTCCCTTCACCATGGTGAGACATTTCAATTCTCCCACATCTCTCCTCGACCTTCTGGGTCAGGAGGTGACTACCCTTCTTGCCCAAGGGGCAATAGAAGAAGTTCCTCTTCTTCAACAGGGGTCAGGGTTCTACTCCCCCTATTTTCTCATCCCAAAGAAGACAGGGGGATACAGACCCATCTTAGATCTCAGAGAATTCAACAAATTCCTATGCAAGGAGAAGTTCAAGATGCTTTCTCTTGGCACTCTCCTTCCATATCTTCAAAGTCAGGATTGGCTTTGTTCTCTAGATCTCAAGGATGCGTACACACATGTTCTCATCCATCCATCTCACAGAAGATTCCTACGTTTTCTCTTCCAAGGGAAACATTACCAATACAGAGTGCTTCCTTTTGGTCTGGCCTCTGCTCCGAGAGTGTTCACCAAATGCATGGCAATAGTTGCTGCATTTCTACGCACTCTGGGAATATTTGTCTTCCCATACCTGGACGACTGGCTCATCCGTGCTCCATCTCAGTCAGAGGCCCAGATTTTCCTGGACCGCACAGGGCGCATTCTGCAGTATCTGGGACTGGTGGTAAACCTCCCAAAGTCCCAGCTCACCCCTACTCAGTCCCTGCAATTCATAGGGGCCTGGTTGGATACCACCACTGCAAGGGCCTACCTTCCTCAGGCCCGTTGCCAACGTCTAGTGCAGCTAGCCTCCCAGATTCAGTCAAAGAGCCACTTAACTGCCAGGGAGATGCTACAACTACTAGGCCACATGGCTTCCACATTACATGTGGTACCCTATGCTCGCCTTCACATGAGAGCAGCTCAATGGACTTTATCCACCCAGTGGACTCAAGCTTCAGGAGCTCTCTCAGACCAAATAGCAACCTCCAAACGTCTCTTTTGGTCTCTCCAATGGTGGATGTCCACTCAAAATCTGTTGCTGGGGTCCCCCTTCCAACAGTTGTTGCCCCAAGCAACCCTCACAACAGATGCCTCCCAAACAGGTTGGGGAGCTCATCTACAAGACCTCTCCACCCAAGGCACTTGGTCCCCACAGGAGACCTCTCTTCATATCAACCACTTGGAACTTCGAGCAGTATTTCTAGCTCTCAAGGTCTTTCATACCCTCCTCAGCTACAAGACAGTCCTCATTCATACGGACAATCAAGTAGCCATGTTTTACATAAACAAGCAAGGAGGAACTGGCTCTCTGTCGCTTTGCAACGAAGCTCTAAGATTATGGGCCTTCGCCAGAGAGCATCAAATCCATCTCCTGGCAGTATATCTCCCAGGAATCCAAAATTCTTGGGCAGACAGACTCAATCGAGTTCTGCTTCCACACGAATGGTCCCTGCATATGGATCAGGTACTAAGAATCTTTCAAGAATGGGGAACACCGGACATAGACCTCTTTGCAAGTCCGTGGAATGCCAAACTTCCCCGGTTCTGTTCCAGAATTCCGTGTCAGGAAGTTCAGGCCAAGTATGCCTTCCTCCTTCATTGTGGTCAGGGCTTCCTGTATGCCTTTCCACCCATTCCCTTGATTCCCAAGACTCTATTCAAACTCCAGAGGGATCAAGGATCTATGATCCTCATAGCTCCATGCCAAGTGTGGTACCCTCTACTTCTGCATCTCTCCCAAGCCCCCTCCCTGAACTTGGGAGCTGCTCCAGACCTTCTGTCCCAGGAGGAAGGGACTTTGTGGCACCCAAACCCCAAGTCCCTTCATCTCAGAGCTTGGTTACTGAAAGCCTAGACCTTCAAGACTTGAATCTTTCTCAGCAAGTAAAAGATATCCTCCAGGAAACCTTCCACCAGGCGTTCCTATGCTTTTAAGTGGAAAAGATTTTCCATTTGGTGTGCTGAAAGGGGTCTTGACCCTCTGGCACTACCTTTAACTTCTTTGTTAGACTACCTCCTGCATCTCTCCGATGCAGGACTTAAGACAAATTCAGTAAGCGTCCATTTGAGTGCTATTGCAGCATCCCTTAAGCCCATCAATGGACAACCTATCTCCTCTCATCCTCTTATTTCCAGATTCATGAGAGGCCTAACTTTAACTAAACCTCCCATTAGGCCTCCTCCGGTGGCATGGGACTTAAATTTGGTTCTTGGTCAGCTTATGAAGCCACCTTTTGAACCCTTAGCCACTACCTCCTTGAAATTTCTTTCCTGGAAGGTTATTTTCCTCATTGCAGTCACTTCTACTCGCCGCATCAGTGAACTGCAGGCCTTAGTGGCTAATCCACCTTATACAAGGTTCCATCATGACAAGGTAGTCCTTAGGACAAATCCACACTTTATGCCTAAAGTGGTCTCACCTTTTCATCTTAATCAAGAGGTATATTTACCTGTCTTTTTTTCCAGCTCCTCATGCATCCAGTGCAGAGAGGAATCTTCATACTCTGGATTGTAAAAGAGCTCTTGCTTTTACTTACATAGGACACAGCAACATAGAAAGTCTTCCCAGCTTTTTGTTGCTTTTGATCCTTCTCATTTAGGACTTCCAGTCTCTAAGAGAACACTGTCCAATTGGATTGCTCAGTGTATTTCTTTCGCCTACCAGAGCAAGAACCTTTCTCTGGAGAGCCATGTCACAGCTCATAATGTGAGGGCCATGGCCACCTCTATGGCTCATCTAAATTCTGTGTCCATCGACCAGATCTGTCGAGCAGCCACCTGGGCCTCTGTTCATACCTTCACAGCCCATTACTGCTTGGACAAGGATTCCCGCCGGGTTGCCTTCTTTGGTCAGGCTGTCCTCAGACACCTGTTCCATTCTTAAACAACTCCTGCCCTCCTTCCCTGGATGGATGCCTGAGATCCATAGGAGGACTCAGACCCCTTTCAGGGTCTCATATCCTTGGGGATCTCCCAGGCATCTCAGCTAGGGAGTCCCCATATGTGAAGACTCATTCCTGCTTGTTCCTGGAGATAGCACAGTTACTTACCTGTAACAGGTGATCTCTGGGAACAGCAGGAATAAGTCTTCACAACCCACCCACCTCCCCTAGGAGTTGTATCTCTTTTCTATCTTTCCTTTCCTCTCTCTCTCTATTGTCTCAGCTTTAAACTCGAACTGAGGAGAGTTGGTTAGGAAAGGCGGGAAGGCAGCGCACAGGCGCTGTGGGATGCTCCCAAAAGCTTTCCTTTTTGGGAAGCTGGGGAGCGTTCCCGCGCAGGCTCCGTCGGTACCGACGTACCCATATGTGAAGACTTATTCCTGCTGTTCCCAGAGATCACCTGTTACAGGTAAGTAACTGTTCTTTATTTGAGCAGCCACTTCTTTGGAAAACCAAATAGGTTTCCTTCTCCTCTTGTTTTTATTTACTTTCCTTACATATTTATCTGTTCCCCCTTTTATTGCCACCTTTAGTTTAGCCCATTGCAATTCCACTTCCCTTATCCCCTCCCACCCTGCCAACTCTTTCTTCAGGTACTTGGCCATTTTACTGAAGTCAGTGTTTTTGAAGTTTAGGACTTTGAGCTTGCTATGATTGGACTGCAACTTGGCTTTTATCTCATACCACACCATGTGGTGATCGCTGCTGCTCACAGGGGCACTCACCCAGACATTTGACATGGACTCACCGTTGGTGAGCACTAAATCCAGCATTGAGCTTTCCCTGGTTGGTTCCATCACCATTTGTTTAAGTGACGCATCTTGGAAAGCATCCACAATTGTTTTGCTTCTTACCAGATTCGCAGAAGGAGTACTCCAATCCACATTGGGTAGATTAAAGTCACCCAATATGATCACTTCCCCCTTTGTGGCTATCTTGGCAATATCTTTAATCAATTCATTATCTATTTCTTCGATTTGAGTCAGAGGTCTGTAGACTACAGCAGTATGGATGACAGTGCCATCTCCTCTTTCCAGCAGAATCCAGAGTGCTTCTTCTTTTCCCCATGCCCCCTGCATTGCAGCCGCTTTAATATTGCTTTTTACATACAAGGCTACTCCTCCTCCTTTTCCACTTTCTTTGTCTCATCTGAATAGATTATAGCCAGCTATGGCTATATCCCATTCATTTGATTCATTAAACTATGTTTCTGTAATGGCCACAATGTCCAAGTCCATTTCCACTATTAGGGCTTCCAGGTCTGGAACTTTGTTGGCTAAGCTTCGAGCATTTGTGCTCATTGCTTTCCAGCATTTAACTGGCTTGCATGTATTTTGCATTGATTTTGTTCTGCCCACTTCTTCCCACTTGTCATTGATGTGTGGTTTAAAAGTGTGGCTGTTTTCTGATGTTGTTCGCATTTGCCGGGAGTGACGTCTTCAACTAGTCCTTCTCAATCCATCACCCCCTTTTTCTAGTTTAAATGCATATCCGCATACTGCCTGAATTTTTCACGTAGGATTCTTTTCCCTGCGACAGAGAGATGTAGTCCATCAGCACAGTGGTCTCTTGTTAGTCCATCTGTTTCCCCAGTCGCCAATACATCTGAATCCTTCTCGTTCGCACCAGGTCTGGAGCCATGTATTAAAGCTGTTCATGCGATGTACCCTTTCTGCCCTCTTACCATGAACAGGTAGAACTTATGAGAATGCTACAGTGTTAACAATGGGCTTGAGTTTCTCTCCCAGAGTCTGGAAGTCCCTTTGAACTGCAGAGGCACTGTTTCTAGCCAGGTCACTTTTACCCAGGTGGATGACAACATCAATTTTGGAGTGCTCACTTTCTGCGCTAAGTACATCAACAATTTGGCTTGTATTCCTACTGGCTGAAAAGCCTGGGAGGCATTTGACTATCATCTCTCCTTTGAACTGTTCCCAAGTTGGTGCCTCCTTTAGCAGGAGATTGGGGATTGACTGACTCATTCAAGGGTCCTTCACTTTCCATGGATTGTTGATCCTCATTAGCCAAAGCAGAGAAGGCTTTATGCAGGGATATCTCTTGATGTATAGGATGTCTCTGCGTTACAGGTCGCAATCTACCCGAGCCCAATTTGTTTCTGGGATGTTTGATACTTTGTGGTAGCGGTGGTGGACTTTGTTCTGTTTGTATCCTAGAAGAGGTCCGTTTCCTTGCAGCTAGTTCTTCCCTTAGTAGAGTCAATTCTTTATGCATGGCAGATGACTTGAGGCACATAGGACAAGCTCTTAGGTTCTAAACAATTCGTCTCAGAATGAAAGCAACACAGTTATTGCACTGAATACATGACATGCTGATTAAGCAGTCCTAGAAGGAGAAGAAGAAGAAAAGGTGGGCTTAATACCAAATTAAAAAGGATAGATGGCAACGTATGTACTACTATATAGGCAATGCAGTCCTGGGATGGGTGGGGTGAGGGATAGGGTGGGCAGTAACCTAAGTGTCCCTGGCCAGTTGGCCTTACGTGAACAGTGAACACACTCAGATATCTGATTTAAGGGCTACATAAGGAATGTAGGCAGTCAGAATATTCTCAAAGTAATGTATAACCAACAGTTAAATTCTATATTAGCAACAGGCAAAAAATAATAGAAAGCTGAAAGCTTAGCTGTGTGGAGGCTCTGGAAGCTGTGAAGCCTGGAGTTGACCAGGTACTTGTGGAAGGCTGTAAGATAATCCTAATTAGCCCCTCCCTGGGAGCAGGCTTGCAACAGAAAATTCAAACATAATAAATTAGTAAAACAAGACCTTCCTTGTCTAAATCCTGTTTGCTTTCTCCCATTAAACCATGACTATCTACATGTTAAGTAATTGTATTCTTTATAATGGTTTCTATCATTTTGCCCAGTACTTATATCAGGCTCACTGGTCTGTAGTTTCCCGGATCACCCCTGGAACCCTGTCTAAAAATAGGTGTTACATTGGCCATTCGCCAATCTTCAAGTACAAGGGGGGCCAAAAAATTTGTTATTGTAACTTGTAAACTTCTTTTTTTTTCTATAGTTCTGTAGCCAGAATGTCACAAAATAGCTTTTTATTTTCTTTACAAAGCCAAAGACTTTTCAGCCCCCCTCCTCATACTACAGATGATTTTAATGATAGTTCACATTTTTCAGTTCCTTGAATACACTTGGATGTATATTATCCGATCGAGGTGATTTATTACTATTCAGTTTATCAAAGAGTTGTAATACATCTTCCCAGTTTATCAATATTTCTTTCAATTCATTTCTTTTTATTTTATTTAACTCGGCTTATATATCGCATTTCTACCACTCAAAGTGGTGTACATTCAAGTACTGTATATATATTTTCCCCTTGTCCCCAAAGGACTCACAATCTGTGTTTTTATACCCGAAGCAACTGAGAGTTAAGTGGCTTGTACAAGGTCACAAAGAGCACCTGTGGGACTAGAAACGCCAGTCCTTCTGGCCCAAGGTTTCTGTCCTCTAGAGGGATTTGTATCCCTGGTCCTCCAGCCTGATGTAACTTGCCCCATCCACTAGGCCACTCCTCCCTATTGCACTACCTTTAAATACCATTTTAGCCATGGGTAACGTGCCTGCACCTTCTTCAATAAAGTGCCTAAATCTTCTTCAGTAAAGACCGAAGCAAAGAATTTATTCAGTCTCTTCGCTGTGGCCTTATCCCCTCATAGTGCCCCTTTTACTTCTCTATCATCTAATCATCTAACTGACTCTCTCACAAGTTTTTGCTACAAATGTACTTGAAAGTTTTTATTATGTGTTTTTGCTTCCACGGCAAACTTTTTTTCAAAATCTCTCTTTGCCTGTTTCCTGTTTGTCATTTGGCTCCTTTTTCCATTTCTTGAAATATGCTTTTTTGGCTACAGCAGCCTCTCTGACCTCACCTTTAAACCATGCTGGTAGATTTTGGACTTCCTTCCACTTTACTTAAAGCATGCAATACAGCTGGTCTGGGCTTCCAAGATGGTACTTTTAAACAACACCAATTCTTTATGTAAATCTTTAATCTTTGCAGTTGTTCCTTTTTAGCTTTTACCTATTTTCCTATTTTATCATAGTCTCACTTTTGAAAGGTAAAAAGTAGGAGTAAGTGATGTCAGGCCGTCATATGAACAGCTGAGCCGAGTGCTTTGCTTGACTAACTGCTCCAAAGGGGGTTAATTTTGCCTTGTTAATTGAGGCTGATTATAGACCTTAAGAGGGGACTATGCAAAGCCTCAGTAGGATGACCAAGACCTGGCGAAAAGTTGCTGACTCAAAAGTATTCTCTTATTAGAGTCGCGAAGACACCACTTCCAAATGGTGCCGGCAGGGGGAGAGAATGCTGAGGAGGAGAGAAACACGCCGACAGATGATGCAGCAGGCACAATGGTGCATGTTAGCAAGTTGGAGATGCAGCAGTGGTTTAGCGAGCTTAAACAAGAGATTGGAGCAGTAAGGACTGAGCTTGGCTGCATGGTGGAGAACTTAAGAGCTAATATACATGAACTGGGCAAAAGCGTAAGAGGAGGTTAAAGAGAAAGTGGATGACTGCCAAGCAGAACAGGAGCATATGCAAGAAAGTATCTGCAAGGTGGAAGAGACAACACAGCAAATGCAGTTAAAATTAGATGACTTGAAGAACCGCAGCAGATGAAATAATCTGTGAATTAAAGGAGTTCCTGAGGGGTCCGAATTCCAGGACTATATAGCAATAGCGGTTTCAGGTTTTCAAGCTTTTCTAGAAGGAGAAGAGGAGGTGGCAGCGCTGGAGCTATAGTTGGATCGGGTACATTGGGCGCTTGGCCCCAGCAGATTGTGCACCCCAGAGGCATTGTAACCTGCTTTCATAATTATACCATTAAAGAAAGAGTGGCTGCAAAAATGAGGCAAGTGGGCAAGTTTCAGGGGCAGGGCCACCTGGTAGCAGTGTTTACAGATCAATCCATTGGAACTTTAGTGCCAGAAGAGCTTTGGCCCCATCACAGAAAGGTTACGCAAGGAACAAATTAAATATAAGTAGATTTACCCTATAGGACTATCCTTTACAAAAAATGGAATAACATTGTGTGATGACTGTGGAGGAGGCTGTTAAGGCCAATGAAGCGTCAGGACTCTCTGATGTGGGCAGTACACTGCCCAGACAGTCAGTGGGAAAAATCATGAAACAAACGATGGACAATGGTAGAAAAGAGTGAGAAATGAAGAAAGGAGACAACAGGTAGAGAAAAAACTCTGACTTGATTGTGCTTGATGATATGGGACAGGATTGCAAGCTGGTTTGTCTCTGAGGCTGAGAGACGGTTTGTTCAAAAAGTATTTGCTGAACTTATATTGTAGGATTTTTTAAGAATTACACAGGTACACTAAAAAAAATTTTTTTTAAACTGCCTCTAATGTTTCGATTGAGTGCGATCGAGATAAAAGTTTCTTGGATGAATTCTTTATACTAATTGTTTAGTAGTTATTCAAATAAGAATAAAGAAAATTGTAACAAGGCAGCACATAAGAATAATGTCAACAAAACACACTGTGATGGTAGCAAAATTGTCTGCACTTAAAACAGCCACATACATGTGCACAAACATTGAGCATATAAGAGCGAGGTTAGACACAAAGCAAAGCAAAGAAATGTGCAAAAAATGTTGTACAGGTATGTATGTAAGAATAGAAAACGCAAACCGCACCATTGCAATACATGAAGACAAACACCCGATGGTGTGAAAATAAAATTCTAATAAATGAGATCCGACACTGTGGTAATAACTAGCAAATTTTTATTTCAAAGTTTAGTAAAAACACGATATTTGTCAACACAGTTTAGATTTTAAAGTCATTCTTGGGTCAATCAATCTCCTGGTGGGCCCGTTTCTTCTTCCCCCGAATGCTTCTCTTGTTGCGCTGCTTGGTGTATTTTTCATCTGGGGTTTCCCGCAGCAGCAACCAGCAGAAATCAGCCATCATAGTGGTGTTCCATCTTCCTTGGTACCTTCTCTCTGCGTCCTTGATGTCCTGGTGAAACCTTTCACCTTGTTCTTCACTGTACGCCCCCAAGTTTTCGGGAAAGTAGTTCACATGGGAGTGCAAGAAATGGACTTTCAGGCTCATGTTACAGCCTTGTTCTTTGAAGGCATTGAGCATCCTGGCAACAATATCCTTATAGTTCTCATCCCGCCTGTTCCCCAAGAATTTGAGAACAACATCCTTGAAGGAATACCAGGCTTCTTTTTCCTTCTCAGACATCGTTTCAGCGAATGCTCCATCTGAAATGAGTTTCCTTATATCAGGGCCAACAAACATTCCTTCCTTTAGCTTTGCTTCAGAAAGTCGGGGGAACTTTGAGCAAAGGTACCGAAAGCACTCACCATCTTTTGGAAGGGACTTGATGAATTGCTTAATGAGACCCAACTTAATGTGGAGAGGTGGTAATAGAATTTTATCACGAGGTACCAAGCTCTCATGAAGAACATTTTTTTCACCGGGTCTCAAATACTCCCGAATTGGCCAGTCTTTATTCCCCCAGTGTAGTTCACGGGCCCGGCTATCCCACAAGCAAAGGAAGCAGGGATATTTGGTGAAACCGATTGCTGCCCTAATAGCATGGATAGAATTTTAAAGTCTCCACAAATCATCCACTTATGCTCATCATAACGAATCTTCTGAAGAATCAGGGCCAAATTCTCGTATTTTTCTTGGAGAATAACAGAGTGAGCAATAGGAACTGAAGCGAATGTGTTGCCATTATGAAGAAGAACACCTTTTATGCTGTCTTTTGACGAATCAATGAACAGCCGCCATTCAGCAGGATCATACTTGAGTTTAAACTTTTCCATCACTCCGTATATACCGTTGCAAAATACCAAATCTTCCTCTTTGCTGAAATACTTCAAAAATTGTGTCTCGCGGTTGCGGTACCAATAAAAAGTTGTTCCTGGTGACAATAGATTTTTCTGTTTAAGCCGAGAACCTAGCAGTTGGGCAGCATCTTTTGGGAGTCCTAAATCCCAGACTAAATCATTCAATTCAGCTTGAGAGAAAAGTTCAGATTTCGGATCTGGTTCAGTTTCAAACTCGGAAGTACTGGACTCATTGGGAAAAGCCATCTGATGAGTCTCATCATGATCAGAACCGTCCACACAAATATGATCCAAAGATTTTGGTGGTTCAGGCACAGGTACTTCGTTGCTATGAGGCATAGGCCTAATTGCTGAGGGAAGGTTGGGGTAACTTATTACGTTCTTATTTTTTAAGTTGTATCCCTTCACAATGCAAGAGCAAAAATAGCAGTCACTGCTGTGGTCTCTTTGTTCACGCCACATCATAGGTATTCCGAAACAAAATGCTTGTTTTTTACCTTTCATCCATAAGCGTAGATCTTCCTCACATGTCTTGCACACTTTGTGAGGAGCCCACGGTTTGTCTTGATCGCCTAACTTCAAACCGAAATAGGCGAAATATACTTTTTTAATAAATGCAGAAATGTTCCTCTGCCACTTTTTCACGGTATATTACCCACAAATAAAACAAAAACTGTCCGGAGAGTTGACGCAACCTCTGGCTCTGTGAGCCATCACAAATACACAGCACTGCAAACTACAACTGTAGTGAACCACTTCGGAATAAAGCTGGATTACGACTGAGCAAACAAAAGGTAATAATGAACTTGCAAGAAACTGAAATTTGACAGGAACGTTCATGTCGCAACCACCGTGTTTGAGCGAACGAACGAGGCGAGGCGAACAGGAAAGAACATGCGCCAGCGCGAGTACTGGATTTAGCCCCCCGCCTCCCAATTGTCCTGTTAATGTATAAAATGAATACAAAACACTCTAAAATATCATGAGGGAGTGTTTCTAGTTAGTTAACCATTACAACCTCTATTTTGGGCCAAGAAAATAAACTGCAGTCGGCTAAAAAGAAATTATGTGAACATTCCTTATATGGGTAAGAAATCTAATTTTGTAAGAAAACGTGACGTGATGGAACATTTTGGCTATTTTTCCTGGATTCAGCACCCCAAAATCTATAGGAATCAGTTGCAAAACTGGAGGCAGTTTTTTGGTAGTGTACCTGTGTTATGGTTGGGTATATCTAGATGGGAGGAGGGAGGGTGCTGGGCAATAACTTTTAAGGGGGATCAGTGTTGGGTGTAGTGAATGGATACAAGTAAGGGGAAAGAAGGATGAGGTCTGTTTTCTAACAGGGATAGTGTGGGTGCAGGAATGTAAAGCGGAAAGGCAATAAGGAGCTAAGGTAGAGATGTGGGTTAAAGGATAAGGGGGGAACGGGGAGAATTGAAGGAGGGAATGATGGAGGGAGGAGGGTCAGGCAAGCAGAGGCAGGGTCACTACTCCCACTATATAGCTGGCTAAGTGGGAGAGCCGTTTGGAAAGGGGGGGGGGGACTGGGTGTGTCTAAAAAAATATGAGTGACTGGGGACAGGAGGATGATTGAGAATAGCTGTGAAATCTGATGGAGAGATTGTGGTGGTGACTTTGAATGTGCATGGGATGAATTCGTGGCAAAAGCGGTCGTTGATGTTTAGGGAAGGTGACTGCTTACAAGAGGATATATTTATGATTCAGGAGACTCACCTAAAGAGATTCTTTGAGGAAGCACTGAGGAATAAAACATTTCCCCAGGCCTTCCCAGCCTCTAGCGCTTCCTGTCAAAAAAGGGAGGGGTGGTCATTTTATTCTCTGTAGATTGGGAGCAGTTGTTAATACGATTAATAGGGATATGCAGGGGAGATATCTGGTGGTACAAGCTGCTATAGGGGAGACTCCTTAATACTTTGTTAATATATATGCACCCAATCAGGACCAAGGGGAATTTTATGAGAGATTAGGAAGGGTTCTGGAGACCTTGGGTGAGAGCCATTGTGTGCTAGGAGGGGATTTTAACCTGACATTTAATACTAGCCACACCTGCCCTTCCCAGTAAGCCACATTCAAATCCATATTTTCTGGGTGTAAATTCAAAAGCATATAATGTGGGAAGGGTTGGATTATCACTCACTAATGCTTAAAGAGGTCCACTGCCCAGGTCCACACCTTTGCCACTTTCACACAGCTCCACCATAGATGGAAAAAGTCCTCCTCCATCCCACATGATCACATTTGATTTAATAAATGGAGGAAGGGCAGCAAGGAAATCCACAGTACTACCTTTTATCTTTTTTTAAATGTATATTATAAAGCAACAAATATCAATGAGTAATAACCATACAGGAAATTCAATACAAAACAGCAAAGTCAATAAACTTTGCTACTATTACCATATTCAATTGTGTTGCATTATTTTCCATAACGTTTTTCTCTCTCTTCTCTCATCCACCTTCCCTATCCCCGTCCACCCCAGGTTTGTGCAAATCCCTCAATACTCTACATGTCAAAGTAATTCTAGCTGTGAACCCTTAATTCTTATCCACTGGACTGATGGGTGTACTCTTTTTTAAGTTTAGGTGCTTCATACCTGGGAGACTTCCATCTATCCTCTACGCTTAGTCAAGGACGTAGAGATCTCACCCCCTTATTGATGACCCATTTATTTATTTATTTGGAAACTTTTATATACCGCCCCTTCCCAAGATCAGAGGCGGTTTACATGGAACAAAGGAAACATACATACAGCAGTCCGAAATTACCCCCCTCAGCGCCGAAGCCGGGAAGGAAGGCTGTGCGTGCAGGGTAGAAACGTCACGCAGCAAAGAGGCTCCAAGGTAAGCGTGGCAGGTGGGGGGCAGGACAGCAGGAACCCCTAGCAACTGCCGAAACACGAGGAGACAGAGAGCAGCCTGCAACCATGTGTTTGGGAGCCTGCAGCGGTGAGGGAAACTCCCCCCCCCCCCCCACTGTGTTTAGGTGTGATTTCTTCTTCTTCAGGTCTGTGTGCATTCTGTGTTATGGGCACCTGTGAGAGGTAGCCACCACAGAATAAAGCAGGACAGAGCAGCTTCTTCCTAGGGGGCCATTTACATCTTCAAAGTCTCGGTTGGGTGGTCAGTCTGGCTCAGGCAGCCTCGTGGGCAGGGTATAGTTTAGTTCCGCCATTGGAAATCTGTAGGGCGGCAACGTGGTCATTGCTGCACACTTTCTCTAAGCATTATCGGCTGGATGTCCAGGCGGCGGGGTACGCTCGTTTCATATTGTCAGTGCTTCAGGCTGGTTGTGCGGGTTCCTCCCATTAGTTTAACTGCTCTGAGACATCCCAGAAGTGTGGGATTTGACTGGAGTGATAAGGAAAGAAAAATTAGACTTACCTGCTAATTGTTGTTCCTTGAAGAACTCCAGTCCAGTCCCGGAACTCTCCCTGAGTGCTTTCTGTGATATCTTTACATACCCTGGTCCTGAAGCTGGTTCCCTTGGTGAAGGAAGTGGCCAAGTGGAGCCAAAGAGTGGAGTGTAATCGGGGGGGGGGGGGGGGGGATGAGGTGGAACGGAAGAGCTGTCGGTCGCTTGCTCCATGCTGGTTGGAGTTGCAGAGGGTAGGCCTGGAGGGGGGGACGGGGTATCCTTCCCAGAGGATGGAGAGGGTACTAGTTTAAGTGTAGACATGTTTGTTGCATGTTTAACTACTTATTTGTTGCTCCTGTGAGTCTGCTTTGTCAATAGGTACTGGAGCTGGTAGGCGGTGCCAGCTGCATAAGTACACTGGTGTCATCAAAAAGATGAAATGCTTAGTATCCAAGCTTCTGGAAGAGGTACACCAAAAGTGCGGGACTGGACTGGAGTTCCTCAGGGAACAAGAATTAGCAGGTAAGTCTAATTTCTCTTTTCCAGGTCATTTATGAATATGTTAAAATGCAGCGGGCCCTGCGCAGATCTCTGGGGTACTCCACTATTCACCTTTCTCCATTGAGAAAATTGGCCGTTTCCTTATTGCCCCTCCAGTCCAGTCCAGACCAGACATGTGGGTAATCTCGCTTCACCAGCAGCTTGGAGACTGAGCATGCCTGGCCTTGATGGTGTCACCCTAGATAGGCAGCTGTCACCGCCCATCAAGCTCAGTATTCTCAGTCTCCAAACAGCTGGAGAGCATGTCTTTCCCATTATTTGGAATCAATTAGAGAACTTCAAATAAGAATCAGAGCGAAAAAAAAGACAGGTTACGAATGGGAATTTATCAGGAGCTTCTGGCATTCCCTTTGACTTTTAGTTCTGTATCTCTTAAAAAAAAAAAAAAAATCAAGAGCAGTGTGCTACTTGATACTGTCCCGAAGTACAGGTCAGTTTACAGGCAGCTCACCAATCCCTTCAGTGAAAGGTGTAGCTGGCTTGCTTGGTGGCGAAAAAGCAGTTTTCTTCTGGCTCAGCGCGGGTTCAGTATCGAGATTTCAGGCATTTTCGAGTGATGCGCTTTGCCCCTTTTCAGAGGGGTTGGTACCTCAGCGGCCATCCTTTTGAGGGAACAGGGGCACAGGAAGAGGTTACTATCCTGCTGCTTCTTCTGCTCCCAAGAAGTCACAATGAAGTGAGGGCCCAGGCAGGAGTAGTACTGATAGGCAGTCGCCTCCAAAGTTTGTTTTTTTTCTCCGCCTGAGTCCATGTTACCTCCAATCAGTGGGTTCTAGAATTGATTCAAGAAGGTTAAGTTTTGGAGTTCAAATACCCACTTGGAGATGCGTTCTTACTATCGCTTTGGAAGGCCCCGGAAAGATTGTGGTGGTCTAAGATATTTTGTTGCGGCTCCAACACCCAGGGCAGTAGTGGAGGTTCTGCACGCCCAGTTACGGTGCAGTCGATACTCCATTTATTTCATGGTACTCAAAAAAAAAAAAAAAAAAAAAAAAAAGGGTACCTTCCATCCCATCTTGGACCTCAAGCATGTAAACCAAGCAGTGCGGCTGCCATGGTTCCATATGGAAACACTTTGCTCTATGGTGGTGGCGGTAAGACAAGGCAAGTTCCTCACCGCCCTCGACCTAACTGAAGTGTAACTTCACATACCCATTCGACTGGAGCATAAGTGATTTCTATGGTTTGCAGTGCCAAAGGTGTACTTCCAGTTCCGAGCACTGCCATTCGATTTGGCTACAGCTCCTCACATCTTCACCAAGGTTATGGTAGTGGTGGCAGCAGCTCTCCATCAAGAGGGCATTCTGGTGCATCCTTATCTGGACAATTGGTTGATAAGAGCAAAGTTACTTCAGGAAAGCAATGTGGCGACTGAGTTTCTTCAGACTCTTGGCTGGCTAGTCGGCAATGCCAAGAGAACATTACAGCCCTCGCAAAACATCGTCTATTTGGGGGCCAGTTTTCAGACAAATGTTAGCAGGGTGTCCCTGCCAAGCGATCGGGTACAAAAGTTGACAACCCAAGTTTCACAGTTTCTGCAAATGGCCATACCGATGGCATGGCACTACCTTCAGCTATTGGGCTCAATGGTGACATCAATCAAGCTGGTTCACTGGGCGCATGCCCATGAGTCCCCTGCAGAGGGCTCTCCTCCACAGGTGATTGCTGCAGGTGCACCAGTTATCGAGGTAGCTGATTTGCGCATTGGTCACATGGATGGCGCTCAGATGGTGGCTCAGTTCACTACTTCTGCTGGTGAGCATGCCATTGGAGCCCCCGAGTGGATTCCATTGACAACAGATGCCAGTCTCACTGGTTGGGGAGCGCATGTTGGACCCCAGAGGAGGCC
The DNA here is from genome assembly GCA_033557465.1 of Ichthyophis bannanicus. Classification (NCBI taxonomy): domain Eukaryota; kingdom Metazoa; phylum Chordata; class Amphibia; order Gymnophiona; family Ichthyophiidae; genus Ichthyophis; species Ichthyophis bannanicus. The sequence goes on from CM066031.1 coordinate 131,578,940, forward strand.
GCCTGGTTGATCAATCGGCAAGAGATGAGAGCGGTATTTCTAGCTCTCAGGTTTTTCTGACCACTCCTGTACGGAAAGGTAGTCCGGATGTTCTCGTACAACCCCACCATCATGGCCTACATCAATTGCCAGAGCAGAACGGGAAGATTGCTGCTTGAAGATGAGATTCTGCCTCTCCTCATTTTGGTGGAGGTGAATCTCTATGCCATATGTGCTGGCCACGTGGCATGAAGAAACAACATGGAGGTGGATTTCCTCGCCACAATCACATAGACCAGGGCGCGTGGTCTCTTGAAGATGTGGTTTTTGCCATTCTCATATCTCGGTGGGGTGAACCTATCATGGACCTGATGGCGACCTGCAAGAATGCAAAAGCTTCCAGGTTCTTCAGCAGACGGAGGCAAAGGATGTCAGAGGGCTGGATACATTGGTCCAGAGGTGGCCAATGGAGGGCCTCTTCTACATGTTCCCCCACCCAACCCTGTGGGCTCTCATAGGGCACTTGCTGCCGAGGATAGAAGCTCATTTTATTAAAACTTGATACACCACCCTTGGTGGAGACAACAGGGTGGTTTATAATTAAAACAAGCAATTTAAAAACCAGAAATGAACTCCATTGAATAAAGAGAAAAGAGAGAGAGTCAGGACAGAGACAAAAAGCAAGGATGCAAGAGGACACATCAGGGCCAATTGAATTCACAGGGTGTGGGCTGGGAAGGCAGAGCTAATCAGGGGGAATCAATTGGGAGGTTGAAAGCTACATGAAACAGATGAGTTTTGACTAAGGTTTTAAATTTAGCATAACTAGGTTCTAGTCGGATTATAGGGAGTAGGTTGTTCCAAAGGAAGCTCACCCAGGCTTAGTGATCCTGATCGCAGCATGCTGGCCTCGGAGATGATGATATGAGGATCTTCTCCATTTGCAGATGGGCCTTTCTTGGCACCTGCCAATGTCCACATCTGCTTTCTTAAGGACCCATTCTCATGCCTCAGGTGGCTTGATTCTCACTGACAGCCTGGTTCTTGAGAGGGCTTAGTTGAGGAAGAGAGGATATTCTGCTCCAATGATGATGACATTGTTGAAAGCATGCAAACAAGCTACATCCTTGTCGTATGTGCAAGTTTGGAGAGTTTTTGAATCGTGGTGCACAGAACAGACACTGCAGCTTTTGCCAGCCTCTCTACCGGATATTCTGACTTTCTTACAGGCAGGTCTGGAGAAGGGCCTGGCCTGCAAGTGGCTGTGCTAACGTGTTATAGGGGCACGTTCAGGGGATTTCCTTAGTGGCCCACTTGGATGTAGTGTGTTTTTCTTCAGACGGTGAACATTTCCAACGACCAGTGTGTGTTCTAGTTCCACCTTGGGATCTGAATTTGGCCCTGTTGGCATTGACAGAGGCTCCCTTTGAGCCTTTGGGAAGTTCCACCCTAAAGAACTTGAAATTGAAGATGGTCTTTTTGGTGGCCATCTGCTCGGCGCAACACATCTGAGCTTCAAACGTTGTCCTGCATGGAGTGATTCCTATTGATCTTGAAAGAGAAAGTGGTGCTGCATCCAGCTGCATTGTTTCTGCCTAAGGTGGTATCATCTTTCACCTCAACCAACTCCAGAGGACTGTCAGCTGCATTTGCTGGATGTATGCAGAGTGCTTCATCTCAAGACAATGGAGTCGTTCCGCAAATCTGATCAGTAGTTTGTCCTGTTTGGTGGTGTGCGAAGAAGGGAAGTGGCCTCTAAGGCCTCTGTCGCTCATTGGATCCGAGAGGCCATTGCCTCAGCATACCTTCTGCGATGTAGGGAGTTACCTAAGGGGCTCTATGTGCATTCAACCAAGGCGCAAGCAACATCTTGGGTGAAAGCGAGGTTGGGCATCTGTAAAGCGGCAACATGCATATTTTCGTCCATCATTACCGGTTGCAGGGAATACACGTTTTGGTTCAGCAGTGCTTCAGGCTGGACTTGCAGGTTCTTCCCAAGGTTAGTGTTGTTGTGGACCGGAATGGAGGGATGATAAAGAAGGCGAAATTAGGTCTTGGTTTTGATTTGGTTTTACCTGGTCTTAACTGATAATTTGCTTTCCTTGAGTCTTTCCAGTCCAGTCCAGTGCCCTCCCTAGTATTGCTATTGTTCCAGTGTATGTTGCCGATCTTGGGTGGCACAAATTCCATCACACACCTTTTTTCTCCGGGAACAAGCAGGAAGTCAGTCCTCACATATGGGTTACGTCGGCACCAACGGAGTCCTCAGAGAAGCATCTCCCCAGCTTTCAAAGAAAGCCTTTGAGAAATGCCACCACGCAAGCATGGTCCCCTTCCCGCCCAAGAGTGCCATCTTGCTCAGTCTTCTTTTTTTCTGTGGAGCCCTTCAGACGTTGTCTTGTTTGTCCCCGGAAAAAGTTGATTATTTTGTTCCCGTGTTTCCAACTCGCATCCGGTATTGCACCGGTACTCTTCCCTCCTACTGACCTCGGTGCTTTGGTGTCTGGTTCGGTTTAAAGTTTTGTAGATTTGCTTCTTTTCTTTTTCTGGTGCCTTCGCATCCTTTTTTTTCCCCTCTGGCGGCCCGCAGGGTCTTCGACCTCACAGGGGTACTTTTTTCCTCCAAGGCTACCAGTGGTTTCAAAAAGTGTGACTGGTGCTCTAAAATCATGTCTTTGACCGACACACACGACTGCTACCTTCACTGCCTCGGGCCAGAACATGACCCAGCAGCCTGCAGTCTCTGCACGAGGACGTCCAGCAAGGCCTTCAAGAGTCACCAGCAGCAGCATGATAAGATTTTCCCCGAGTCCCTGATGCCTCCGAAGGCCAGGGCCTCCTCTGAAGCCCCTACATCTTGTGTGGAACTCTCCGAACCCGAGCATAGTCGTGGGTCCTTACAAAGGGGGTCTCCTTCGAGGGAACCCAGAAAGAAGAAAAAAACATCGAAGATGGCATGCTTGGATGGTTCTGACAGGCTGGGAGCTCCCAGGGCCCGGTCCCACAGTCCAAACTCTTGTCCGAGGCGTCGGAGAGAGAGCGATCTGCAAAGGTACCCCAGAAAGCTCTGGCCACGGACCGGCCTCAGTCCCCAGACACCATCCTCGTTCAGGATTCCCCTTCCGGGGAGCCTGAGTCAGGTCCGAGCCCCTTGGTGACCGTGCCAAAGGCTGCAGAGCCTTCTGGCCTGGAGTCCAGAATAGCGGCCCTGGAACGCAGTTTGTCTACCTTCATGGACCAGCAGTGGGTGCTGTTGTCCAGCACTACTAGTTCATCCACCCCGATCACTGGACCATTGACATCCCCAGAGGATGAGCCGATCCTCAAGGTCCTTCAGCCTCGAGTCGATCCTTGGCCGAGAACGTGCTCTGCGTCCCACTCAATGGGACTGCGGTTATCCCCGGCAAGTCCTATCTTGGAACCTTGGCGGCGGTCACCTCCTGAGGACATGGGCGTCCTGGACTTAGTCAAGGACATGCCTAAGGCCCTGGAGTTCCTGACCGAGTCAAAGGAGGACCCTCATGCGGATCAGCTGGAGATCCTCCAGTACGAGGCCCTTCCGTAGGAATCGCTCATGGTGCCAATTCCTCCCATCTTGGAATGGCTCATGCTCTGCATGTGGGAAACACTGGTGTCGGTGCCGGTGGTGAACAGATGGCTCAACTCGATGTATCAGGTCTGCCAGAGCCCGGGCCTCCAGAGGTCAACTGTCGCATAACTTCATGGTGGTGGAGTCGGCCGTGCGTCGCCTAAAAAGCCAGAAGACACACTCCTTGGTGCCCCCCCATCAGGGAGGCTCACACCTTGGTCGCCCTCGGCAGAGAGTGCTATCAGGGCTCAATGCTCATCTGCTGCATCAAAGCCTACCAGCTGTACATGGGCATGTACTTCAGAGACCGGGTTCTCAGTTGGTCTCTCCGAGGAACCTTTGCAACAGTTCAAGAGCCTGGCCAAGGCCATCCGTGAGTTCTCCAAATTTATGTCTCGAGCGGCCTATGATGGGATCGAGTCAGCAGCCCAAATGGCCGTGGCGGGCATCAGTGCACGCCGCCAAACTTGGATTCAGTTGTCCAACCTCGAACAGTGGGTTCAGGACAAATTGGTAGATGTCCCCTGCCAAGGAGAGAACCTCTTTGGCAAGCCCATAACCGACAAGGCTGCCAAGCTGGATACTGAGTTCATGATGAGGACCAGGCTCTCTAAGAAGACCACTGCCCCTCCCCGATGGAAGGGCTCTGGTAAAAAGCCCTTTTACCCAAGGAAGGGGGCTGTTAACCGATACTACCCACCCTATCAGGCCCCCCCCCCCCTCTGGCTTCAAACAGGGTCAGCAGTCCAAGGGACATGGGCATGGCCTGTGTAAGCAGAAGACTCCAAAACCCCAGGCACCAGCTCCGGCCTAGCCAGCGGGGAGCTTTTGACTCTGTGATCATAGCCACCGATTCCTGGGCACTAGGGGTAGTCAGGGAGGGCTATCTCCTCCACCTGGCTCTGATATCTCCCCCATATTTCCCGGGAAAGCACCTCAGGTCTCCCCTTCACCAGGACCTTCTTCTGAAGGAGTTGGCAGATCTTCTCGAGGACAAAGCAGTGGAACCTGTGCCCCACCACCTCAAGGGCAAGGGGTTCTACTCCAGATACTTCCTCATCCCAAAGAGGACACGGGGCCTAAGGCCCATCCTCAACCTGTGCAACTTCAACAAATTCCTGGTGAGGGAGAAGTTCAAGATGCTCTTCCTTGGAACATTGCTGCCATACCTCCAGCAGGGAGACTGGCTATGCTCCTTTGACCTCAAGGATGCTTATACACGCGTCCTCATCTACCCCAACCACAGGCAGTACCTGCGGTTCGTAGTAGGGGGCAGGCACTTTCAATACAGGGTGCTCCCCTTCGGCCTAGCCTCTGCCCCAAGGGTCTTCACAAAATGCCTGGCAGTCATGGCTGCCTTCTTCCGGCTCCAGGGAGTCTTCATTTTTCCCTACCTGGACAACTGGCTCATAAAGGGAGGCACAGCATCAGAGGTGCAGCAGGCCATCGCATGCACCATGCATATTCTGCAACACTTGGACTTAGTTGTAAACTACCCCAAGCCTCAACTGCTCCCGACAACAGTGCCTGGAGTTCATTGGAGCAAAAACGAACACCCTCCAGTCGAAGGCATTCTTGCCCAAGGACCGAGCCGATCGTCTCAGGTCTCTACCTCAGGACTTACAGCACCGTCCCTCGGTGCCTGCCCAGCTTCTTCTGCACCTTCTGTGGGCACATGGCCTCCATGGTCCACATCACCCAAGATGCTTGCCTCCAAATGAGGACAGCGCAGTGGTGTCTCCGGGACCAGTGGTCTCAGGCTACAGGCCGCCTCTGAGACAGAGTTTCGGTGATCCGTCAGTTGACAGACTCCCTGGCCTAAGAACATAAGATATGCCGTACTGGGTCAGACCAAGGTCCATCAAGCCCTGTATCGTGTTTCCAACAGTGGCCAATCTAGGTCATAAGTACCTAGCAGTTTCCCCAAAAGACACAGGTTCCTCAATGCTTGTATTGGGTCAAGCATTGATATCTCTTGTCCCTTTTAATAATGGTTTATGTACCTTTCCTCCAGGAACTTGTCCAAACCTTTTTTTTTATCCCAGCTACACTAACAGCTTTTACAACATCCTCCGGTAACAAATTCCAGAGTTTGATTACACGTTGAGTGAAAAAATATTTTCTCTTATTAGTCTTAAATAGGTTACCCTGTAGCTTCATTGCATGTCCCCTAGTCTTTTTATATTCTGGTGATGTAAACAATTGATCTACGTTTACCCGTTCCACTCCATTCATTAATTTATATACCTCTATCATATCTCCTCTCAGCCGTCTCTTCTAGGTTGAAGAGCCCTAACCTTTTTAGCCTCTCTTCATAGGGGTATCCTTCCATCCCCTTTTCCATTTTGGTGGTTCTTCTCTGTACCTTTTCTAATAACGCTATATCTTTTTAAAGATATGGCGACCAGAATTGCACACAATATTCAAGGTGCGGTCTTTATTATGTATTTTTGCTTACACAAAGTTTCTTCTCAAATTCTCTCTTTGCCTGCTTTATCAATGCCTTGCATTAACTTTCCAGTGCTCGTGCTGTTTCCGGTTTTCGTCATTTCGCTCTTTTTTTCCATTTTCTGAAAGATGCTTTTTTGGCAACAACAGCCTCTCTGACCTCACCTTTGAACCAAGTAAATGGAGCTCACTCTGAGGAGAAGGATGTTACCAGTGGTGTGCTCCAGGGATCTGTCCTTGGTCCGATTCTTTTTAACATCTTTGTTTGTGATATAGCGGAAGGGCTGTTGGCTAAGGTTTGCCTCTTTGCGGATGATACCAAAATCTGCAATAGAGTAGACACTCAGGAAGGTGTAGATTTATTTTATTTATTTATTTATTACAGGCTCTTATATACCGCACTATTTGAGATCAGCGCGGTTTACAATATAACAAAATACCAGAAGAAGCAGCTGTTTGGTTTTACATAGAACAGGAACAAAAACTTGGATAAAACAAGGGGGAAATTATTAACTGAAACTATTTACATATGTAATTACATGTATATACAGCGGTATTATTCTTGGGTTGAGATGGGTCCAGTGGCACATGAGGATAACATGAGGAGGGATCTAGCTAAGCTTGAAGAATGGTCTAGAATTTGGCAGCTGGGATTTAATGTTAAAAAATGTAAGGTCATGCATTTGGGCTGCAGAAATCCAAGGGAGCAATATAGTATAGGGGGTGAAGTACTTTTGTCCACTAAAGAAGAGCGGGACCTAGGCGTGGTTGTGTCTGATGATCTTAAAGAAGCTAATCAGGTAGAAAAGGCGGGATAGAGGTGATATGATTGAGATGTTTAAATACCTCCATGGCATAAATGTTCAGGGAGAGAGCCTCTTTCAATTGAAAGCAAGTTCTGCTACGAGGGGACATGGGATGAGGGTGAAGGGAGATAGATTCAGGAGTGATATGCGGAAATATTTCTTTAAGGAAAGAGTAGTGGATCCGTGGAATAGTCTTCCAGTGGAGGTGGTAGAGATGAGGACAGTAACTGAATTCAAAAAAGCATGGGACAAACACAGAGGATCTCTAAAGGTAAAAAAGGGGAATGTTGTAGTTGTTGATATGGAAGGACAGACTAGATAGGCCATGTGGTCTTTTTCTGTCATCATATTTCTGTTTCTATGTAAATGTGATCATGCTATGATCACTATTGCCAAGTGGCCCCAACACCCTTATCTCTTGCACCAGATCTGGTGTTCCACTAAGGCCTAAGTCCAAAGTGGCTTCCCCTCTGGTTAGTTTATAAACCAGCTGCTCCAAGAAGCAGTCATTTATTTCATCTAGAAACTTTATCTCCTTAGCATGTCCTGCCGTGTCACTGACCCAGTCAATACCGGGGTAATGGAAATCACCCATTATTTTTACTGTTCTGTAACTTTTATTAGCTTCCCTGATTTCTTTAAGCTTTTCATCATCCATTTTTTCATTCTAGCCAGGCGGTCAATAGTACACCCCCACTGCCATCGCCTTCCCCTTTTTACATGGAATTTCAATCCATAGAGATTCTACAGTGAATTTGGTTTCCTGTAGAACTTTAATCCTTTGTGACTCAATGCCCTCTCTAACATAGAGTGCAACCCCTCCACCAATTTGATCAGTTCTATCATTATGATATAGTTTGTACCCAGGTATCACAATATCCCACTGGTTGTCTTTCTTCCACCATGTCTCTGATATACCAACCAATCATATCTAACTTTTCATTTAGTGTTCCTGAGCGGTAATCCAGTTTAGTCCTCTACATCCGGGTAGTGCACCTCCTCCTGCAGCTCGGAGACTGGACCAATCAGAATCTTCCCATGTTAGGATGTCTGCTGCTGGATCTCCCATCATCCCCCCAGTGTGTCCAGTCTCCTGGCAGCTGGAGGACGTGTGTGCCTGGGGTTAGGCTCACTTAGGGACATTTAGAGGCAACACTAGAGAGTTTTTTCCTTTGTATTGCTTTGTTTTTGCTTTGCTTTCTGTTTTTAGGTAGCTGTCGCTTTAAATATACAATTGTAACAAAAGAGCCGGCTGCGATCGCAAGCCGTGCCTGCACTGCACTGCTGACTTGTCTCTGAAGGCTGTTTTCTGCAGTCCAAGGCTAGCTCCTTCCTCCACGACTGTTCGGAGGAGGACTTTGCCTTTCCGGTCACCTGGCAGCGTTTAGGAAGCCCCGCTTCAGCAGGCTGGCTTCCCTCTTACGCTCTGTGCTGCTTTCCCTCTTTGACTGACAGCCGGTGCCATTGTTTGCTCCCGCTCAAGATTCGGGTGAGGAGTTTGCTGCGGCAATTTTAGTCAGGTGCGGTGAGTGTCGGCAGTTGTTGGTGGCTGTTTCCCCCTTTTGTCTTCTTTACCTTGCTATTTCTTTCTACATTTCATTTTCCTTTCGGTGGTTTTTCGCGCCCTTTTTTCCCGCCAGCTAAAGGTGCCGGCGGCCATTTTCCAGACCCGATTTTTTCCCGCCCAGCAAGCAGTGTGCTTTAACTGCCTTTTCCTTCCACTTAGCGCACCTTTGGCATAGCGTTTTTGCTGGAAGGGGGGGCACTGCAGTTCCCAGTTGCTTTTTTTTTTTTTTTTTTAAGAACCAGCTTTTCTTTTTGTTTCTTAGCTTTGCTTTCTTTCAGTTTTCATTTACATTTACTTTAAATTTACTTTTTACTGGGGACTGCTGTAGCATGGCTGCCAGACCGCAGTGCGTTATCTGCGGGTCGCGCAGGGGGGGCGGTGGATGACTCTGGGGTCTGCAAGGGCTGCGCCTCTGTTTCCACCAGTTTAGAACACCAACTGGAGCATAAGGAATTGTCTGGCCCCGGAAGCCCGACGGTGCAGGCGGACGGTGATCCCTCTCCAGACCCTCTTTCATCTGGGTCTACGGCCCCTCCTAAAGGGCAGGGGGGCTCATGGGCCGGTTGCTATGGCAGCATCTTCCTTTCCGGATTTTTCCCCGGACTTTGTCCTGCTTATGCACCAGGCTTTTCGCTTGGGGCGCTCGGGCAAGTTGCCAGACGCTTGGCCGTCGCCCCTGTCATCCCTTCAAGGTGGGGAGGCCAGGCAGCAAGGCCAGCCTTCAGCTAAGCGCCTTCGCGCCATAGACTTGGACCATGACGACTTGAGCTGGCAGGATGCTGATGCAGAGCTGGATCCGGAAGGTGCTGTTGACGAATTGGAAGACGGGGAAATCCCAGAACCCGAGGATCCAGCCTGGATAATTCGGGTCTTTCGTAAGGAGGAGTTGGTGCCTTTGATTATGGAATCTCTCCACGCTCTCAATCTTGCTGCTCCTGTTCTGCTGAGGAGGACGGCTTGGAGGATCCTCTCATTTAGGCGGTGCGGGACTCTCAAGTGGTGTTTCCGGTGCACCGTGTTGTGGAGCAGATGATTCAAGCTGAGTGGGATCATCCCGAATCCGGCCTTAAGGGCATTCGGACTATGAACCGCCTTTATCCGTTGGCGGATAAAGACAAGGAGAGGTTTAGATCGCCCCGAGTGGACACCGCGGTGTCGGCAGTCACCAAGAAAATTACCATTCCGGTGGAAGGCAGTGCGGCTTTGAAGGACACACAGGACAAGAAGATAGATGGGTTGTTGAAACAGTCCTTTGAGACCAATGCTTTGTCTTTGCAGACCTCCATTTGTGGGGCTTGAGTGGCTAGGGCCTGCTTACGTTGGGCTCAACACTTGAGGCAGCTCTCCGGCTTGGATCAGCAGGGCTTGCTGGAGGTGACTAGGCTGGAGTCGGGATCAGCGTATCTGGCGGATATGCAGTATGATTTGATTAGAACATTGGCGAATAGTATGGCTTCTTTGGTGGCTGCGCGCAGATCCTTATGGCTGCGGAATTGGGCGGCCGATGGTTCTTCTAAATCCCGACTCAGTAAGCTTCCCTTTAAGGGTAAGTTGTTGTTCGGTGACGATCTGGATAAATTGGTAAAGGATCTTGGGGAGTCCAAGGGTGGTCGACTGCCCGAAGATAACCCTAAGCTGAGTAGAGGTTTGCCGTCGGTGCGGGGTCAGTTTCGAGACTTTCGCAAATTTCGTTCTTCCCGATTTTGGGGTTCCCAGCGCAGCCGGTATAGTTCCAGAGGCCACGGTTTTCGGGGTTTTCGGGGGGCGGGCAGAGGATTCGCAGCGGCGTCCTCTTCGGCGTCCTCTTCCTTTGGTCCTAAGCCACAATGAAGCGAGGCGGGCTCCGGAAGGGGGGTTAGTCATCGGAGGACGTCTTCGGGACTTTCTGCCTTCCTGGGCCCAAATCACGTCAGATCAGTGGGTGCTCAAGATAATCAGAGAAGGTTATACCCTAGAGTTTGCTATGCCGATTCCCGACGCCTTTGTCCTTTCCCCCTGTAGAGGCAAGCAGAAGGTGCAGGCCATTCATGGGACGTTGAGACGGCTCATCGCATTGGGCGCGGTGATTCCCGTTCCTCCTTCCGAGCGCGGCGTCGGTCGCTACTCCATTTATTTTGTGGTGCCAAAGAAGGATGGGTCGCTACGCACAATTCTAGATCTCAAGGGCGTGAATCGTTTCCTTCGGGTCCCACATTTCCAGATGGAGACCTTGTGGTCTGTCATAGTAGCGGTGCGTCAAGGAGAGTTTCTTACCTTTCTCGATCTCTCGGAGGCCTATTTACACATTCCCATCCGAGCGGTCCACCAGAAGTTCCTAAGGTTCGCGTTCCCGTGGGGTCACTTTCAATTTCAGGCATTGCCCTTCGGTCTCGCCACAGCTCCGCGCACCTTCACCAAGGTCATGGTGGTGGTTGCGGCGGCCTTGCGCAAGGAAGGTATCTTAGTCCACCCTTACCTCGACGACTGGTTGATTCGTGCGAAGTCCAAAGAGGAAAGAGTGCAGGTCACGGGCAAAGTAGTGGCCTTGCTACGGTCCCTCGGCTGGGTGGTCAACGAGAACAAGAGTCATTTGGAGCCAACGCAGTCCCTCGAATACCTCGGAGTTCTTTTCGACACGGCGAGAGGGTTGGTGTGCTTGCCGGAGCGCCGTGTTCAGGTCTTGCGAAGTCTCGTGCGCTCTTTCTTGGGGATTCCCGCTCCGTCAGCGTGGTGGTACCTGCGCCTGTTGGACACCATGGCGGCGACATTGGAGGTGGTGCTTTGGGCCTGGTTTCATATGCGGCCGCTTCAGAGAGCCCTGTTACGCCGCTGGTTGAACCAGTTGGATTCGTTGAACAAGCGGTTGCCATGTCCCAGATCGGTCCATTTGTCTCTCCGGTGGTGGCTGTGCTCGACGAACCTCCGGATGGGGCTTCCTCTGGAGCAGCCCTCTTGGATCCCGTTCATCATGGATGCGAGTCTGTTGGGCTGGGGAGCTCACTGCGAAGGCCGCTTCGCACAGGGAACATGGTCCCCTCTCGAAGCGTCTTGGTCAATCAACCGCCTCGAGCTGCGGGCGGTGAGACTCGTGCTGCAAGCCCTCGAGGCATTGGTGCGGGGGCGAGCAGTGCGTGTTCTCTTGGACAACTCGGCGACGGTGGCCTACATCAACCGCCAGGGCGGCACTGGCAGTGTGGCCATGGAAACCGAGGCAGAGGTCTTGTTCGCTTGGGTGGAAACCCGCTTGCCGGCTCTGTCGGCGGCGCATATCGCCGGAAAAGACAATGTGATGGTGGACTTTCTCAGCAGAGTGCGGGTTGACCCCGGGGAGTGGGAACTGAACCCACAGGTGTTCGCAAAGATAGTGTGCAAATGGGGACCTCCGATTATGGACCTTATGGCAACGTTCCAGTCGGCGAAGACGGGTCGGTTCTTCAGCAGGCGGAGAGAACGCATGTCCGAGGGCATCGACGTGCTAATTCAGCCGTGGCCGACAGACGGTCTTCTTTATGTCTTCCCCCCTTGGGCACTGATCGGTTGGGTCGTTCAGTGCATCGAAGCGCACCGGGGGCGGGTTTTGCTGGTGGCTCCGGATTGGCCGAGAAGACCATGGTATGCCGATCTGGTTCGCTTGCGTCACGGAGTGGCTTGGAAACTGCCTCCACTGCCGGATCTGCTTCTTCAGGGGCCGTTGCGGATGCCTCAGGTGGATCGATTCTCGCTTACAGTTTGGCACTTGAGAGGGCTCAGTTGAGGAAGAAAGGTTATTCCCCTGCGGTGGTTGCCACGCTCCTCCGGGCACGGAAGCCTTCCACATCGCTGGCTTATGTGCAGGTGTGGCGGTTATTTGAAGATTGGTGTTCGCGACGTGGGGTTCGCGCGGCTACAGCTTCGGTGTCGGTAATTCTTCATACCTTTAGTAGACACTACCGCTTGGATGTGCTCGCCGCTCAGGATGCTAGGTTTGGTTCGGCGGTGTTGCGCGCCGGTTGGCAGGGTCCCGCCCGGTGTTGACTGCTCTGTTACATCCCGGATGTAGAGGACTAAACTGGATTATCGCTCAGGAAATGGAAATTACACTTACCTGGTAATTGTAGTTCCTGGAGGATCCAGTTTAGTCCTCCTTCCCTCCCAAGTGTCACGGTTGTTAGTAACGGCGTGCTTCCAGTGATCGGCGATGACTTGATTCAGTCTGTTTCTTCGGGTTTTCGTATCCCGGGCTCGCTTCTTCTTTCTTTTGCCAGCTGTTCAGTTCGGGTGGCTGGCTTAGGACTGCTTCTTTCTTCAGGTGCAGTCAGAGGCGCTGTGCAGAATTTTGGCTTCCTCGTTTCGGGAGGGGGTCGCTAAGCAATTAAGGGGACTACGTTCTTTTCTGGTATACTGTTTATAGTTATCTCATGTGTTGCTTCTTTGAGTCTGCTTTGTTAATAGTTCACTGGGGGATGATGGGAGATCCAGCAGCAGACATTCTAACATGGGAAGATTCTGATTGGTCCAGTCTCCGAGTTGCAGGAGGAGGTGCACTACCCGGATGTAGAGGACTAAACTGGATCCTCCAGGAACTACAATTACCAGGTAAGTGTAATTTCTATTTATATATTCTAATTCTCCCATCTTATTTTTTAGAGTTCTAGCATTTGCATACAAGCATTTTAGAGACTGTATTTTATTCATATTAATCTGGTTATCATTAATGTGATAAGGAAGCCTGTAGTGAGCCTATGGAAATAGGAGAAACTAATGATTTTACCTTTAAGAAAAGTGATATCCCTGCAGTGCACAGGTTTCAGCTTTTGCCTAGAGAAAGCAAGCACAGAGAAACTGAACCTAGGCTGTCACACCCAAACTCTGTTGACGTAGTTGCAGGCTTGGAACATAATTGCAAGCACCTGTCCAGAGTGGGAGAGACACTGCCCGGGAAGCAGGGATATAAACCTTGGCTAGAGAAAGAGAGCGGGGTCAGAGGAGAAAGGGAGAAGAGAAGGAGGTGGAGAGAGCCTAGGAGGAGAGAGACCAGGAGAGGAGTGCTCAGAGAGAGAGAGCAGAGAAGCCTTCAAACCCCAGTTCCTGATAAGAAGGTTCAGAGAGCCCAGGACTCTGCACAAGAGTCAAAAGAGCCAAGCCTGGAACAGGGAGCTGTGGCAGAGCTCCAGGGAGGAACTCAAGCAAGTGAACCAGGGACTGTTTCCCCGAAGCTGGAGGGAGACTGGTGAATACAGCCAGGGAGAAGTGTCCACAGCCTCAGGAACGTTTTATCCTTACCGGGTAGAGCTGTGCTCAAGGGAGACACAGGGATCCTCAGAGAATTTACCCTGAGACGTACGTTAAAAGCTCAGAGCAGGGCACTGCATTACCGGAGCCGGAGGAAATGCAGGTGGACCTTATTGAGCAAGATTGCCTCCAGAGGTACTCATGGACTGTACACTATGTCAAGCTCATAGCATTGAGTCCCTTGCTAAGGAATAGCTGAAAGGATAAAGTCTCCTGAAAAGTAGAGTAAAGAAACCTAGCCTTAACAGAAGGTAGAAACTTGCTCTTGTCAAGGGGAGGATACCTGTTGCATGTACATTTGAGTGCTTAATGAAGACAAAAGTAAAAGAAGATATTTTACTTTGTTGAATGAAGAAGCCGTGTTTTCTTTATCCGTTATGTTGATAAGCAGCTGCATATAATTAATGACTGTGAAGCTCATCCAGTCTAGTTTGTAAGTAACCTTGAGCGAGTGACTGGAGAAGTATCCTGTTACAATCTGCATGAGCTTTGTTAGCGTTTGGGGAATAAATTTTGTCATTTGCCTTTACTTTCGGTTTCATGACTACACTTCATCTTAGAAGGCTAAAACTACAACTCCCAGCATGCTTCACTGGAGAAAAATAGTTTATTCAACCTTTTATAAGAGATGTTAATGGCAACCCTATCCCTCTAAGCCTGAGGCAGAGGGCTGGAGCGTGACAGTAAGCAAGGGTAATTTGGAATCTTTAAGCCCTTTCTGCTCTGTACTCAAGGGCATTTGGGCTACCTTTTGTCTTTATTGGAACCTCTCTGCTGATGTGCCCTAACTCATTTTTTTGATAGTTTCTGATGGCATTCGACCTCACGGAGGCCTATCTGCACATTCCAATTCGGCCGGAGCATCAGCAGTTTCTCTGTTTTGCGATTCCCATGGGGCATTTTCAGTTCAGGGCACTTCCCTTCGGTCTTGCAACCACCCCTCGCACTTTCACCAAAGTTATGGTGGTGATGGTCATAGCATTGAGGCAGGAAGGCATCTTGATGCATCCTTATTTGGATGTTTGGCTCATCCAAGCAAAATCCAAGGAGGAGAGCGTTCAAGACACAGAGGATCATTGCCTGTCTACAAAGTTTAGGATGGGTCATCAATTTTTTTGAAGAGTCAGCTGCAGCCGTCACAGGATGATGTGTACCTGGGGGCTCTGTTCAGGATGGACAGGGGCCGTGTGTTGCTGGAAGACTGGATGTGCACTCTACAGGGTCAGGTGCGACTGTTTCTCCGAATGCAGGGATCAATGGCGGCAGTGATCGATCTCATGCCCTGGGCTCAAGCCCACATGAGACTTTTGCAAAGGGCACTATTACAGATGGTGAGCTCAGTGCCACTTACTCATGCAGCACCTTCCTTGTCCCAAAAGGGTTAGGGTGACCCTCTGGTGGTGGTTCCGAAAGGTCAAACTGTTGGCAGCAATGCAGCTTGACCGGGTGGGGGACTCACTGCGAAGCTCAGATAGTGCAGAGTTGCTAGTCAATGATGGAGAGCACTTGGTCCATCAGTTGACAGGAGATGAGAGTGGTCTTTTTGGTGCTACAGAGGTTTTGAGCCTTCCTGCAAGGCAAGACGGTGCACTTGTTTTTGGACAATGCCACCACGGTAACATACATCCCTCACCAAGAGGGAACAGGCAGTGTTCATCTGGAGTGCGAGATCACGTCACTGTTGGCATGGGTAGTGGACAATCTACTGACCCTCTCCGTGGCTCATGTGGCTGTCAAAGACAATGTGGCGGCCAATTTTCTCAGTCAGCATCACCTGAACCCTGGCAAGTGGACGCTGAATACGAAAATCTTTGCTCTGCTGGTTCAGTGTTGGGGAACGTCAATCATGGACCTCCGAGTCAGCAAAAATGGCTCATTTCTACAGCAGGAGAAGGGAGTGCATGTCAGATGGCCTGGGTGCGTTAGTGCAGCGCTAGCCTACAGAGGGGCTGCTGTGTGTGTGTTCTCATCATGGATGCTCATCGATCGAATGGTGCAAAGGATTTAAGCGCATCCAGGACCGGTCATTCTGGTCATGCCCGATTGACTGTGACATCAAGCCCATGAGGGAAGGGTTAAGACAGCCGTTATAGTGGGTGATTCGATCATTAGGCATGTAGATAGCTGGGTGGCTGGTGGACGTGAGGATCGCCTGGTAACATGCCTGCCTGGTGCGAAGGTAGCGGACCTCACGCACCACCTAGATGAGGTCTTAGATAGTGCTGGGGAGGAGTCTACTGTCTTGGTACATGTCGGTACCAATGACATAGGAAAATGTGGTAGGGAGGCTCTGGAGGCTAAATTTAGGCTTTTAGGTAGGAAGTTGAAATCCAGAACTTCCAGGGTAGCGTTCTCTGAAATGCTTCCCGTTCCACGTTGTGATGATGCAGAGGGTTTAAACAGTAAGAAAAAGGGTTTAAAACTGCAGCTTTCCTCAAATGCACACATTAAGGCAGGCAAGGAAGGGGTTAAAGCACAAGCCCAGAGAAACTCTCTGCACAGAAAGGCAATGAGAGAGCCACACCCCAGCTCCAGGACTAACAGGGGAGCTGACGTAAGAGGCAAGGGGGCGGAGTCAAACCGGATAGGACAGCCCTATGCTCTTAACCAGGAAGTAACAGAGAGAGTTAGTTCGAGTGGGAGAAGGAGTCTGAGGAGAAGTTCCAGTTCCAGTTCAGGTGAAAGCTCGAGTAGGAGTAACACTGATCTTGGAAGGAAGAAAGTTCATGTGGGAGCAGGAGGAGTGCCTGGGAGAACAAGAAGTGTTCAGGCAGGAGACTCAGGACCTGACTTTGACCAAGTTGCAGAGAGAGGCAAAGGAAGGAGCAGCCATTGCCAGGATAGCACATGGTGCTGGGAGAGTTGCCTTCCAGACTGGTTTGAGACACGGAGGTCTCTGAGAAAGCAGTGGAGAAAGCTTCCTCTGAGAGAGAGAGGTCACCACGAACCAGACAGCCAGGAGAAGCAGGTGGGAAGCTACTTTTATTCTCACGGGGAGAGGCTGATCTCCAAGAACAAGCAGGAATGAGTCCTCACATATGGGTACGTCGGAACCGACGGAGCCTGAGCGGGAAAGCTCCCCAGCTTCCCAAAAGGAAAGCTTTTGGGGCTTCCCACAGCACATGCGCGCTGCCTTCCCGCCTTCCTGACCAACTCTCCTCAGTTCTTCTTTTTCCGCGGAGCCAGCAGGTTGTGTTCCTGTCACCGCTGAAGAATTTCTTATTTTAAATTGTTTCTTTGACCGCGTGTCTGCCTTCCCCGATTCCGAACCGGTACCACCGGTCTTTATTTCTTTATTTCTTAAAAAAAAAAAAAAATCTTATTTTTCCCCACTTGGTGTATTTGTTTTTTTGTGAGGCCTACAGGCCTTTACAAATTCTCCCTCATGGAGAAACCAGCCTCTGGTTTTAAAAAATGCACCAAGTATACTGGTACTATTTTAGTCACAGACACCCATGAATGGTGTCTTAAATGTTTGGGCCCTGACCATTCTATTCCGGATTGTCCATCCTGCTCTCTGATGTCCAAACGTGGCTTACAGAACCGAGCAGCCAAATTTCATATGCTGTTTTCTACAGATAATCCAGCATCAACATCCTCCAGGTCTTCCTCTCCGGATGGATCTCAGGTAACCAAACATTCTGCGGGCAGGTCTTCAAAGGGCAAATCTCCTTCTAAGCAGCGAGAGGCCCTTGGGTTCGACCCTGAAGACCCTGCCCCAGCTAAACAACCCCGGCAGGAAGCTCCGGCTTCCAAAGCTCCTTCTATGGGGTTACAGGTTGACATCGATGGCACGGCCTCGACCGATCACCTGTTAGACTGCTCTGGGGTACCGGCCCAAACCGGTACCGACATCCAGGCAGTCGTAGCGTCTATGGGTACTACTGTACAATCCATGCAGCAAGCCATATTCGCTTTCATTAATGCTGCAAAGACCTCGGTACCGCAACCGTCGGTTCCGACCCCGGTTCCGGTACCACAACCGATACCGGTACCCAGAGCATCTATTTCTAATAGAATGCCGGTTCCGGTCCCCGTTTCCGGGGATTTTTTCGATACCGACCCGGTTCCCGGTACGCCCGATGTCGATACCGGTCGGTATGCGTATCGGTCTCTGGAAGCAAATAGGCGATACTTTGAGTCTTCTGAGGATGCCGATACCTCAGATGATTCTGATGAAGCATCCCTTATTCTTCCTGAGGAGCCCTCTTCCCCAAAGAGGAGAATGTCTCCTCCAGAGGACTTGTCCTTTCAAGACTTCATTCTTGAAGTAGCCAAGGGACTCTCTATTTCAGTGTCCTCTGAGAAAGAACCTAGAGCAAAAAAATTAGACATTTTAGGATACTCTAAGGTTCCTAAAGAGGCAGTCACCTTGCCCATTCATGATATCCTTCAAGAACACATGATGGACTTATGGGAGGCTCCTCTTACCCTATCTCCACATTCTCGTCGGTTGGACACCATGTATCGGGTCCCTCCTTCTCCTGGTTTTCAAAAAACTCAGCTTCCTCACCATTCTATTGTGGTGAAGTCTGCTATGAAGAAGATAAAGAGTACCAAAAGACACTCTTCTACCCCACCAGGAAGAGAATGTAGGACATTGGATGCTTTTGGCAGGAAAATCTTCCAAGCTAGTATGCTTATTGCCAGAATCAACTCATACAGCCTCTATATGGGTATGTTTCTCAAATAACTTACTCTCAAAATAAGACAATTCCTCCCCATTATCCCAGAGGATCGGAAAGAGGAATTCCTACTTCTTTTAAAGCATACCCAAGATGTGTCAAAGTTCTCCAATAGAGCTGCCTTTGACTCCTTTGAGGGTGCTAGCAGAGCATCAGGCATTGCTATAGCTGCTCGCAGAATTGCTTGGCTCCAGGCCTCTGACCTGGAATCCTGGGTGCAAGATGGCCTAGGCAATCTGCCCTGTACAGGTGAAAATCTATTTGGCAAGGAGTGGCAAGTCAAAGCCACTCAAATGGATGCAGAGAATGCTGCTCTAGATAGACTTTCTAAGTCTACTTCCACCTCTGCCAAGAAAAAGTCTTTTAAGAAACCCTTCTACAAAAAGACCAGGTTTTCTACCAATGCTGGCCAATCAACTTCTCAAGTTCGCTTTGCTCCTAAACGTCAGCAATCTAAACAGGCCAGACCAAAACCTGCAGGGGCTGCTACACTTCAACAGTCCCAACCCCCTCAGGGTTTTTGACTTACTTCTAGAGAACATACCCTTTCTGGCTCTGCAGCAACCAGAGCCTCTCACCATTCCAGGAAGGTTAACTCATTTTGCTCCCAGATGGGAGCAAATCACATCAGAACAATGGACCCTCTCTATCATCAGAGAGGGCTACAAACTGCATTTTTCCAGCCTTCCTCCCCGTACCATGGTGAGACATTTCATCTCTCCCCATCTCTTCTACACCTGTTGGGTCAGGAGGTGAATACCCTTCTTGCCCAAGGGGCAATAGAACAGGTTCCCCTTCTTCAACAGGGGTCGGGGTTTTACTCCCCCTATTTTCTCATTCCAAAGAAAACAGGGGGGCACAGGCCCATTCTAGATCTGAGAGAATTAAACAAATTTCTATACAAAGAGAAATTCAAAATGCTCTCTCTAGGTACTCTCCTTCCATACCTGCACAGTCAGGACTGGCTTTGTTCTCTAGACCTAAAGGATGCGTACACACATATACTCATCCATCCATCCCACAGAAAATTCCTCCGATTTCTGTTCCAGGGGAAACATTTCCAATACAGAGTACTCCCCTTCGGTCTAGCCTCTGCTCCAAGAGTGTTCACCAAATGCATGTCAGTAGTAGCTGCATTTCTACGCACTCTGGGAATATTTCTCTTCCCATACCTAGACGACTGGCTCATCCGAGCTCCATCTCAGTCCGAGGCTCAGACTTCCCTGGACCACACCAGACGCATTCTGCAGTATCTGGGACTTGTCATCAATCTGCCAAAGTCTCAACTCACCCCTACTCAATCCCTAGAATTCATAGGGGCCTGGCTAGATACCAGCACGGCAAGGGCCTATCTTCCCCAGGCCCGTTGCCACCATCTAGTGCACTTTGGCCTCTCAAATTCAGTCCAGAAGCCATTTGACTGCCAGAGAAATGCTTCAACTGCTAGGCCATATGGCATCCACAGTTCATGTGGTGCCTTATGCTCGTCTGCATATGAGAGCAGCTCAATGGACTTTGTCCACCCAGTGGAGCCAAGCATCAGGAGCTCTCTCAGACCAAATAGCAACCTCCAAACGTCTTTTTTGGTCTCTCCAATGGTGGATCTCCACCCAAAATCTGTTGTTGGGGTCCCCCTTCCAACCGGTACTACCCCAAACAACCCTCACAACAGATGCCTCCCAAACAGGCTGGGGAGCTCATCTTCAAGACCTCTCCACTCAAGGCACTTGGTCTCCACAGGAGACCACTCTTCATATCAACCTTTTGGAGCTCCGAGCAATTTTCCTTGCTCTCAAGGTCTTTCATACCCTCCTGCACAACATGACAGTTCTTGTTCAGACCGACAATCAAGTAGCCATGTTCTACATAAACAAACAAGGAGGGACTGGCTCTCTGTCGCTTTGCAACGAAGCTCTCAGACTATGGGCCTTCGCCAAAGAGCATCAAATCCATCTCCTGGCAGTATATCTCCCAGGAATCCAAAACTCTTGGGCAGACAGACTCAGTCGAGTTCTGCTTCCACACGAATGGTCCCTGCACATGGATCAGGTACTCAGAATCTTCCAGAAATGGGGAACCCCGGACATAGACCTCTTTGCAAGTCCGTGGAATGCCAAACTTCCCCAGTTCTGTTCCAGAATTCCGTGTCAGGGAATGCAGGCCAAGGATGCCTTCCTCCTTCATTGGAGTCAGGGCCTCCTATATGCCTTTCCACCCATTCCTTTGATTCCCAAGATTCTGTTCAAACTACAAAGGGATCACGGATCTATGATCCTCATAGCTCCACGCTGGCCATGCCAAGTGTGGTACCCTCTACTTCTGCATCTCTCCCAGGCCCCCTCCCTGGATCTGGGAGCTGCTCCAGACCTTCTGTCTCAAGAGGGGGGGACTTTGTGGCACCCAAACCCCAAGTCCCTTCACCTCAGAGCTTGGTTACTGAAGGCCTAGACCTTCAAGACTTAAATGTCTCTCAGCAAGTGAAGGATATCCTCCATGCTTCCAGAAAACCTTCCACTAGGCGTTCCTATGCTTTTAAGTGGAAAAGATTTTCCATTTGGTGTGCTCAAAGTAGTCTTGACCCTCTCTCGCTACCTCTGAATTCTCTATTAGAATATCTCCTGCATCTTTCCAATGCAGGCCTCAAGACGAATTCAGTACGAGTCCATTTGAGTGCTATTGCAGCATCACTCAAACCTATCAATGGACAACCCATTTCCTTTCATCCGCTTATTGTTAGATTCATGAGAGACCTAACCTTAACTAAGCCTCCCATTAGACCTCCTCCGGTAGCATGGGACTTAAACTTGGTTCTTGGTCAGCTTATGAAGCCACCCTTTGAACCCTTAGCCTCAACCTCCTTGAAATGTCTTTCCTGGAAGGTCGTTTTCCTTATTGCAGTCACTTCAGCTCGCCGCATCAGTGAACTGCAGGCCTTAGTGGCTAATCCATCTTATACAAGGTTCCATCATGATAAGGTAGTCCTTAGGACGAATCCACACTTTATGCCTAAAGTGGTTTCACCTTTTCATCTTAATCAAGAGGTGTATTTACCTATCTTTTTTCCAGCCCCTCATGCATCTAATGCAGAGAGGGCCCTTCATACTCTGGATTGTAAAAGGGCTCTCGCCTTTTACCTCCACAGGACACAGCAACATAGAAAGTCTTCCCAACTTTTTGTTGCTTTTGATCCTTCCCATTTGGGACTTCCAGTCACTAAAAGAACCCTGTCCAATTGGATTGCTCAGTGTATCTCGTTTGCTTACCAGAGTAAGAACCTCACTCTGGAGGGCCATGTCACGGCTCACAATGTGAGGGCCATGGCCACCTCTATGGCTCATCTTCATTCTGTATCCATAGATCAAATCTGTCGAGCAGCCACCTGGGCCTCGGTTCATACCTTTACAGCCCATTACTGCTTGGACAAGGACTCCCGCCGGGATACCTTATTTGGTCAGGCTGTCCTCAAACACCTGTTCCATTCTTAAACAACTCCTGCCCACCTTCCCTCAATGGATGCCTGAGATCCATACGAAGATGGGGAACCCTTGGAGGGGGATCTCCCAGGCATCTTAGCTAGGGAGTCCCCATATGTGAGGACTCATTCCTGCTTGTTCCTGGAGATAGCACAGTTACTTACCTGTAACAGGTGATCTCTGGGAACAGCAGGAATTAGTCCTCACAACCCACCCACCTCCCCTAGGAGTTGTATCTCTTTCTCTTCCTTTCCTCTCTCTATTGTCTCAGCTTTAAACTCGAACCGAGGAGAGTTGGTCAGGAAGGCGGGAAGGCAGCGTGCATGCGCTGTGGGAAGCCCCAAAAGCTTTCCTTTTGGGAAGCTGGGGAGCTTTCCCGCGCAGGCTCCGTCGGTTCCGACGTACCCATATGCGAGGACTAATTCCTGCTGTTCCCAGAGATCACCTGTTACAGGTAAGTAACTGTGCTGAACCCTTACCCAGAAGAGATAGCATTACTTCCCTAGAGTCTTCCCTAGAAGCTGTGAACAAAGGTGAGAGTTGGAGCAAGTATAAAGTTCTGTATGATAAACTGCCCAAGCGTTCCAAGAGCAGGAAGCCTGATACTAGCAGAAGCTTAGAAACTAGCCCAGCTGTTCTTAACTCATCAGCTGAAGGTAGGCTATGCCGACAGAAGCTAAAGCTAGTCCCTGCTAAGCCAGTGAACTGAGAGCAGTACAAAGACAGAGACTTCCCTTGTTATCAACATTTGCAACCCAGACACACTAGAAGAAGATTAAGCCAGTTGAATTCCTTTAACACTACTTTAAAGGAGACTGCTGATTCTAGCTACATTCAGATACCACGGAGGGAAAGGAATAGTAAGTGGAAACAGCTTAGACACCATTTGGAACAATGGAAGCCTGTTGATCTGCAGTACCCAGAATTGAATCATAAGACGTCTGACTCTGATGTTGAATCAATGCAGTTGGGTTCAACTAAATCAGATAGCTCTTATTCTGAGATGGAGGCAGACTGTGCTTTGTGTTGCCAAGAGTGAAGCTGTTGATATTAATGTATATGATAAGTGCTGAGAAGTATTTCATGCTATTGAGTTTGCACGGAGAGAAGCTGCGTTCTGCTGGAGTGAAACTCAACGTCTTTAAGCAGCTGTGAATTGTGAATGCTATGGAAGTGATTAGCTGCAACTGAAGCTGTTCATAAGTGAAGAGAAGTTGAATTAACCTTGTATATAAACTAACAAACCCTGAGAAGGATCAGGTTGGACTTTATCACCTTTTGGACTTTAATTTGGCATAAGAAGTATCCACCATTTTGTTTCTGGTTAGGGGATGGTAGATGACAGAATCCTGTGCAACAAATAAAGTTTTTGTTATCACATAAACCTTGGTTCCTTATCGTCACTCCAGTCCAGTCCCTTTACTTCTGGGTTACGCAACCCTTCCAGCAGCTTGGAGGCTGAGCCCAACCTTTATGGAGGTGGAGCGGTATAAATACCACTGGGACCACCCACCAACTCCAGTATTCTCAGCCTCCAAGCAGCTGGAGGGTTCCGTAAGCCAAGGGCTTACTGGAGTCTTCAACTATTCCTTTTAATTTAATTGTAATTTATTCTTATTTATCTATCTTATCTTGGTTTCTATTTTGCTGAAAGAAGAGAGATTCCTGCTCCTTTAAATCTTCCCATCTCCTCCCCCCCCCCCCTCTCTCCGGTAGCGAGAGGAAACTTTTAATCGCTGTCGGTAAGCAGGTTTACCTCAGCAGAAGATCTCCAGGCACCAGTAAGGGGGACCGCATATCCTCCTCCTCCCCTGCGGGATTAGCGGTTTCCTCGGCCTTTGCAGCTTAGGCCTACCTTGCCTCACGCCGAAGCCCTCTGGTGGCTGAGCGCTTGAGGCGGCAGCAGGACGTTCCCCCGCTCCTCCCGGCTTGGTCCTGCAGCCCAGGAGCGTCGGGGTTGTTCTCTGCATCAAAGCCCATTCCGGAACAGGCTTTGCGAGTGGGTAAGGAGATTCCGGCTGACACGCCAACCAGATAGAGCTCCATGTGGCCGCGGCCTGCCACGTGTGAGCCTCCGGAGCACAGCGGTTTTCCGCGGAGCATCGCGTTGGTGAAAGTCCTGCAAAGCGCAAGTACTGGGGAGCATTTTGTCAGCGGGGGTTTAGTTAAGGGCATCTGTTTTTGTTTCTTTTCCTTTACTTTTAATCAGAGATTTTCCCCTTTACCTCTCCCTAGTAGTAGCGTGCAGGCTAGGGTGGGGGAGGGAAGGGTGCAACTGTGGTCTTGGACTTTCTCTATGCTGAAAACTCTACAATCCTTTAGTTTGAACTAATTTTATTTAATTTTTTTAATTTTGGTTTGATTTGCTAACTATCTTCGATTTTGCAAAAGGTTTTTATTACCTTGGTTCGGGTGCTCGCAAAGGGAAGCCCCTGCTCTAACCCATGGCATCCAAGCCACGCTATCCTTCCTGTGGAACTCGCAGGGGCACCTCCGCAGAGGCAGGAATCTGCAGGAGCTGCGCCGCGGAGGCCGCCTCAGTGGAACAGGAAATTAACTTGGCCATGTTACAGCCCTCCCAGGGATCAGGAGATCCTCTAGAAGGGGAAGGGGGGTCCCAGTTTCCTATCTCTACCCCTTCGGACTTGCCCACGCCTCCCTTGATTCTACCCGCTCCCCCCTCTAGTGCAGGGGGGGCTGGAGATTTTTTCTCCCCTGACTTCATCCTCTTACTTCACAAGGCCTACTGCCTGCGTAAGCAGGGCCTAGGGGCAGAAGAGATCGCCACGTCAGTAGAGGACAAATCATCTAGATCCCTCAGGGCTACCAATCCGGAATCCGGTATCCCTTCTAAGCGCCCACGTCTGGGAGGCGAAGAGCTCCTAGCATCCCCGTCCCAGGATACTCCGGAGGAGGATAGCTCGGTTAAGGACTTGGAGGAGGATGAGGAGGAGCTGGAAGAAGGAGAGATCCCGGAAGAAGATCAATCACGGATAGTTAGAGTCTTTCGCCGAGAGGAGCTTCTGGCATTAATTAATAAGTCCCTAAAGGTCCTCAATGTGGCCTCAGACATGCCATCACAGGAAGAGGTGTTGGAGGATCCCTTAATCCAGGCCATTAGGAGATCCCAGAAGGTTTTCCCTGTCCATAGGGTCGTGCGCCAGATGATCCAAGAAGAATGGGACCAGCCAGAATCGAGCTTAAGGGGAGTCAGGACCATGTCTCGCCTATACCCTCTGCCAGAGGCAGATAAAGAGCTGCTAAAATCCCCCAGGGTAGACGCAGCGGTATCAGCAGTTACTAAGAAGACGACAATCCCAGTTGAGGGCAGTTCGGCCTTAAAAGACGCGCAAGACAGGAAGTTGGATACGCTCCTGAAACAAGCCTTTGATGTAAACACTCTCGCCTTGCAGGCCTCCGTGTCGGGAGTTTGGGTGGCTCGGGCCTGTTTACGGTGGGCCCAGCAGCTCCAGACAGAGGGCTCATCGGGCGAGATACAGGCCAACTCGGCTAGGGTGGAATCCGGAGCAGCCTACTTGGCAGACAGTCAGTATGACCTCATCAGAAGCCTAGCCAAGAACATGGCCTCGGTAGTGGCGGCTAGACGGTACCTGTGGCTACGAAATTGGGCAGCTGACGCTTCCTCGAAGACACGTTTGAGTCGGCTCCCCTTTAAGGGGAAACTCTTATTTGGGGAGGATTTAGAGAAGCTAGTCAAGGACCTGGGGGAGTCTAAGGGAGGCAGACTCCCGGAAGATAGCCCGAAACAAGGGCGCCCCCTAGCCCCAGTGCGCACCCAGCCTAGGGACCCGCGGAGATTTCGCCCATCCAGGTCAAATTCCTTTCCCAGGGGCCGTTTTCCCTCGAAGGGTCAAGGTTTCAGAGGTTTTCGAGGGGCAGGTCGGGGTTTTGGTGCATCCTCCTCCTCCTTCTCGGGACCCAGAAAACAGCAATGAGATGACGGGGGTCCAGGAGGAAGGACGGCCGGTAGGCGGTCGCCTGAGGCTGTTTCTTCCCATCTGGTCCCGAGTCACGTCCGATCAATGGGTTCTAGAGGTGATCAGAGAAGGTTATGCTCTAGAATTTGCAAAGCAAATACCTCCAGCATTTGTTCAGTCTCCCTGCGGTTCTTCGGCAAAGAGGGCGGCAATAGAGGCAACTCTTGCCCGTCTAATAGCTCTAGGGGCGGTGGTCCCAGTACCACCAGACCAGTGCGGCTCTGGTCGGTACTCGATTTACTTCATAGTACCAAAAAAGGAGGGATCCTTTCGACCGATCCTAGATCTAAAACAGGTCAACCGCTGCCTCAGGGTGCCACACTTCCGGATGGAGACCCTACGGTCAGTCATAGCGGCCGTGAGGGAAGGGGAGTTCCTAACGTCCCTCGACCTGACAGAAGCCTACTTACATATCCCGGTCAGGAAGTTCCATCAACAATTCCTGAGATTCGCAGTGCCAAGAGGCCACTTTCAGTTCCAAGCCCTCCCCTTTGGCCTAGCTACGGCCCCCAGGACGTTCACCAAGGTAATGGTGGTAGTGGCGGCCTTCCTCCGGAAGGAGGGAATATTGGTGCATCCCTACTTGGACGACTGGCTGATCCGAGCGAAGTCGGAAAAGGAAAGTCACTCGGCGACGGACAGAGTGATCCAGGTTCTAGAAGAATTGGGGTGGGTCATCAATCGCCCAAAGAGCAGGATGACTCCCTCACAGGAACTCGAGTACCTCGGAGCAAGATTCGACACCCTCAGGGGCAGGGTATTCCTGTCTCGGTCAAGATCAAGGGAGCTAAGGCTTCTAGTCACGCAGTTTCTATGCAGACGAAATCCCTCGGTGTGGCATTATCTTCAGGTACTGGGAACTATGGCGGCGGCGATAGAGGTAGTTCCATGGGCCAGGGCCCACATGCGTCCGCTGCAGCGGGCACTATTACGTCGATGGTCTCCTCAGGATCAGCCTCTGTCAATGCAGTTACCTTGTGCTCCGCGGACCAAACAGTCTCTCCACTGGTGGCGATGCCCAAGGAATCTGGACCGCGGGATGCCCCTCGAACCTCATCAGTGGTTACTATTGACGACGGATGCCAGTCTGACGGGCTGGGGAGCGCACTGCGAGGACCAGTTCGTCCAGGGCCGCTGGACACCGTTGGAATCATAATGGCCCATCAACAGACTGGAATTGAGGGCCGCCACCCTGGCACTCAAGGCGTTCAAGGCCTTAGTACAAGGAAAAGCAATTCGCGTCCTCTCCGACAATGTCACCGCGGTGGCCTACATCAACCACCAGGGAGGCACCAGCAGTCCCGCATTGGAGAAAGAGGCGGAAGCTCTTTTCTTGTGGGCGGAGCCCAGGCTGTTGGCACTTTCAGCACAGCATGTGGCGGGCGAGGACAACGTCACAGCCGACTTCCTCAGCAGGTGCAAGATAGACCACGGAGAGTGGGAACTAGAACAGGAGACCTTCAACCAAATAGTGGACCGTTGGGGTCTCCCAGTCATGGACCTCATGGCGCGATTCTCTACAACCAAGGTAGACAGATTCTTCAGCCGAAGGAAGGAAAGAATGTCCGAGGGCTTAGATGCCCTGTCACAGAAATGACCTTCGGAAGGTCTTCTCTATGTATTCCCTCCGTGGGCCCTGATTGGAAAGGTTCTCCAGTGGGTGGAGTCCCACCAGGGATTGGTAATCCTCATAGCTCCGGATTGGCCTCGCCAGCCCTGGTATGCAGATCTGGTGAGGATGGTCGCCGACCTACCTTGGCGGCTACCTTGCAAAAGGGACCTGCTGAGGCAAGGCCCGGTTCGGATGCCTCACGTGGATCGATTCTCGCTTACGGCCTGGCTATTGAAAGGGCGCGGCTCCTAAAGCGAGGCTACTCAGGAGCAGTAATCTCGACGCTATTGAAGGCTAAGAAGTGCTCGACCTGTCTGTCTTATGTAAGGGTTTGGCGCATCTTCGAAGCCTGGTGTGCAGAGCATCGTCGGAAACCCCTTTCGGCCTCTGTCCCGGAGGTTCTGGAATTCTTGCAAGCAGGATTTGATAAGGGTCTGGCGCACAGTTCCCTGCGAGTCCAGCTAGCGGCGATCGCTTGCTATAGAGGCAAGGTCCGTGGCAAACCCTTAGGGGCACACCCGGACGTCTCCAGGTTCCTAAGAGCGGTTAGTCGGCTACGTCCTCGACGGAGGTCGGTCATCCCTCCTTGGGACCTTAACTTAGTGCTGAATGCTTTGATCGGGGAACCCTTTGAGCCAGTAAAGAGAGCCTCCTTAAAGGATTTAACCCTAAAGACAGTTTTTCTGGTCGCCATTTGCTCGGCCAGGAAGGTTTCGGAATTACAGGCGCTGTCTTCTCAGCCCCCCTTCCTGACCTTCCTCAAGGACAAAGTGGTTCTGCGCACAGTTCCTTCCTTTTTGCCCAAAGTTATCTCTCCCTTTCATGTGAACCAGACAGTTACCCTGCCGGCCTTCTCGGCCAAGGGACAGGAAGGTAGGGATAGCAAGCTACGTCTCCTAGACGTCCAGAGGGCCTTGAAACGTTACCTCTCTCGCACAGCGCCATTCCGAAAGTCCGACCGACTGTTCGTTCAGTTCAGGGGTCCACACAAAGGTGAGGCGGCAGCCAAGGCCTCGATCTCCAGGTGGATCAGAGAGGCGATTGCGTCCGCCTACATCCTGAAGGGGAAGCAGGTCCCAGTGGGGCTGCGGGCCCACTCCACTCGGGCTCAGGCGACCTCTTGGGCGGAATTCAGCCTCGTGCCTCCGCTGGATATTTGTAGAGCAGCGACTTGGTCCTCGCTGCATACCTTCACCAAACACTATAGACTGGATGTGCAGAGTTCAGCGGACGCTCGGTTTGGTCTAGCGGTTCTTCGGGCCGGTATGCCGGATCCCACCCAGGGTTGAACTGCTCTGGTACATCCCAGAAGTAAAGGGACTGGACTGGAGTGACGATAAGGAAATAGTAATTAGATCTTACCTGCTAATTAGTGTTCCTGAAGGAACGACAGTCCAGTCCCTGATCCCACCCGGTTCCGGCAACCGATAAGCCCTCGGGTTCAGTGAAGAGCATCGGACCGAGCGTAAGGCCGGTTCGGCAGGAAGGGGTGCAGGGGAAAGCCGGCTCGGGTAGAAGTAGCCATCTCCTCCATCCGCTGCCATCCCTCCCCTCCTTCCCCTATACTTTCCAAAAAAAAAAAATGCCCGCTTGGTTAGATTTTTGTGGTATTATTTTTATGTTACGTTAGGTAGTTTTTGGATGGAAGTTTGTTAGGTCTGCTTTTTCATTCGAATACTGGAGTTGGTGGGTGGTCCCAGTGGTATTTATACCGCTCCACCTCCAAAAAGGTTGGGCTCAGCCTCCAAGCTGCTGGAAGGGTTGCGTAACCCAGAAGTAAAGGGACTGGACTGTCATTACTTCAGGAACACTAATTAGCAGGTAAGATCTAATTACTATCTGTCTTCGTTTGGGCCACAACTACAGGGATATCCCAAGCTTCAGCACTTACAAGGATAATCTGGCACATTTCCCACTCTTCCAGGCAACCGCCTATACACTGAGAAAGGGGGTGTGACAACGTGCAGGACCCAAAAGGCAGGCAGAGCTCCGGAGTCTCAATGCGTGGATGAGACAATGGTGCAGAGATGAGGGTTTTGGATTTGTTAGGAACTGGGGAACATTCTGGTGGAAGGAGAGGCTCTTCCGAAGGGATGGGCTTCACCTTAACCGGGATGGAACCAGACTGCTGGCATTAACCTTTAAAAAGGAGATAGAGCAGCTTTTAAACTAGATAATAGGGGAAAGCCGACAGTCGCCCAAGAGCGGATGGTTCGGAAGAATGTATCCTTGAAGGATACTACCAAAAGCAGAGAGGTTCCAAAAAAGAGTAAAGTAGACCAAATGCCCTCGAGTATGGAGCAGACAGAGCTTAAAGATCCCAAATTACCCATGTCTACCAACAGCCAAACTAATATGAATAAAATACAGTCTCTAAAATGCTTGTATGCAAATGCTAGAAGTCTAAAAAATAAGATGGGAGAGTTAGAATATATAGCACTAAATGAGAGGTTAGATATGATTGGGATATCAGAGACATGGTGGAAGGAGGACAACCAGTGGGATACTGTGATACCTGGATGCAAACTATATCGTAATGATAGAGCTGATCAAATTGGTGGAGGGGTTGCGCTCTTTGTTAGAGAGGGCATTGAGTCAGAAAGGATTAAAATTTTGCAGGAAACATTTGCTGTAGAATCTCTATGGATTGAAATTCCATGTAAAAAGGGGAAGGCGATGGCAGTGGGAGTTTATTATCGACCGCCTGGCCAGAATGAACAAATGGATGATGAAATGCTCAAAGAAATCAAGGAAGCTAACAAAAGTTATAGTGCAGTAATAATAATGGATGATTTCAATTACCCCGGTATCGACTGGGTCAGTGTCACGGCAGGACATGCTAGGGAGATAAAGTTCCTAGATGACATAAATGATTGCTGCTTGGAGCAGCTGGTTCATGAACCGACCCAGAGGGGAAGCCATATTAGACCTGGTCCTTAGTGGAACACCAGATCTAGTGCAAGAGATAAAGGTGTTGGGGCCACTTGGCAATAGTGATCATAGCATGATCACCTTTGATTGATTTAATTAGTGAAGGAGGGATAGTAAGGAAATTCACAGTACTACCTTTTAACTTTCGAAAGGGAAACTATGATAAAATGAGGAAAATAGTTAAGAAAAAAACTAAAAGGAGCAGTTGCAAAGGTTAAAGACTTACATCAAGCTTGGGTGTTGTTGAAAAATACTATCTTGGAAGTCCAGACCAGCTGTATTCCATGCTTTAAGAAAAGTGGAAGGAAGTCCAAAAGACTGCCAGCATGGTTTAAAGGGGAGGTCAGAGAGGCGACTGTTGCCAAAAAAGCATCTTTCAAGAAATGGAAAAAAGAGCCAAACGACGAAACCTGGAAACAGCACAAGCACTGGCAAGTCAAATGCAAGGCATTGATAAAGCAGGCAAAGGGAGAATTTGAGAAGAAGCGTGCTGCGGAAGCAAAAACGCGAAATAAAGATTTTTTCAAGTACATTCACAGCAAAAAACCTGTGAGAGAGTCAGTGGGTCCATTAGATGATAGAGGAGTTAAAGGGGCACTAAGAGGCGACAAGGCGATAGCGGAGAGACTGAATGAATTCTTTGCTTCGGTCTTTACTGAGGAAGATGTAGGGATGTTACCCATGACTGAAGTGGTATTTAAAGATGCGGAAGAATTGAAGGAAATATCAATACATCGGGAAGATGTATTACAACTATTAGATAAACTGAAGAGTAGCAAATCACCTGGGCCGAATGGTATACATCCAAGGGTGTTGAAAGAATTGAAATATGAGATTGCAGACCTGCTATTAGTAATCTGTGAATTTTCATTAAAATCATCTGTAATACCTGAAGATTAGAGGATCGCCAATGTAACGCCAATTTTTAAAAAGGGTTCCAGGGGTGATCCAGGAAACTACAGACCGGTGAGCCTCACGTCAGTACCGGGAAAAATGGTAGAAACCATCATAAAGAATAAAATTACTTAGCATGTAGATAGTCATGGCCTAATGGGAGACAGCCAACATGGTTTTAAACAAGGAAGATCTTGTCTTACTAATCTATTACGTTTTTTTGAAAGTGTGAATAAACAGGTGGACAAAGGTGAGTCGGTTGATATAGTGTATCTGGACTTTCAGAAAGCCTTTGACAAGGTCCCTCATCAGAGACTTTTGGCAAAACTAAAGAGTCATGGGATAGGAGGCAATGTACTACTGTGAATCAAGAACTGGTTAAAAGATAGAAAGCAGAGGGTTGGGCTAAATGGGCAATTTTCCCATTGGAGAAAAGTGAATAGTGGTGTACCCCAGGGATCTGTGCTGGGTCCGCTGCTTTTTGATATATTCATAAATGACCTGGAAAGTTTAATAACGAGTGAGGTTATCAAATTTGCAGATGACACAAAATTATTTAAAGTTGTTAAAACCCAAGAGGACTGTGGAAAATTGCAAGAGGATCTTGATAAATTGGAAGACTGGGCATCAAAATGGCAGATGAAATTTAATGTGGACAAGTGCAAAGTTATGCACCTAGGGAAGAACAACCCAAACTATGGTTACACGATGCAAAGTTCCACATTAGGAACCACCACCCAGGAAAAAGATTTAGGCGTCATTGTGGATAGCATGTTAAAACCCTCAGCCCAGTGTGCAGTGGCAGCCAAGAGAGCAAATAGAATGCTAGGTATCATAAGGAAAGGAATGGAAAATAAAACAAAAGATATTATAATGCCTCTATATCGTTCCATGGTGAGACTGCACCTTGAATATTGTGTGCAATTCTGGTCGCCGTATCTTAAAAAGGATATAGTGTTAATAGAAAAGGTTCAGAGAAGAGCCACCAAAATGGTAAAGGGGATGGAAGGATATTCCTATGAAGAAAGGCTAAAAAGGTTAGGGCTCTTTAACCTGGAAAAGAGACAGCTGAGGGGAGATATGATAGAAGTCTATAAATTAATGAACGGAGTGGAACGGGTAAACGTAGATCGATTGTTTACGTTATCAGAATATAGAAAGACTAGGGGACATGCAATGAAGCTACAGGGTAAACTATTTAAAACTAATAAAAGAAAATATTTCTTCACTCAACGTGTAATCAAACTCTGGAATTTGTTACCGGAGGATGTATTAAAAGCTGTTAGTGTAGCTGGGTTTAAAAAAGGTTTGGACATGTTCTTGGAGGAAAGGTCCATAAACCATTATTAAGAAGGGACCCAGGATATCAATGCTTGACCCAGTACAAGCATTGCAGAACCTGTGTCTTTTGGGGAAACTGCTAGGTACGTATGACCTAGATTGACCACTATTGGAAACAGGATACTGGGCTTGATGGACCTTGGTCTGACCCAGTATGGCATATCTTATGTTCTTATGTCCATGGTACACGGACCTGGTTCGGCTGGTGGTGCCTTCCAGCCCAGACTGATCTTCTCATGCAAGGCCTGGTATTAATGCTGCAAGTGGATTGATTCTTGATTGCGGCCTTGCTCTTGAGAGGGCTAGTTTGAGGAAACGTGGCTACTTGGCGTCGATCACTTCTACTCTGTTAAAAGCCCGGAAGCACTCCACCACCTTGTCTTATGTGTGGGTGTGGAGAATCTTTGAGGATTGGTGTGCGGACCACGCATGGCGGTCTTTTACCACTTCGATCTTGGATGTCTTGGCATTTTTGCAGGCTGGGCTGGAAAAGGGTCTAACTTGCAGTTCAATCCGGGTGCAGGTGGTGGCGTTGACTTGTTACCGGGGTAGAGTCCAGGGGGCATCCCTGGCGATTCATCCAGATGTAGTTCAGTTTTTGTGCGCGGTGAATCATTTCCGGCCACCGGTGAGATCGCTGCTCCCTACTTGGAATTTGAATCTCGTGTTGTCTGTTCTGACGGAGGTGCCTTTTGATCCGCTGCGGGCATCCACAGTGAAGGATTTGACACTAAAGATGGTCTTTTTGGTGTCCATCTGTTTGGCCAGGTGGGTCTCTGAATTGCAGGCGCTGTCATGCCGGGAGCCTTTTCTCTCAATCTCCAAGGAGAAAGTGGTATTGCGGCTGGTGCCTTCCTTTCTGCCTAAGGTCATCTCAGCTTTTCACTAGAATCAACCTGTCATGCTGTTGGTATTTTCGGGGAAGGTGGCAGATGGGCTGGAGCTGCAGATACAACGTTTGGATGTGTATGCTGAAGAGATATTTGAAACGGACGGAGATCTTTAGGAGATTAGACAGGTTGTTTGTCCTCTTTGACGGAGCAAGTAAAGGCAAGGCAGTGTCCAAGGCTTCCATTTCCAGGTGGATTAAGGAAGCGATTTCATCAGCGTATTTGTTGAAAAGAGCGAGTTTACCCACAGGGTTATGGGCTCATTCCACCTGGGCGCAGTCATTGTCTTGGGCAGAAGCCAGTCTAGTTCCTTCAGTGGACATCTGCAGGGTGGCCACGTGGTCATCGTTACATACATTTATACGCCATTATCGTCTCGATGTGCAGGCAGCGGGAGACACTAGATTCGGAGCAGCAGTGCTGCAGGCCAGACTCTCGGGTCCCTCCCAAGTTTAGTACTGCTATAGTACATCCCACAAGTCATGACTGGACTGGAGGTATGATAAGGAAGGGTTAATTAGGACTTACCTGCTAACTGGCTTTCCTTGAGTACCTCTAATCCAGTCAGGGACTCTTCCTGGATTGAGATGTACGTGGAGTGTTAGCGATCCCGGGCCTGCAGAGTTGATTCCATAGGTGATAGTCCGGGTTTATAGTAATTCTCGTGATGCTGCGACTGGTTAGGACTCCTGTGGGAGTGTCTCTGGCCTTCATTTTAGTGGCTTCTCATCATGAGCAATCAAGTATACAAAACAAGACAAAGGTATTGCAGGTTATAAACTGGTCAAGAGAATTTGAGTACCTGGGTTTGTTTAATCTGCAGGATGAGGTTCCTTAGTTTATGCAGGGTTATCCTGTCTGTCTTTGAGGTGAGCGATATTGCAATGATTTGGACTGGTCCGTAAATGTTGCTCCTGTGAGTTTGCTTTGTCAATAGACTACTGAGGCTGGTAGGTGGTGCCAGCTGGTTATATGAGGTGATGTCTTAAAAATATTCATGATCAGTCTCCAAGCTGCTCGTTGGGGGTGACAAACCACAAGTCGGTACTGGACTGAAGGTAGTCAAGGAAAGCCAATTAGCAGGGAAGTCCTAATAAACCCATTTTGCTCCCCTGCTCCTTGTATTTCTTCTGATGAATGGCAGGTCTATCCTAAACAGATAGTATAGTGACCACAATGGCACTCTCTGTATATTCAACGCTGCTACCTATATGGATAGTAGCATGGAATATACAAATTAAATGGCGGTGCTGACTTTAATATAAGACAGTGACCTTGCTGGCTGAAAATTTACCCCTGTTTTCACAGCTTATATTGCAAGATCGCCCATTGGGGGGGTACCAAAGTGAAAGTTGGCTCATGGTGCTATAACCCCTTGAGCTGGCCCTGCTGCAATAGCATGTGATTGTCAGTTATCATGCATTTTGGTGGTCAGTAGCTGGCATGCCCATGTGTTAGTGTTCACTGTGGCCACTTACTGCATGCTAAAACAAGCTTTAACTGGATAGCAGCATTTAGTAAAAGGGCCCCGAAGTAAGTGTATTTCAGATAAAATATGAATGAGGAAATATATTTTAAAAAATTATAGATGAGTAGTCAAGAAAAAATAAACAAGGGGTCATTTTGCTAAAGTGCACTAGGGTTTTGCAACCAGCAATCATTTAGCGCTGAAGCTGTGTGGTACCTGTGTGGTATGTCCAGCATCTTCTCCAGGAACAAGCAGGAAGTCAGTTCTCACATATGGGTGATGTTGGTGCTGATGGAGCCCACGCAGAGCATTTCCCCAGCTTTCAAAGAAAGAATGCTACCATGGATGTGTGGTCCCCTTCCTGCCATGGGTGCCATCTTGCTCAGTCTCCTTTTTTCTGCGGAGCCCAATGGACGTCGGTCCAATTTCCCCAGAAAAAATCCTTGCTAAATCCTTTAAAATTAGCTGATTCTTGTTTGCATACTGGTTCCTCTTCCCACCTCGAGCCAGCACCAGTCCTGGCACTGTTTTCAGCTCCTTTCCCCTTTTTTTGATCAAGGCTTGCCTCGACTGGGGTTTGCGCCCTTTTTTGCCCAGGGGTCATTGACCCCGGCTGGGTGTTCCCCACCATGTCTGCTGGTGGGTTCAAAAAATGTGACTGCTGCAGTCAAAACTATGTCTGTCACCGACACCCATGACTGCTGTTTACACTGCCTGGGACCGGACCATGATAGCAACTCCTGCAACCTGTACCAGGCTACGATGCCGAAACCCAATAAAAAGCGGTTGGAGTTGAAGGAGAAACTGGTCCCAAGGTCCAACTCGACACTGGCATCTCCAACGCCGAACTCCAAGCCCAGCACTTCCTGTGAGGACCGAGCATCCTCGGAGTCTCGCAGTGGCAGCTCCTCCGAGAAGACCTCGGATCCTCAGAAAAAGAAGAAAAAATCCTCGAAGCCCATTGAGGTTCTGCCGGAGAAATCCGGTAAGACGGCTCGGAGGAACTCGGGCGACTCAGAGAAGCATCCCACAAAGGTCCTCAGAAAGGATTCCTGGGCCAGCAGAGACTGTGAGAGGTTCCTTGAGACCGTTGTCCTCCTAGAGGACACATTCACGAGAGTGCCTACATCGGGCCTGAGATCCTCGGTGCCCTCACCGAAAGCTGCGGAGCCTTCTGGCCTGGAAACCAGAATGGCTGCCATGGAGCAGAACATCACTGCTATCCTGGCCATGCAGCAGGCAATGATGGCTGGTTTGTCTGCATCTTCTGCCCCGACAACCGGACCCCCGACTGTGGGGGAATCCCCGATCATCGAGCTGAGCTCCGAACAGCTCTGGCCTTAGGTAAGCCCTCGGCCCCAGTCAAGGTCCCGCTCCCATTCCTTGAGAATCCAGTCCTCGCCAGCCAGTTTCCGAGACTCCGACCCCAGGTCCTCGGGAGGCCCCCGGCCCTTTGGCAAAGGCCTCGAGGCAAGGAGTCGCAGAGCCTCCAAATCTTCATCCCCCCTCGACTCCAAGTGGGAGACTGAGGATGAGGCCTCTCCGGAAACCAAACAGCACTGAGATGTCCCCTCAGACCCGTCCCCCCAATTCCCCTCAAGAAGACGTGGCCTTCCTCGACTTTGTAAGGGATATGGCCAGATCCCTCTCGGTGCAAACCGAGGCCTAGGAGAACCCACGCACCAAGGAACCGGAGATCCTTAAGTTCAAGGATACTTTTACAGTGCCGGTACAGCCGATCCTCGAGTGGCTATTGTTGCGCATGTGAGAGACCCCTGACATCGGTGCCTGTGGTCAGCTGATGCCTCAACGCTATATACCGTGTCAGGAAGAGGCCGGGGTTTGACAAGCCCCAACTCCCACATAACTCCATGGTTGTTGAGTCAACCATGCAGAAACTCAAAAGCCAGAAGACCTACTCTTCTATCCTCCCTTGAAGGGATGCTAGAGCCCTCAATGCCCTCGAGAGCAAGTGCTACCAGGGCTCGATGCTGAAGTGTCGAATCCAGGCCTGTGAGCTTTATATCGGCATGTACCTAAAGGTCCTGACCCAGGAGTTGTCTGGGTTCTTAGCAGGACTTGCCGGGGAACTCCTCCAGTGGTTCCAGGCTCTGGCCTCCGGGATCAAGGACAATGATGGATTTGAGTCAGCAGCTAGGGTAGCAGTGGCTGGCATCAGGGCTCGATGTCAGACATGGCTGCAATCCTCGTACCTTGAGCAGTGGGTCCAGTACAAGCTGCTCAACGTCCCCTGTACCGGTGAAAACTTGTTCGACAAACCTATAGCTGACAAGGCAGCCGAGATCGAGGCCGAAGTGGTGTCCCACCAGAGGCTCTTGAAAAAGACCTCTTCCTTTCCCTGCAAAAAACTCTTGGGGAAAAGGCCCCTATTCCAAGTTAAAAAGGGCCACTTCCAATAGAGTCACTGCTACCAGGCCTTCTCAGGCCAGCAGTAGGGTTCTCACCCGAATAAGCAGGGCCAAGGAGCTCAGAAGCCAAAGGCACAGTAGCCCCAGACCCTGGCTCCAACCCAACAAGGGGGGAGCTTTTGACTCCCAGGGCAGGGGCCTCCTCTCTCCCGGGAGACCTTCACCAGCTCACAGGGGGGCCGCCTGGCACTCTTTGCCCACAAATGGGCCGAGGTCACCTCAGACCAGTGGGTGCTGTAGATGGTAAAGGAGGGGTACTTCCTCCACTTACAATAATAGTGTGACCTCTCCTTCACCAAACCCTTCTGCTCTCAGAGCTTGCAAGTCTGCTCAGGGACAATGCCGTGAAGCCTGTACCCAAGCATCTGTGGGGAAAGGGCTTCTACTCAAGGTACTTCCTTGTTCCCAAAAGAATAGGGGGCCTCAGACTCATACTTGACCTGTGAAACTTAAACAAGTTTCTGGTAAGGGAGAAGTTCAAGATGCACTCTCCTGGAACACTGCTGCCCTACCTCCACCAGGGAGATTGCCTGTGCTCCTTGGATCTAAAGGATGCATACAAACACATCCTGATCCACCTCTCCCACAGGCAGTACCTGCGGCTTATGGTGGGAGGAGGGCAGTACGAGTACAGAGTATTCACCTTCGGCCTGGCTTCCTCGCTGAGGGTCTTTACAAAATGCCTAATGGTAGTAGCCACCCACTTGTGCCGACAAGGGGCTTTCATTTTCCCCTACCTGGCGACTAGCTCATCAGAGAGAATACAGCCTCAGAGGTCTGTCAGGCCACAAAGCGGGCAACCCTCCTTCTGCAGCACCTGGGGTTTGTCATCAACTACCCCAAATCCCATCTTTTCCCAGCTCAAAGCCTGGAGTTCATAGGTGCCCAGTTAGACATGTTGTAGGTCAAGGCCGTCCTCCCAAAAGATAGGGGAGAATGCCTCAGGCAAATGGTAGGAGCGGTACAGCACTGCCGGTCATCCCAGAGTAACGAAGCAGCTCTTCCACCTCTGGGGCAGGCCCATGATGGATCTATTAGCCTCTCTGGACAACACGCAGCTACCCCGGTTCTACTCACGGCAGCACCTGGAGATAGTGGCAGCAGATGGCTTCCTGATTTTGTGGTCCGAGGGCCTACTCTATGCATTCCCATCGACCCCCCTGGGTGCCAGGACCCTGTTCAAGATCCTGATCGAAAAGGCATCAGTCTGCCTGGGCCACCTGGGGGCAATCAAGACATCTTGGCTCCCTCTGCTGCTCTCCCTGTCAGTGGCGCTCCCAGTTCCTCTGGGCCGAGCCCCAGATCTCCTGTCTCAGGAGGAGGGCTCCCTCCTGCACCCCAATCTGGGGTCCTTAACGCTAACAGCGTAACTGCTGTAAGGGTAACTCTGGCCCCCTTCAACTTTACAGGAGAGGTCGAGGAGATCCTA
The DNA here is from genome assembly GCA_033557465.1 of Ichthyophis bannanicus. Lineage (NCBI taxonomy): Eukaryota > Metazoa > Chordata > Amphibia > Gymnophiona > Ichthyophiidae > Ichthyophis > Ichthyophis bannanicus. The sequence continues at coordinate 131,617,729 of CM066031.1, forward strand.
CTGGCATCCGGGAAACCCTCCAGCAGATGGGCATATGCCTTTAAGCGGAGAAGATTCTCCACCTGGTGCACAGAAAAGGAGGAGAATCCCTTCTTCTGCCATGTGCAGGTTGTCTTCCAGTACCTGCTGCTTCTGTCCCACTCTGGGCTGAAGTCTAACTCAGTAAGGGTGCATCTGAACGCCAAACCACTTACCATCACCTTGTTGAGGGTAAACCCCTCTCAAATCAGCTCTTGGTCTCTAGATTTCTCTGGGGCCTTGTTCTATCCCAGACCCCTCTTCGGCCTCCAGCTCACCAAACCGTCATTCCCCTGGCCACTTGCCACCTGTGGTACCTATCTTGGAAAGTGTTTTTTCTGGTGGCCCTCACATCCATCTCGAAGAGTGAACGAACTCTAGGCTCTGGTGTCAGACCCAGCATACATGAGGTTCTATAAGAACAGGGTAGTGCTCCGCACACACCCCAAATTCCTCCTGAAGGTAGTTTCTCCTTTCCACCTCAACCAGGAGGTGGTCCTCCCCACCTTCTTCCCACAGCCTCACGCAGGCAGGGAGGAACTAGTTCTGCATGCATTGGATTGCAACCGGGCCCTGTCCTTCTACCTACAGTGGACTCAGGCCCACTGCAAGGCTCCTTGGCTTTTTGTGTCTTATGACCCCAGCAGACTGGGGCTCCCCGTGACCAAGCGAACTCCGTCCACTGGGGTGGCAGACTGTATTGCCCTCACTTATGAGCGAGCTGGCCTCCCCCTTGAACACTGGATCACAGCGCATCGTGTGACGACTATGGCCATGTTGGTGGCCAACCTCCGCTCTATGCCGGTGATGGAAATCTGCAAGGCCGACACAGAGTCTTCAATTCACACATTCGCAGCTCACTTCTGCCTGGAGAGTGAGTCTTGCAGGGATAGTGCCTTTGGCCAGGCAGTTCTCTATAATATTCTTGGGATGTAGGCAACTTCTGCCCTCTGACCCTTCTGTGTTCAGGCTACTGGAGTGATAGAGTTTGTGGACGTTAGGGTCTTGCAGAGTTTCTCACCTTCTGCAACTCATGGCTATCCACCTGGTTGCTGTTGGTGCTGTCCTAGTTCAGTCCTCGGTAGCCTTGAGCTAGGGAGTCTCATATGTGAGGACTGACTTCCTGCTTGTTCCTGGAGAAAGCGTGGTTACTCACCGGTAACTGATGTTCTCCAGGGACAGCAGGAATCAATCCTCACAACTCTCCCTCCTCCCCTAGGAGTTGCCTCTCTCTCTTCATTTAGTTTATTGCCGTCCTACCTATGTCATCTGTCTGAGCAAGATGGCACCCTTGGGTGGGAAGGGGACCATGCATGCATGGTAGCATTCCAAAAGGCTTTCTTTGAAAGCTGGGGAAATGCTCCGCGCAGGCTCTGTCTGTGCTGATGTCACCCATATGTGAGGACTGATTCCTTCTGTCCCTGGAGAACACCTGTTACAGGTGAGTAACTATACTTTCCCAGCAATTACTGCAAATAAATGTCCCCTAATGCACTGTGGCAGCATGCACAGTTACTGCACAGAAAGATCTCCTAACACACTGTGGTAGCATGCACAATGACCTCACTAATGGTCCCCTAATACACTGTGGCAGCATGCATAATAACTGCAGGTGCACTTAACTCCACCTATTGGGGTAACTGTGCAGTGCTCACCATGCTCACTCTCTGCCCCTAATTCATCTCTTTACCACCCCAATGCACAATTCACAACATGGAAATTGGTTTGCACTGTGCTGGGCCCTCACTATCAGTTACTGCAGGTTTCAGCATGCACTTTCACACTCTAAAACCCACACTAATTGCATAGTGCACTTTAGTAAATGGATCCTCAATCCTAAACCCTTCAAAATAAGTGCAAGTGACTATTATCATGAGTTGTTATAAGCAAACATCATACCCAAGGTGAGTATGTGTGAAATGTGTGTGAATAAAGTTGTATATTTTACAGTTTACTTGCAACAAGATTGCAAATCAATATGCAAAGTACAAATCAGCTAGAAAATGTTCTCAAATTGAGTTCTGAGAACCATCTGTAGAAACCACTTGTTAAGCAGATACCATGTGAAAATTTTGTGAGCCCAGAAAATTCTGTTCACATCATTATTAGCTTTCCATAGTCGCTAAAACATGGTTAATATATTTTGTTTATATCCATCAGTTACTGAGACCATCCAGGAAGAGAAGAGAAAGGAAAACCAAAAAGAACATCTTGTAGAAAAAGGACAAATTCCAAGAAATTCAAGAAATGTCCCTGAAAATATTTCCTGCGGGATTGAAAGGCGCAACACAAGGAATCAGCAGCTGGAATCAGAGAAGGAGCAGAGAGACCCTGCAGGAGACTCACCAAATGGAGTTACTGAGTTTGAAAGAAGTGACAGGGAGCTCACAAACATTCCTGTACCCCAGAGACACCTGAGAGCAGAGAGAATCTTCCAAAATAGCAACAGTGACAAAATGACTTCTGAACTCCACCAAGGAAAGAGGAAAGGGATACAAAGCGGAAAGAAACCTTTTACATGCACTGTGTGTAATAAAAGTTTCAATAGATCATCGAATCTGAAAAGTCATCAAGTAATACACAGTGAAAAGAAGCCTTTTACATGCACTGTGTGTAATAAAAGTTTCAAAAGGTCATGTACTCTGAAAAGGCATCATCAAATGATACATAGTGGAAAGAAACCTTTTACATGCACTGAGTGTAATAAAAGTTTCAGTCAGTCATCAAATTTAAAACATCATCAACTAGTACACACTGGAAAGAAACCATTTACATGCACTGAATGTAATAAAAGTTTCAATCAGTCATCGATTTTGAAAAATCATCAAGTAATACACAGTGGAAAGAAACCGTTTACATGCACTGAATGTAATAAAAGTTTCTATCAGACTTCAAATTTAAGAAATCATCAAGTAATACACAGTGGAAAGAAACCTTTTACATGCACTGAGTGTAATAAAAGTTTCAATAGGTCATCGACTCTGAAAAATCATCAACTAATACACAGTGGAAAGAAACCATTTACATGCACTGAATGTAATAAAAGTTTCAATCAGTCATCACATCTGAAAAGGCATCATGAAATGATACATAGAGGAAAGAAACCGTTTACATGCACTGAGTGTAATAAAAGTTTCAGTCAGTCATCAAATTTAAAAAATCATCAACTAATACACAGTGGAAAGAAGCCATTTACATGCAGTGAATGTAATAAAAGTTTCTATCAGTCATCACATCTGAAAAGGCACCATCAAATGATACATAGCGGAAAGAAACCGTTTACATGCACTGAATGTAATAAAAGTTTCAATCAGTCATCGAGACTGAGAAAACATCAAGTAATACACAGTGGAAAGAAACCATTTACATGCACTGAATGTAATAAAAGTTTCAATCAGTCATCGACTCTGAAAAAACATCAAGTAATACACAGTGGAAAGAAGCCATTTACATGCACTGAGTGTAATAAAAGTTTCAATCAGTCATCGACTCTGAAAAAACATCAAGTAATACACAGTGGAAAGAAACCTTATACATGCACTGAGTGTAATAAAAGTTTCAGTCACTCATCGACTCTGAGAACACATCAAGTAATACACAGTGGAAAGAAACCATTTACATGCACTGAATGTAATAAAAGTTTCAGTCAGTCATCAAATTTAAAAAAACATCAAGTAATACACAGTGGAAAGAAGCAATTTACATGCACTGAGTGTAATAAAAGTTTCCATCATTCATCGACTCTGAGAAAACATCAAGTAATACACAGTGGAAAGAAACCTTATACATGTTCTGAGTGTAATAAAAGTTTCAGTCACTCATCGACTCTGAGAACACATCAAGTAATACACAGTGGAAAGAAACCATTTACATGCACTGAATGTAATAAAAGTTTCAGTCAGTCAGCACATTTAAAAAATCATCAAGTAATACACAGTGGAAAGAAACCATTTACATGCCCTGAGTGTAATAAAGGTTTCTATCAGTCATCGACTCTGAGAACACATCAAGTAATACACAGTGGAAAGAAACCATTTACATGCACTGAATGTAATAAAGGTTTCAGTCAGTCAGCACATTTAAAAAATCATCAAGTAATACACAGTGGAAAGAAACCATTTACATGCTCTGAGTGTAATAAAAGTTTCAAAAGGTCATTGACTCTGAAAAATCATCAAGTAATACACAGTGGAAAGAAACCATTTACATGCACTGAATGTAATAAAAGCTTCAATCAGTCATCGACTCTGAAAAAACATCAAATTATACACAGTGGAAAGAAACCGTTTTCATGCACTGAATGTAATAAAAGTTTCAATCAGTCATCAAATTTAAAAAATCATCAACTAATACACAGTGGAAAGAAGCCATTTAAATGCACTGAGTGTAATAAAAGTTTCAATCATTCATCGACTCTGAAAAAACATCACGTAATACACAGTGGAAAGAAACCATTTACATGCACTGAATGTAATAAAAGTTTCAGTCAGTCAGCACATTTAAAAAATCATCAAATGATACACAGCAGAGCAAAACTAAGTGTAATAAAAATATCAGTCATCAACTCTGAAAAGTCACCAACTAATACACAGCAGAAAGAAATTTTTACATGAACTAAGTGTAATAAAAGTTTCAATCAGTCATCAAATCTAAAAAAACATCAAATGATACACAGAGGAAAGAACCCGTTTACAAATCCTGATTGTAATAAAAGTTTTATTCAGTCATTGACTCTGGAAAGTCATCAAGTAATACCTAGTGAAAAGAAGCCATTTACATGCAATGAACATAATAAAAGTTTCAATCAGTCATCACATCTGAAATGCCATCAAATGATACACAGAGGTTCATGACTTGGTGATGTTGATAAATGGCTCCTTTATCTTATGCCCTTTCACTTCCATATATATATTTGTAAATAGTTTATTCTGTTCTGTATTATCTTACATTGTTTAGACAATATATTCTGTCTAGTTAATTACTTCGTTCCTTAATACATATACTGTTTTGTTAAGCATTATACTTATAATATGACGTTCCTTGTAAAATATGTTCTGCTATCATTATACTTTTACTATGATGTTCTTTGTAAAACAAACTTGCTTTGTTAATTGTTGTTCACTGTAAACCGCAACTGAACTCTGGAAGATGTGGTATATAAATGTGTATGTATAAATAAATAAATAAAAATAAATAAATACTTAATACGACTTTGTTCATCTTTATTGTTAGGTGTTAAATTCAACTTGGATAATCTTTCCTTTGCCTGAATCCCAGCATATTCATCTTTTTCCATGTGGACTAGAAGTTTGATCTTGAATTCTTCCACCTCCCTTTCTTCTTCCTCTTCAACTGAATGGTTGACCTGTCCTGTAGTTATCTCACTCTCCTGCAATTCCAGATGTGCAAATTCCATTTTCCCTTTAACTGCTCTTTCTGTTTCTGTGTATTCCTTTTTCTGATATTCTCACCCAAGTCACCTCCTCTTCCCTGTATATCTTCTTTCCATGGACACCCTTAGTTGCTTCAAGATGTTATCATTCACATACTTCTTTACTTTGATCTGTGAAATTAAAGATCTTAAATTTGAATCTGTTGCATTTTGCAGATTTTCTTGTGGCAATTTTCCTCTTTTTTCCAGCTTTTGGTGGATGACATCAGTATGACCTTTGGTCTTGACAAATGTGCTAAGGCAATTTTTTTTGAGAAAATTGAGCAAAATGAAAAATATCTCCCTAGCTGAAGGCTGTGACATCAAGGACCTTGAACCGGAAGGTGTATATAAGTATGTTGGAGTAGAGGAAAGAACAATGCTCAAGCAGAAATTACTAAAAGAAAAAAATCAGTAACGAATACTATAGAAGATTAAAATCATTATTGAAAAGTACTTTAACATCACAGAATAAGATAGAAGCCATCACTCAGCTGGCAATTTCTGTATACTTAGGGACGCAGGAAGGGTACCCCTCATGCTTGTCAAAAGCTGCTCAGAAAAAGGCAGGAGGACAATTGCCACTGGAAGAACAGATTTATTGGTATCAAGGTCTGCCCAACACATATTTTAGCCATATGGCCTTCTTCAGTGGACTGTGACCTTAATACAAACATATACAAATATATAAACATAAATAAATAAAACCATAAACATGAGAATAAAAGGGGGGGGGGACAGTGATGTTACCAGAGCAAATGGTGGCTTGAACCTCTTTCTCCGCCACCCTGAGGAGACAAAAAGCCCCTAAAAGTATCCTAATAGTCGGAGAGCCATTAAAATGAGCAGAAGGTGCCAAGAGGAACTGGGAGCAAATGACTACAAAAGTCAAATTGTCAGAGGCGAAGGAAAATCTGCATGTCTCGCAGTGGCTGATGGACAGGGCTGCACTGCATGGCAGTTCCCTGCAGAAGCCGGTGTCGGAGGAATCAGGAGAGGACACGCTGAGTGAATTTCAGCAAGGTGGTGAGGCAATCTCAACACATTCTCTTATACAGCGTGAGCTCTGGAAGGGCTTTGAAGAGCTTGCTGCAGAGTTTAGATCAATGTGGGAGGAAGTGACGTCTATGATCATGGAGCTCCGCAGAGACATTAAGTATTTAGGCCACTGAGTGGAGGAGGTGGAAACAAAAATGGAGGACTGCACTGAAACTCTGACGGAATTCCAATGCACAACAGACAGACAATGCCCTCAAACGATGGAACATACCTATAAAATCAATGACATAGAAAATCGGGCCCATAGAAATAATGTGCGTTTAAGAGGCATACCAGAAGCTGCAGGTGGGGTTGAGGTGATGCGAGCATTAACCAAGGAACTTTTAACTTTAGAAGAGTTTCTGTCCCGCGGGGTTAGTATGCAGATCGAAAGGGTGCACCAGACGCTGTGTAAACCTCCCAATAATCAGTCTCGTGATGTTGTTGCCCGTTTTCTAGGCTACAATGATGCAGAACTGCTGTTGAGGAGAGGCCGGGAGAGGAAAATTATACAATATCAGGATGCAGCTGTCTCCCTCTACCAGGACCTTTTGACTTTCACGTTGGTGCATTGACGAGAGATGAAACCGGTTATAGAGGTGCTGAACAAAGAGGGGATTCTTTATTCATGGTCCTTTCCCTTTAGAATAGACTTTTTGTTGGGCGGTAAAAGATCATACAGAGGCATGGAGAGCGCTTAGACAAGCAAGCAAGCCTCATGGAAGGTAGCACAGCACTGGTGTTTTCAGCCCCCTGGACTCAGAATTTGAAATGGAAACGAGTGGGAAAACACTTAATAAATATCTGATAGCTTTGGGGAGAGAAATTTCCTGCTTGAATGTTATGTGGGAGATTGGTGGAACTTGCAGTAAGAGAGATTGTGGTTGCGTTGCGGACTGGCGGCTGGAGCCACTGAAGAAGAGGACTTCCAAGTGGACAGTCACTATCATTGGGTGAATTCCTGGACTTAGCTATCTAATTTTATATTAATTTATTTCAGTATTTTTCTTTTATTTCTCTTATAGTTGACACCTTCTTTTTGTACGACACCATGTTAACTGTTGATGCTGTTTGCAATTGGTAAAGGGGATAATTCTGGAACGGATGGGGTGGGGGGGAACTTGAGTGGCCTGGATTTGGGGTTGTCATTCCCAGGTCTTGCCCAGTGGGCGAGCACATGGAGAAGATGGGGTGAGAAGGGGGGGGCATGTGGGAGAAGGAAGGAAAGAGATGAGTTCGGGGAAGGGAGGGGGGAGAAAGGAGAAATCAGAGAAGGGGACCGGAAGAGGAAAGGTGGGGAAGGGAGAGGATGGAGGTTCTCTGTGAAGGGAAACCGGGAGGGGGACAGTTATGGAGGGAACTGATAGTGCTTATGGCTGGGTTTGGCGCTTTTATAGCACCCATGGAACACAAAGTTTCAGGAGGGGAGAGAACCATGAACGATGATATACTATGCTGAAAGTCATCTCCTTTAATATAAAAGGTCTCAACTCACCTCAAAAACACTCTCTATTATTTAAAGAGTTGGGGACCTTGAAGGGTGTTCTTGTGTTCCTGCAGGAGACGTACGTTTGCTGCGCCAATCAAGGCTGGTTGAAGTGTAAGCCCTTCCCTAAAGAGTGGGCATCGTGAGATGAGAGGGGCCAGAAGAAATATGGAGTGGCCATACTGTTTCATCAGGCCCTGCCCATAAGGGTGGAAGAGGTGAGGAATGATGTTGGGGTGCTGGCTCTTTATGAATGTTCGCCTGGGTGGGCATCTTCTCACATTGGCTAACATATATGCACCCAATGAGGGTCAAGTGTACTTTTTTGCACAGTTTAAAACTGTGCTAGCTGAGTTTGCGAAAGGGCCTGTTCTTCTAGGGGGGGGGGGGACTGTAATGCACATCTGACGCTGCACCTGGACTCCACAGGGAAGAATACCCGGGAAGGAAGTGGAATTAGTCGAGCATTTTGGCTCTTTATGATGGATTTGGGCCTGCGGGATATATGGAGGGACACCCATCAGGGAGAAAAAGTTATACCTACTACTCACTGGTTCATCAAATTCCCATGCGTATTGACCATTTTTTGCTGGACCAGTGACTGGTGAGTGTGGGGGTGGAGGCGGGACATGGCGCCTTAACATGGTCGGACCATGTCCCCTGCTGGATTGCCCTTTCTTGTACCTTGGGGGAGATAGGTGGAGAATGGATGAGAGTTTTCTCAGTCGAGCCCCTGCTGTGCGAGACCATGGCCGGTTTATACAAGAAATTTTTTGACCACTGGCAATGCCACAGGGGAAGTTGCATTGCCGGTGGTCTGGGATGCCTTTAAGGCCACAGCTTGAGGATGCTTTATAGCTGAGGCGGCCCGAGCTAGGAAGGCCTGGACAAGGGAATCCCAACATTTGGAAGGGGAGGCCAGGCGACTCCACCTAGAACATGCGCAGACTGGTTCCAAGCGGGTTTGGCGCCAGTGGTGGGAAACCTCAGCCCAATTAGAGGCCTACATGCAGAAAGATTTAGATAACATGCGATGCTGACTGCATTAAACGTTCTAAGATCAGGGGAACAAAGTTGGGCATCACCTTGCCTTTAGGCTTCGAAAACAGCAAATCTTGTGGTTTGTGCATGAGATTAGGGACTCGTCAGGGAGTCTTATGGGTGAAGTCCCAGGAGATATGCACAGTGTTTACAGATTACATGGCACACCTGTATAAAGTGGAACCCTTCAGTCTTACTCAGGCGGATGGCTATGTTCGAGACATCCCCCTGCCGCACCTTACAGATCTGCATAGGGAACAACTAGAGGCAGAGATTACAGTGCAGCAGGTGGAAGGGGCTATTTGTTGACTGTTGGGAGGGCTCCTGGTGGGGATGGGTTCCCCTCATAGTATTATAAAAAATACAGTGCTCAATTGGTGCCCACTCTGGTAGTGCTCTTTAATGAGGTGTTGCAAGGGTCGTCGTTGCCTTCCATGCAGCTAGAGGCAGTCATTGCCGTAATATCTAAACTGGGTAAGCCAACTTAAGAGGCAGCATCATACTGCCCCATTTCCTTGTTAAATACAGATGTTAAAATATTGGCTTCTGTGCTGGCCGCCCAGCTAAATCAGACCCTTCCAGGCCTGGTGCATCCTAACCAGGTTGGTTTTGTGCCTGGTCGTCAGGCCGCTGACAATGTTCGACGGATGCTGCAATTAATGTATGCCATGTGGCATGATCCCCAACCAGCACTTCTGGTGGGCATCGACACTGAGAAAGCATTTGATAGGGTCAGTTGGGGTTTCTTGTGGTGTATTTGAATAAAATGGGGTTTGGACCCCATTTTTTGCAGTGGTTGCATAGTGTCTACTGGGGGCCCCAAGCCTGCATCCAAGTTAATGGAGGTCAATCGAAGAGCTTTGAAATGGAAAGGGGTACTCGACAGGGGTGCCCACTATCTCCACTTTTATTTGCATTGGTAATGTAACCGTTGACACAGAGCTTTCGTGAGCATCCTGATGTAACTGGAGTAAGGGTAGCCTCGCATGAATATAAAATAGCACTCTTTGCAGATGATATCATATTATCCCTAACTAATCCTGAAACCTCCCTTCCCTGTGCAATGCAAATCTTTGGGGCCTTTTCACAAGTTTCAGGATTTAAGATTAATTATGCTAAATCGGAAATCATAAACGTGGGTGTTGAGGAAGCGGTTTGTGCGCAGCTGAACATGCAACTTCCTTTTTAATGGGTGGACAAAGCTCTTCGCTATCTGGGTGTATACCTCACGGTAGACAGGGTGGCACTGTATTGGGCAAACTTTGGACCCTTGCTCCAACAGGTTAAAAGGGACTTGGAGTCCTGGACAGGATTAATGCTGTCATGGTTTGGACGCATTGCTGTCATGATTCTTATACATTTTTCAGGTACTCCCCATATCCCTACCACAAGGAGCCTTAGGGGTATGTTTACTAAACGTGAGTAACGCGCGTAGTATGACGTTAATGACCGTAAGTGCAGTGTAACGCGCGTAAACACGTGCCAACGACCGGTAACGTCGTACTACGCGCGGAAACCGCGCTTAACGATCGTAAAGCCCCGCGGCGCGTTAAAACAGCGCAGAAGGTGGAGAGTGGGCGGAGAGAAGGGGTCAATGGGCGGAGAGGGGGCGTGGAGAGGCTCCCCCTCACTAACGCACTGTAATTCTGAGCTCAATTCCAACGCGAATGAAAACCTGCCCTTAAAGGCTTTTAAAGGGAAGAGAAACCATTTCCGTCAGCAATGTACAGCAAAACCGGGGAAACACACAAAACGTGAGCAGTGTGATACATGTGCACTGAACAAAATAGCACATAAAACGTTAAAAATGACCACAGGAAACATTTTAAAAAGCATAATACAGCTTGGCAACAGTGATAGCAATGGGCAACAAGGAACAACACTGCCTGGAAAGCACCAAATAAAAAAGAAATGATGTGTGGAAGGCTCTACGCGTCACAGACCCTTTTAAATATCATTTCATTGTAATGGATTGTCCTGGGAGTGTTGTGTAATGTTTCCCAATGATATCATTGTTGCCCAGCTTGGTTATGGGTGTGTGCCCCTTTTGTGAGATATTCTCTGAGGTTTATGTGCACCGTTGTCTGCATACAAGGTAAATGAGGTCACAATAAACCTGTTGCAGAGCAGGGTTTCTGACTTGTCAGGCCGGTTTAACTAACTCCAGGGACTGCACTGTCTCTGTGGCTACAGTGTGGTGCAACAGACACAGCCAGTGTCTGTAAAACCAGAGGGTCACAGGTTCAAATCCCAGCTGGGGGTCCTGCCAACCCAGTCCCCATAGCTTTACCCACCACTAAACATTGATAGTAAAGACACACCTTTATTGCAGAGAACATACACATGGCCTATATTTTACCACACCAGAAACAGGCACATTACCGTAAAGCAGAGTTTCGCAAATGTAGTCCTGGAGGGCCCCACAACATTCCGGTTCCATGCTGCCTCCAATAAAGATGCCTGTGCTGCATAGCTATGCACCACCCCCATGTTATGCAGATGTAGCTCATGCATATTTATGAGGGACAGCATGAAAACCCGAACAGTGTTTGGAACACCAGGACTGGAGTTGGGGAACTCTGCCGTAAAGCAGCAGCCAACAGGGCCACACACCTCCCACAGGCCCCATTGGCCAGTGCCACCTGGAGAGGCAAGAAATTGGGTCCTGCCTGTATCTCCCAATACTAGCAGTTGCATACCTTAGCAATGCCACCCTACACCTGGGTATATGGTACACAGCTATCAAACGTTTGCTATGAGAACTGGCAGATATCAATTCCTCTGTTAAGCACATTTTGCTCATTGAGCTCCACCATAACAATCATTCTGATGTCTGCGGTGTGTGCTGCAGGTCTGGTCTCTGACAGTGTTCCCCACCCTGGGGAGTGACCCCCCAACAGTCTTGTGTACCATATCCATGCCTGTACTATGCCCAGGACTGGTGTGGTGTGTATGGCTGCTGACCACCTCTATAGTAGCACAATGCTGACATCGGTTGTGGGGGTGGTTGTCTGTCTATCCAGTGTGTGGTGGCTGCAAACACCTTCCACAGGCCACAATGCCAGCAATGTTGCCAGAATTGGGCTGCCAATGTGCATAATGAGGAGCAAGGTACCATGGGTAGAGGCCGGACAGGTTGGCCTGGCCAGGGCGCATCTGCACAGGGCATAGGGCAGTGACAGGCACATTGTAGTGGCCGGCCACCGCCTACACAGACAGGGTGACCTCAGTATGTGCTGCTGAGAGATCACTCTCACCCTGACTGTGCAGTGACCACAGCATGGCTAGGCACCCCCATAGTGCTATCTAGTATTTCTCTCATGTGATATATATGGGTTGCCTTTTGGGGCCCTGTCACTGATTTAACTGTGTATGCTGACATCCCAGTTCTGGGTGCAGGCATCTCCACTGGGCACTAGCAGACTATTTGCAGCTGGTATGTGTTGTGATGGAGTGGCTTGCAGGGTGCAGTGGCTGATGGCTTGCACCAGGGGAATATCAGATAGTGGTGGGGTGCAGCATGCCATATCTAGGCCTAATGTCTGTCTGCTATTGTGTTCTGGATGTGTACAGAGCTGCATTGACTGCTCTGTGGGGTGTGTCCCCCTCAGCAGGACTGGGGTTGTTGTTCCCCCTCTACGTCCACCTTGCAGGGAGGTAGATGTTGTATCGTTTGATAGGAGACCCTGTTTGCTGCCCTGGGGGAGGGGGTGGTGGTGGTGGTGCATGGGTCCATGGGGGCTACACCTGACTGATACAGACAGAGATGTCCAAGGTGTTTCTGCAGAAACTACCTCTCACACTATAACACTGCTGTGGACCTGCACCATGGCCTCTTTCAGCCAGGGACGGTGCTGTGGACCTAGTGCTGGGCGCCTCACTGCACCCTCAGGGTGAGCACAGTACCCGCACAATGTGACGGTGTGTAGCTACTCTGTGCCAGTACAACACACGGTCGGTACCCCCTATCAGGCCGAGGTGCTGTGGGGGTGTATTCCCCATGGTGTGTATGTGTGGACAGCTGATTTGCATGTGCAGTGCATCATGGGTGTGACTGGCCCAATCCAACCCTGTGAAACACCAGCACCTGCTCACAGGCTCTGCTAAACCATAGGCCATCACACGTACATCTGTTAGCATACTGCATAGGTGCAGGACACCCTACAAAGTCTGTAATATAAGATGCCCACACTGGTAAAAACACACGTACCCACGCACGTAAACAAACACGTACCCACGCACGAATGTACGCGCGCGGCTACGCACTTACCAATGCACGCACCAACGTACGTGGCTAGGCACACTCCGAGGGTGTTTTTCTGACACCAATACTCAGCGTAACGAAAAACATGCCTCCTCTTTCCTTCTGTAATGTACAGGATGATGCCTGAGACAGCCTTTTGCGTTAGGCACACTGGGGGCTCAAACCCATGCTGCCTGTAACAGAGGTCAGTACCGTAACCATTGTGCTACAGCTCTGTTTCAGTGCTTTGTGTCTGTACGTCTTCTTACGATTAACGCGCAGTAACGCGGCACGGCGCCCGGTAACGCTCGTTAATTTTTCTAACGCGCGGTAGTGGTAACGATGTACCGCCCATGTCCTTATTTGGGGTTTCTTTCACTACCGCGGCTCCTAACGCGAACTGCACTAACGCGATTTAGTAAACAGACCCCTTAGAGTCTTGGCAAGCACTGATAATGAAATTTATATGGAAATTTAAATGCCCTCGAATAGCTCGACGGATACTGTATGCTCACCCGGGGAGGGGGTAATGGGAGTCCCTAATCTCCATTGATACTATGCGGCGATACAATGTCGTGCAGGGTGGAGTGGATGAATTCTGCTAGCTCCAAGTGTTGGGTGAAAATCGAGATGGACCTGTCGGGGGGACCTGGATAGGGTGACCGCTTGTGGCTGTCCACAAAACTGTGTGTGTGTGTGTGGGGGGGGGGGGTATGCGTATTGATAATCCATATATAACTCATACCCTTCAATGCTGGGATCACTATTTTTGGCCATGGGCGGCACTGTCCTCGTTGGTGCCCATAGTTCATCATAAAGCCTTCCTTCCAGGTGTGAGTGAATCAGCAATATGTACAAAGCTGATAATAATACCTGCAAAAAATAAAGGGGTCGGAAGTGGTGAGTAAAACTGGGCTAGTGAAACCTGAGGGGACATAGATAGTACTGATAAAGTGATCCTGCCTGTTTTTAAACAGATGTAATATAAAATATTGCAAGCAGAATATCATTCTCTATTAGACAGACAGTGTAAGGCCTAAAAGAGAGAAATAGATTTTAAAACATACCTGCTCCATAAGCAGCAACTGCAGACTAAAAAGAGCATGAAAAAGTCATCAGCATTATAACAAACCTATTGGACAACGTCAAAAACTCATTCTGAATAATGAGTTGAAATAAACTATTCACATCAGGTACCTATTAAAACAATATAAATGTACGACTGGAAGAACATATTGCAGCATTACATCAACATCCAAAAATAAAAGTAAAAAAAGAGTCATTAAAAAAGCTAAATATTTAGATCACCCTCAGTGTGCAGTGGAGCACTATTTAGAGGATATAAATATGAAGGAGGCCTAATAAAGCAGCTAGCACCATCTAGTGAAAAATAATCCAAATAATGCCTAGAAAATGAAACCAAAACCAAAATACTATCTGCATAAACATAATGCTGTACATCTGCACCAGCCAAAATCCAACTTAATGACACAATCAACATATTAAACAATATTGAAGGCAACAGTGATCCCTGAGGTAGCCCAGAATCCAACCTCCAGGACCTTGATCGTTCAGAATTGTGTTCAACATAATGACCCGATGCCTCAAAAAACCCTGAAACCACTCCAAAACCTCCCCAACATGCCAAAATAATCTAAAATAGTCAATAATATTGCATGATCGGCTACATAAAATGCCGCACTTAAATCAAACTGCAGTAGAACTACTGCCTGCCCCTTTGCTAAGGCATTATTAATCTCTGAAAAAAGAACCCTCAGCAATAATTCCATATTATGACCTTTCCAAAAACCAAACTGTGATGAATGTAAAGAGTCATGATAATCCAAATATTGGCTAAGATGAATAGCAACCAAGGCTTCCTACACCTTCGCACTTAAGGGAATATTAGCGATAGGCCAAAAATTTGAAGCCTTGGCCAAACTACCCTTAATATCTTTCGGAATAGGAACCAAAACATATTCAGGAGATAGCTAAAACCTGTCATTTCTTTCTCTATAGCATTAACAAAATTTGTCCCTTCCTTTCTGAACACACTACTGAAACACTTGTCCACTCTCTAATTACTTAATGTTTCAAAAATTGCAACCTCCTGCCTGCTAGTCTCCCTCTTAGCCACCTTTTGCCCCTTCAATCTGTTCAGAACTCTGCTGCGTGACTAATTTTTCACCAGCCTTGATATTCTTATAACTCCTCTTCTCAAATCACTTCATTGGCTTCCCTTCCATTTTCATATCCAATTCAAGCTTCTCCTTCTCACCTATAAGTGCATTCACTCTTCTGCTTCTTTCTACTTTTCCTCTCTTCTCTCCCTATACCCCTCCTTGTGAACTGCGCTCTTCTTCTGGCTTGCTTCTCTCTTTGCTCTTTTCTTCCACTGCCAACTCCAGACTTCGGTCTTTTTACCTTGCTGCTCCTTATGCCTGGAACAAACTCCCTGAGTCTGTACATCAGGCTTCATCTCTGTCTTTTTTCCATGGTAAAGGCTCACCTCTTTAAAGCTGCTTTTGCATCCTGACTCCTTTTTTCCATTTGTCTCCTTACCCTATTTTTCCCCTTATTCTTATCCTGTGTCTTGTCTGTCTTAATTAGATTGTAAACTCTCATGAGCAGGGACCGTCTCTAAGTATGTTTGTACAGTGCTGCTTACACCTTGTATGGTTTATGGTTTATTTAAACACTTGATATACTGCCTATCTCCAGGAACAAGCAGGAATGAGTCTTCACATATGGGTACGTCGGTACCGACGGAGCCTGCGCGGGAACGCTCCCCAGCGTCCAATCAGAAAGCTTTTTGGAGCATCCCTCAGCGCCTGCGTGCTGCCTTCCCGCCTTTCCAACTGTCTCTCCTCAGTTTTCGTTTTTCCGCAGAGCCGGCAGGACGTCCTCCTGTCACCGCAGAAAATTTTTTCTTTAATTCTTTGTTTTCTTGGGGTCGTGGCTGTCTCCCCGACTCCACCGGTACCGCCGGTGTTTTTTCTTTTTCTTTTTCTTAAATTCAGGGAATTGTTTTCCCTCAGTTTCTATCTTAAACGTTTTGGGCCTTCTAGGCCTCTCCATCATGGAGCCGCCGCCTTCTTTTCCTAAGAAGTGTCTAAGCTGTGGTGGTACAGTTTTGTTTTTAGACTCCAAGAACTGGTGTCTAACCTGTTTGGGTCCTGACCATTTTCCTCCGGAGCCATTAGGCTACAATATTGTGAGAAGAGATTTTCCATTTCAAGTTTCCCTCGATACCGAGTTCCCTTCCAGTGTCAGGGCACCGACTATTTCTTCTTCTCCACAAGATCAGGTAACCCACAAACAGTCTGTTAAGACTAGCCAACACTTGAGTGGTACGTCTCATGCACAGCATGATGACGGCTCCGGCCTTGCCCTCAAGGGTCCATTGGCTTCAAAACCCCGGCGGGAGTCTTCGGCCTCCAAAGCCTATCAGGGGTTTCAGGTTGTTCCTGAGGCTCACCCCTCACAGAACATACCTGAGCCATGCTCGGTGGTGGCATCCGCTTTGAGCGGTACCGATACCCCGGCATCGGCACTGGTGTTGGGCGATTCACTCCTCACCAGGGATCGTCATCTGGCTTTCTCGGTACCTTCGGGACCGGTCGATACGCCCCAGATTGACTTTCCAGTATCGGCATCAACGCCGATACTACCACCGACGTTGGTACCCTCTAGACATGCATCGATAGACTCGCTTCCTTCGATGCCGAGACTGGAATCGATCTCTAGTCTGGAAGACTGGGTACCGACACGTCTCAGTACCGACGCTTACCAGTTCCGGATGCTCGGTACCGAGGGTGATTACCAAAGGCTTTCGGTTACCTCGGTACCAATTGAGCAGCCACCGATGACTGCTTTGATGTCGGTGTCGCCTTTGATTCCGACACAGCTACCGGTATCGGTATCGGTGCCGGTACCCGCAGTAACATCGGGGCCAGCTCCTTCCATGCTTCTTTCACCAGGATTGCTCCTTTCTATACCAAGTTTGGAGTCGATACCTGGCATGGACGATGCAGTACTGACTGTCTCAGGTCATGACCTCCAGTACCAGCATCCATCCCTTAAGGATCCTTTCTTGCACCGTGCAGGATCTTATATTCCTATATTCTCAAGTAGATCCTCTGGTGCCCAGGCTAGTTCTTCAGGTCTAGCCTGCCCAGGGACGGTTCCCTTTGGAGATCCTTCTTTTCAGAATTTTCTCCTGAATATGGCAACATCTCTTGCTATTCCTATCCCTGGCTATGATCCTACACAGGGCTCTCTTTCTACTGGAGAAAAGGAAAATATAATGATTCCTTTACATCATTCCTTGCAGGATCTTCTTCTAAGAATGTGGGAAGCACCTTTAAGGGTTCCCTCACCTTCTAGAGCAACTGATCTTCTGTATCAGGAGCCCCCACCTCCCTCCAGGGTTTCAAAAGACTCAACTTCCCCATCATTCCATTGTGGTGGAATCAGCAATGAGGAAGGTGAAAAGTAAGAAGAAGCACTCTTCTTACCCACCAGATCGTGAGTCTAGGACACTAGATGCCTTTGGACGTCAAACCTTCCAGACATCCATGCTGTCAACAAGGATTCTCTCATATATTTTTTATATGAGTCTATCCCTTCAGGAGGTCACAAAGAAATTATATCTTTTGACTCCTTTTCTTTCAGAGCCCAAGACTGCAGACTATTCCTTACTACTTAGTCATATTCAAAGTATCTCTTGGTTTCTTACTCGTGCTTCCCTAGACTCCTTTGAGTCTGTTAGCAGAACATCTGCTATAGCCATAGGGGCACGACGTAGAGCCTGGCTCCAAGCTTCAGACTTAAGCAGATGGGCACAACAAAGACTGGGTAATACTCCTTGCACTGGGGAAAATCTCTTCAATAAGGAGTCTTTACATCAGGTTGCTCAGTGGTCCACTGACTTCCCTGTTTCTGGAGGCTATTCTAAGCCTTCTCCTTCCCCAGTAGGTAGGAAATGCCCTACCAAACCTTCTTTCCCTAGGAGAAGAAGGTTTCACTCTTCTCCTGCCCATCATACAAATGTTCCCAAGCAGGGGAAACCTCGCCCTAGTCTGAAGAATCAAAACTCTAGCCAGGCTGAACAAACCCAGCAACCATAGGGTCCTGAAGTTTACAACCTACAGTTGACTTCTTCTCAGTAGAAGCTTTTTCACTGTTTTTTCATTCAAAACTCTACACATGGATTCCTTTTCTCAGGACATCCATTTGCTCCTAGGTATGCTGAGCTGTCAGGATATTCCTACCAAGAAGAGAGGTTTAACAACTATCCCATGATAGTTTTCTGTTCCAACATGAATTTTTTCCTTCCACAGACTTACCATATGGTAAGTCACCCTTCAGCTCCTGTTTCTCTACCCTCTTATCCAGGGTTTCCCCTGAAAGAGTGGTACCATACCACTGCAGGGGTTCTTTAGCCTTTCTAGTCATTTCTTTCATTCCAGTGTGGAGTTTTTTCTCTTGAATAAACTCCCTTCTTTTGTCTGGGCAGCTCATCAGACAGGGACAGGAATTTCTCCTCTTATTCTGTCTGTTTTCTCTGTTTTACACAGAAAGATTCTCTCTGCTGTCTTATTCAGCAGCTGCCCATGCAGGAGTTCCAGTGATTGGACTACTGGTACTTTTCCACAAGTTTCCAGTCTTGTCTTCCACTACTTTCTGTCTGGCTTTAGTAGTGATTCCAAGATAGTGTTTTCATCTATCTTGGATAATCCTAATCACTTCAGCCTTATCACACTATCTTCTTTTCTCGCCATCTCCAATTCCTTTGGATTTATGTTTATGTTTATGTTTATTAAATTTGATAGAACCGCCTTTCTACTGGAATCAAGGCGGTGTACAATTTTCAAAAAACAAAGGAAAATCAAGACCAAGGCCAAAAGAAATAGGAAAAGAAATTACAATTCTTCGACAGAAGAGAAAGAGGGACAGGAAGGGTAAGACGAGACAGCAGAACATATACTCCAGGGTAGAGACAATGGGAAGAGCGAGAGAAATCAGACGAAAGGGGAGGGAAGGTCAAATGCCAGGGAAAACAGGTGGGTCTTCAGGTTTTGCTTGAAAGTAGTGTGGTTGGTTTCTAAACGCAAGGAGGAGGGGAGAGCATTCCAAAAAGCAGGGCCGGCGAAGAAAAAGGCAGAGGAGCGAGTGGATTGTAGGTGGGCAGATGAAGGGGAAGGAAGGGTGAGGCGGTTAAGGTGGAAGGAACGTGGGGTGTACCTGGGAGAGTGCAAGTGGATGAGGTCTGCTAAATACTGAGGGGTGCTGGTGTAGAGAACTTTGTGGACCAGGGTAAGTAGTTTGTATTGGGAGCGGACGGAGATAGGTAACCAGTGGAGGCGGAAAAGTAGTGGAGTTACATGGTCGCGGAGGGTGGCGTGTGTGATGAGACGGGCTGCAGTGTTTTGGATTCTTTGGAGCCGAGATAATTGAGTTTTAGGGAGACCGAGAAGGACAGAGTTTGAGAAATCGACGCGTGACATGACTAGAGACAGAGATAGGGTGGTGAGAGCTGCAGAGGTGAGGAAAGGACGGATGACTCGGATCTGCCGAAGAAAAAAAAAAGGACGATTTGGCAGCATAGTTGACGTGCAGCTGGTTTTTTCCAACAGCCAGTTTATTTCCCAATTCTCCTGCATAATGCTCTCTGCAATCTTACAGAGAAGCTTTCTACTATGGGCCCTTGCTAGAGAGCATGGGGTTTTGTCTCTAATGACTATCCTATATGGTTGGAAAAGGCTTCCTCAGTCATTTTCCATGACTGTGAGGGTTCTCCACACCCTACTATCTCCTTTTATAATACAGGACATAAGCTTTTTCTACGTGAACGTCTAAAGAGTTCTCCAATTCCTACAAGGAATATGCTCTTTTTTCCTTGCAGCTTGTCCTCATGGTATCCTACTCCTTCATGGACAGCACATATTTAACTAATAACGCATGATACCCCTTTGTGTCCCTCCAGTGGGTCAGCCTGGTATCTCATCCTATGCGTTTTCTGTCCATTTACCATGCGAGAGTTCTACAGGACTCAGGACTTGCTGTTTACAGACTGATATTATCCTGTTTTTTCACGCAACTATCCTGGTTATTTCACTGGTTAGCATTCCTGCACCATCTTAGCCAGGGGGAATAGATTCTCTATATATCTTCTCAAGTAGGTCCCACCTTCTTGTTATTAGATGAATCTTTCCTCTTCACATCTCCCATGTGAATGTTCTTATGAGCATATCTCTATCTGCTTAATTGCAGACATTTATCTTTAGACATATATATTCATGTATGTATATATCTCTATATACTTCTCTATAAATACATATGTCTGTAAGCTGCGTGTGCATATGTTATGCCCCTCCAGATCTCACTATAGACATATATATATATACCCATATATATATATATATATATATATATATATATACACACACAATATATATCTCTATATATATGTGTATCTGTCGAGATGCTTCCTTATAGGTAGATAAGTATTTACATACTTATCTCTCTAACTGTCTATGCTTATAAAGGTTTTACCTTCCTATAGGTTCCAGACAGTGGGCTTGCATATGTTCATACTGTCCCACAGTATGTCTGGGGTATTATGCACACAACCACTACTGTGGTACTGACAGCTCCTACCTTAACCCTAGGTTTAGGTATCCCTGAAGCTCCATTCTCCAATATCTTTCCTATCTCTCACCAGTTAGGAAAGACAGGGTGGATCTTCAGTAGATCTGAGGTTTCAACCCTTCAGACATCTGTCCTTCTTGGGAATACGGGCTTTTTTCCCATACCCCTTCTTCCCTCCAGGACTGGGCTAGTTTGTCCAAATCAGTCAGTCTTCCTCTTTTGCTCCTAACTGTGAGTAACTCTGTAGCCAAAAGAGTTCCCAGCTTTTTCTATAAAGCTTTCCACTAAAGACCTACCGTTTTTGTACTACCCCAGTTGACACCTAGGTCACCTGTCACTTCCAGATTTGGACCTTCACCTTCACTTCAGTGAGGTCACCTTGAAGATTCCTCTACTGTATCCCCAGTAGACTCCATCAGCCTCTCTACTTCCTGCAATCCAGTACGTGAGGTCCATATTGTGAGTGTTCATTTCAATATTTTTCATGATAATTATCATGCATACAAGGACTCCTTACCTGTAGTTCTATTTTAGGTTAGCTGTTTTTCTACAGCTCCTCTCTTTTCAACTCCTTCCCTCCATCCTCAGGATGCCTGGCCATATGAGGTGTAGCATGTTCCAATCCCCACCATGCTAGGGAGTCCCCATATGTGAAGACTCATTCCTGCTTGTTCCTGGAGATAGCACAGTTACTTACCTGTAACAGGTGATCTCTGGGAACAGCAGGAATAAGTCTTCACAACCCACCCACCTCCCCTAGGAGTTGTATCTCTCTATCTATCTTCCTTTCCTCTTTCTCTCTCTTTGTCTCAGCTATAAAACTCAACTGAGGAGAGACAGTTGGAAAGGCGGGAAGGCAGCACGCAGGCGCTGAGGGATGCTCCCAAAAGCTTTCTGATTGGACGCTGGGGAGCGTTCCCGCACAGGCTCCGTCGGTACCGATGTACCCATATGTGAAGACTTATTCCTGCTGTTCCCAGAGATCACCTGTTACAGGTAAGTAACTGTGCTTTCTTGACAATCAAAGAGGTTTACAATAAACATCAGGAATACAATAAATAGTAACTGGGAAAAAGCACCAAAAATTTAATAGGATAGGAAGTAAGAAAGAGGGAGGAGGGAATTAGGAAGGGGGGATCCTAAACGGACACAATCTTAAGATCAATGGCCATCTGGAAAACTTGAGTTTTGAGAGCAGCTTTAAATTTCGAATAGGAAGATTCCATACATAGAAAGGAAGGGAGGGAATTCCAGAGATGAGGAGCTAGAAAACAGAATGCAGTGTGACGGGTACTTTCAAGATGAACCTGAGAATGGAGAGGAATGAACAAATGGCTAGCATGCACTGAACTTAAGATTCAAGATGGAGCATGGGGAATAAGGTGAGAAGGAAGATACTCTGGGGAACTAGAGTGTATGATCTTATGAGTGAGAGCAAGTAATTTGTATTGAGAATGGTATGCGATAGAAAGCCAGTGGGATTTGATGAGTAAAGGAGTAGCATGGTCAAATCTTGAGTAATGATATAATAGTTGTATGGAAATGTTTTGAATGGACTGTAGTGAACGAAGTTGATACGTCAGAAGACTCAAGTAAATGGTGTTGCAGTAATCCAATTTTGAAATTACCAAAGATAGAAGCAATGTAACTAAAGATGATGAAGAGAGAACAGAATGGAACGACATAGGGTAAAGAAACAGTGTTTTGCTAAGGAGTTGATATGAGAATGAAAGCTAATTGCAGGATCTAAGGGGACACCAAGATATCTCAGGGAAGACACCAAAGGGATTGGAAAGGTATGGATGGTAGGTGATAGACCTAGGTAAGGGAAGAAACCCGACAGCCATAGAGCAGATGTTTTTGCAGGATTAAGTATTAAATGATGAGCATGAAGCCAGGAAGAGACCGAGTCCAGGCAAGAGTTCAAATAGTAAGATCAGGTGACACTTCAGAAGTGTGAAACAGCAGTGGGATGTCATCTGCATAGAAATATGTGGAGATACCCGGCTGCTGAATCAGAAAAGCAAGAGGAGTCAAGAAAACACTGCCACAAGACAGGGGAAAAAGAGAAGAGGTGGATCCTTGAAACATGAGAGAGTAAGAGTGTACAGAAAGCCATGAATGAAACCATTGCAGCACAGTATTGCCAAATTCAACAGCCAAAAGACAAGAAAGGAGAAGGAAGTGATCAACCAAATCAAAGATCCAAAGATATAGCCAGAGAAATGTCACCCTTTTCCCAAGAAACATGAACCTTGTTAAGGACAGAAAAAATAATAGTTTCGATACAATGACTCTGTCTAAATTCAGATTGTTGAGAATTTTATTTTATTTATTTATTTAAAAGGATTTCTACACCGCCTTCTCCTTCAATCAAAGCAGTCTACACAGCAAACAATCAACAAGTAATGGTTTATATGTGTTCATGCAGTGATACAGTGCGTGCGTGTGCGGTGGTGTACTGTAGATTCCTGTTGAGCTATTTACAGCGTGCGCTATTATACAATCCTATGTTGGTCTGTGGTCTTGACTGGCGAGTAGTTCATATAACGTCCCCATAGTGTTCGATGAAGAGTGTTGTCTTAAGCTGCTTCTGAAAGTCCATGATGTCTGTTGTTAATCATAGGTCATCTGGGAGGGCGTTCCAAATTGCTGGTGCAGCCAGAGAAAGGGCTCAGTCTGCGGTGTCCTTGCGGACCTTGGTGAAGTCTTCTGGTGTGTTAACACGGTTGGAAGTGCCCCTCCTCCTTGGTCATGTGCTTCTGTCAGATTGTATGAGTGGTTGTAAGCTGAGAGCTGATGACTGTTGTTTGATTTTGAATATGTTAATGACTGTCTTACATTTGATGCGTGAGCTGATTGGAAGCCAGTGTAGATCTTTCAGAATGTGTGTGATGTGTTCTTTTCTTGCTGTGCCAGATATTATCCGTGCCGCTGTGTTTTGTGCCAGTTGCAGAGGTCTGAGTGTCTATTTTGTGAGACCGAGATAGATAGGGTTGCAGAAGTCTAGTCCTGGGGTTATTAGTGCCTGGCAGACTGTGCGGACGTTCTCTGGGGAGAGGAGGGGTTTGAGGCGTCGGATTAGTCTCATCCTGTGGTATGCGTTTTTGGTTGTTCTGCATATGTGGAGGAGTGGCCTAGTGGTTGGGGCAAGGTACTTCAGGCCGGAAGAAGGTCAGGGGTTTCTAGTCCCACAGGTGCTCCTTGTGGTCTTGGGCAAGCCACTTAACTATTTTACAGGGAACATGGGCTATAGAGGGTTATCTCCAAGTTATAATGCCCTGTTCAATGTAATTTCAGTTTGTTCAATGTAAACCGCACTGATGCAGAATAGCGCGGTATATAAGAGAATGTAAATAAATAAATAAAATAAATAAATAATAAATTATGTGTGATTGTAGATTCGGTTCTTTGTCTAGAGTCACTCTGAGGTATTTTACCCGGTTTTATGGCTATGGTTGTGTTGTTTACCTTGATGTTGAGCGGAGGGACAAAGTCGGTGTTTCGGGTGATGATTAGTGCCTTGGTCTTGCTGTAGTTTATGGTCAGGTTGTTGTCTTGAAACCAGCTGGTCATGTGCATGAGACAGTTTGTTATTTTAGAGTAGTCTGGGTTGTTGAGTGTGATTGGTGTGTATATTATGATGTCATCAGC
This sequence comes from Ichthyophis bannanicus, assembly GCA_033557465.1. Classification (NCBI taxonomy): domain Eukaryota; kingdom Metazoa; phylum Chordata; class Amphibia; order Gymnophiona; family Ichthyophiidae; genus Ichthyophis; species Ichthyophis bannanicus. Next base: position 131,642,293 of record CM066031.1, read on the forward strand.
ATAAATTGTGTATTGTATATTGTGTTCTTTCATGATGTCACATATTGGCTGAATGTAGAGGTTAAATAATAGCGCTGATAAGGCAGATCCTTGTGGTACGCCTTGCAGGACCTTTATGGGTCGGGATGTGTTCGGGCCGACCTTGACCTGTATCTGTCTGTCTGTTAGGTTTGAGTGGAACCACTTCAGGGTGGATTCACTCATAAAGATGATTGTTTTTTTCTAGATGAATAGAGAGTTGAAGAAAGACCAACTTTTCAAAGATTTTAGAGAGGAATGGAAGATTAGAGACCAGATGAAAGTTGGCATTGATAGAAGGATCAAGACTAGGATTTTTCAACAAAGGCCGAACAACGGATGATTTCCAGCAGTGAGGAAATGTACCAGATAAGAGGCTAGAGTTAGAGTCAACATAAAAGGAAGAAGAGCCAAGGAAGGTTTTAAAATCCAAGTTAATGGACTAGGGTCCTGCAGAGATGTAGTTTTCAAGGAAGAGGAACAAACTATGGAAGAGAGAGGGATTAGTTAAGGGGAATTGAATAAAACCCCTCCAAAGTGTCTAAATCTTATCTGAGAAATACAGAGCAAGTTGTTCAGCAGTAAGAGAAGACAGAGAAGGAGAAGGTGTCTTAGAAGAAGAAGAGGAGAAAAGATGCACAACAACAGAAAATAGATACTTTATAAATCATTAGTAGTAGTAGTAATAGTGGTAGGTTCATGATTGTCATGTTATGTGCAAAACTCGCCCATTTGGAGAAATTGCCCCAGAATAAAACAGAAAAGAAAGCTATCAAAATAGACAATTTAGAAAGAGCTATGAAAAGCATTAATATAGTAAAAACAACACTAACCAAAGCTGAAGCAGAAAACTTCTGCAGAAAACTATATGAGGACCCATAGAGCATAATGAGTGGTTACCTTGCATACTTGAACATTTAGGAAAATGAAACATCAAACCTATGGAATGGCTTGTAGTAACAACAAAAGAGTTGGAAAGCCGGTTAAAATGAGCCCCAAATTGGAAGAGGCCTGGCCCAGATGGAGTGACCGACTTTTGGTTGAAGCAGTTAACATCACTTCACCAAAACCTGTCAAACTGTAAAAACCAACTGATCAAGCAGCCAGACAGAAAATCACAATGGTGGTAACAATAGGAAGAACATTTCTCCTTCGAAAGGGGGGGGGGGGGGGTCCAAGTAACATTCCCAAAACTTACAGACCAATAACTTGTCTACCTATAATATATAAGTTATTCACTGCAAAAAGTCTTGACAGAATATAGTATATGATCATATCGAGTCCAATAACAGTATGGCAATAGAGCAAAAGGGTAATAAGAGTGGAACATATGGAACCAAAGACCACTTAATGCTAAATAAGGCCATCATGGGCAGTGCAAAGAAAAACAAAGAAACATGATGACAGAAAAATACCACATGGTCTATCCAGTCTGTCCTTCCATATCAACAACTACAACATTCCACTTTTTACCTTTAGAGATCCTCTGTGTTGGTCCCATGCTTTTTTGAATTCAGTTACTCATCTCTACCACCTCCACTGGGAGACTATTCCATGGATCCACTACTCTTTCTATTATAGCATGGATTGATTAAAAAAGAACATAAGAACATAAAATATGCCATACTGGGTCAGACCAAGGTCCATCAAGCCCAGTATCCTGTTTCCAACAGTGGCCAATCTAGATCATAAGTACCTAGCAGTTTCCCCAAAAGACACAGGTTCCACAATGCTTATATAGGGCAAGCAGTGATATCCTGGGTCCCCACAGGTCTGCGACTAAAAAGCTGTTTGATTATTTTCATCTAATTTCCATGTATTTTGGTGTGCTTAAAACAAATAAAATATTGAAAAACTCCTAGACATCATGATTTGTCACAACATGCAAAATTGTCTTCAAATTTATCAAATTTTTTCATAATTAATTCAAATTACTATTAACTAATTCACATAAGTGCATTTAAGATATAAAATGCCAAAAAAACCCTTAAAGGGGTTGTCTGAGTTATGTAAAAAAAAAATATAGCACTGTAAATCTGATGGTCAGCAATATATACATAAGCTAAGCAAGTTTTAAGTCCGTGCTTCTAGTGGTAGAAGGGGTCAATCTTTCCTGAAGAATCCAGTGGGAGGGAGACACAGGGTAGATAGCAGCCGCTCTGGTCAGTGCAGGGGGGCGTGGCCAGCACTGTGACGTCTCGTGTACAGACACAGAACTGCTCTCTCCTGCATGCCACACTTGTGCACGAATCATCATCAGGTTCTTGGGTCAAGGTTGTTGACACTTTTTCATCGCAATTCGTGTTAGCTTGTCATTCTTTAACTGTTATGTTATGGCTCCGCGAAAGTGTATTAATTCGCCAGACAGTTTCTGTTTCATCTGTGGTGAATATACAGTGTTTAAGCAACAGCAGAATATTACAGACTTTGTGAAAAAAGTATACTTTGCATACTTTGGACTAAAAATTGGAGATCAAGATAAAGTCTGGGCGCCTCATAAAGTGTGTAAACGGTGTGTTGAGGACCTCCAAAACTGGTTCAAGGGTAAGAAAAAATCTTTCCTTGGGGAGAGTCGGGGAGACAGCGTGCTGTACGGAGGCGGCAGGCTCCTGCTCCAGCGGCCCTGACGTCATCGGGGGCCTTCCCTTGAAAGGTGGAACAGCGTGAGAGCATTGCCGGGAGAGTCGGGGAGACAGCGTGCTGTACGGAGGCGGCAGGCTCCTGCTCCAGCGGCCCTGACGTCATCGGGGGCCTTCCCTTGAAAGGTGGAACAGCGTGAGAGCATTGCCGGGAGAGTCGGGGAGACAGCGTGCTGTACGGAGGCGGCAGGCTCCTGCTCCAGCGGCCCTGACGTCATCGGGGGCCTTCCCTTGAAAGGTGGAACAGCGTGAGAGCATTGCCGGGAGAGTCGGGGAGACAGCGTGCTGTACGGAGGCGGCAGGCTCCTGCTCCAGCGGCCCTGACGTCATCGGGGGCCTTCCCTTAAAACGCTCCATGTAGTAGGCGCAGCCGGAGGCGCGGGCTGGGGGCAGCGATCAAAGGGGCACGATACAAGGGGCGAATCAGGCCCCTTGGGAGCCCCTTGGAGCAACGCCGGAGCAGTAGACTGTGATCTAGGCTGCCGTAGAGACTGTGATGGGGAAAAGAAAGAAAAAGGTGGTTCCGGAGGCAAAAGTGGAACCGGTGGTAGGCCCCATGGATAAGCACCTTCAAGTAAAGGTAGGGGCGGATGTGTCTCTGGACCCAGATTTTCTTTCTCTTCACTCACCTGGGGTGTCTCTGAGTTCTCCGGAGAGATCTCCACCTTCCCCTCCAGTATATATTTCTCCACCTTCTCCAGTGACTGTGGGGGACTCTGTTAAGCAAAGTACTCCGGTGGGTTTCCGGGGGAAGTTAACACCTGTTGCCTGGGTTTCAGATCCAGGTGTCAGCAAGGAAATACCTGAAGATCAGGTTACCCTTGTTGACATCTGGAAGAGTGTCACCCGTATAGAAAGTATGTTTGCCCCCACTCTTGCACAGCTGTGTAACTTCTCTTCGGAGGTTAGTGACCAGCTGTTTGAGATGGAGAAGTGTTTGGGGAATGTATCTTCACAGGTTTCTAAGTGTGAGAATTATTGTGCTACTCTTAAGTCCACAAGTGTGTCAAATATTAAGGAGAGTTTGTTGGTACATCATAGGATGGAAATGTATGATAATTTATTTCGAGCTAAAAATATTAGGTTATTAAATTTTCCTATATGTCACTTGTTATCAGCGGAAATTCTCTTTCGGAAGTATCTTAAGGAATCTTTGGGTCTGGCTTCTGCCGACTCTATTTCAGTTTCTAAATTATATTATTTGACTGGGAGGAAGGTATCTTTTGGCGCTCCCGGTGAGATGGATACTCTCCAGGGTGGTGCTAATTTAGACCTTACCAAGTTTCTTGAAGATTCCCAGGATACTATAGTAACTCGGGCTACTTTGGTAGTCACTTTTGTATCTGAATGTGATAAATCTACTGTCTTCAAGTTGTATTTTAAAAAGTCATCTGTTCTGTTCTGTGGTGCCAGGGTTCAGATGTTTCCCGATGTCTGTAAGGCCACACAACTTAGGAGACAGGCTTTCTTAGCCTTGAAGTCTAGGGTGTTGGCCCTTTCAGCGAGTTTTTTCTTACGTTATCCTTGCAAATGTGTAATTACGTTGCAGGGATCTAAATATATTTTTGTTGATCCTTCTCAGTTGCAGGTATTCTTGGATAATAAAAAGTAAAGTAGTGCATATATACGTTTGGAGAGGTGGGGACAAATGAATTAGAGCTGTCTTAGTAGTGGAATTTAGTTCCTAATCTTTTCCTTTTATGTTTTCCTTGAATATTCTCCCCTTTATAGTGGGCTAGGTATATGAGGACTGATGCTTTAGGTTAATATTTTTTTTTACTGCTTTCTTATATAAGGATGGCTTCCTTGTTTGTAATGGCATTGGTATCTTGATTTCCTGTACTTTATTTTGTAAGTATGTTAAAATTTCAATTAAAAAAAAAAAAAATCTTTCCTTTATGGGATTCCTATGGTATAGCGAGAGCAAAAGAACCATAGTGATGACTGTTACTTTTGTTCATGCGATGTGAAAGGGTTTAATTCCAAATGGAAGCATTCCATTTCATACCCCAATCTTCAGTGGCAATTTGTCCCATCCCCCATGGCATAGATATACCAGTACCCAAGCCCCCTGCTACCTTGGAAGAGATACCTAGCTTCGATGAAGGTGAAGTCATACCTGAACCAGATGACGAATCAAGTTCTGACTTTGAAGATGATACAAGACCAACATGATTTGAGCCCTCCGTGTTCCCATAGTCACGTGAGACAACCAGGAAGTCGCCGCGAGCACCATGGCACCAGAGCTTTGGTTGTCGATGTATGATTCCGCTTGTCATCTTGCACAAGACGTTGCTGAAAAGATCCATGAGCGCAACCGATGTCAGAGACGAGGGGAGAATCCCACTAAGGTGAATATGGTAATAAGAAACCTCTTGCAGAATCTCAAAGAAAAGATTGAGCATCTGAAAGAGTCGTTACTGAGAGCAGTATCAACACGACAGATAACACAACTTGAAGGAGACCGTAGGCAAAATTTAGTGGATGATCTTCTTACCAGAGAGAAACAACTTCAGACATCCTATAAGAATGAAGGCACAGAACCTGATGTGATAAGGTCCAGTTTAATGACTGCGGGGCGTCTCCAAGGCGTAAACAATCCCTGGCTTCTAGAGGAACCCGAGGAAACCAAAGGCTTGGGGTTTGGAGAGATCAGGCAGCAACAGCAGCGGATCATAGCAGAACAAGATGCTGGTCTTGATGCTCTTTCATCAATCTTATCCCGACAAAAACAAATGGGACAAGATATTGGGAATGAACTGGATGAACACAATGAGATTATTGATGACCTCACCAACTTGGTGGAGAACACAGACGATAAAATCCGAAATCAGACTAGACATGTGAAATTGGTGGATAAAAAGTCAACATCCTGTGGGATGCTAGTTGTGATCATACTGTTGCTGATTGTGATTGTGGTGGTCGCGGTCTGGCCTACAAAATGACACACAAAACATGAGCAAAAAATTTTTTTGTTTCTATGTTTCTATGCGGGACCTAGGCGTGGTTGTGTCTGATGATCTTAAAGTAGCTAAACAGGTAGAAAAGGCAACGGCAAAAGCTAGAAGGATGCTTGGGTGCATACGGAGAGGAATGGCTAGCAGAAAAAAGGAGGTGATAATGCCTCTGTATAAGTCTTTGGTGCAACCTCATTTGGAGTATAGTGTGCAATTCTGGAGACCGCACCTTCAAAAGAATGTGAACAGGATGGAGTCGGTGCAGAGGGTGGCTACTAAAATGATTAGTGGGCTTCATTATAAAGCATATGAGGACAGACTTAAGGATCTTAATATTTATTTATTTACATTCTCTTATATACCGTGCTATTCTGCATCAGTGCGGTTTACATTGAACAAACTGAAATTACATTGAACAGGGTATTATAACTTGGAGATAACTATTTTACAGGGAACATGGGCTATGGAGGGTTAAGTGGCTTGCCCAAGACCACAAGGAGCAGCTGTGGAACTAGAAACCCCAGTCCTTCTGGCCCAAGGTTGCTGTCCTCTAGTGGGATTTGAACCCCCGACCTTCCGGCCTGAAGTACCTTGCCCCAACCACTAGGCCACTCCTCCACTCCAATATGTACACCTTAGAGGAAAGGCGGGATAGAGGTGATATGATTGAGATGTTTAAATACCCCCGTGGCATAAATGTTCAGGGAGAGAGCCTCTTTCAATTAAAAGCAAGTTCTGCTACGAGGGGACATGGGATGAGGGTGAAGGGAGATAGATTCAGGAGAGATATGCGGAAATATTTCTTTATGGAAAGAGTAGTGGATCCATGGAATAGTCTCCCAGTGGAGGTGGTAGAGATGAGGACAGTAACTGAATTCAAAAAAGCATGAGACCAACACAGAGGATCTCTAAATGTAAAAAGTGGACTGTTGTAGTTGTTGATATGGAAGGACAGACTAGATAGGCCATGTGGTCTTTTTCTGTCATCATGTTTCTATGTAACATTGTTTTCTCAGGAGGAGATTGATTTGGTAAGAGACTTGAATCCTCCCAAAGGTGCCGCTGAGTTACTCGGATCAAGGCTGAAAAGCAGGAATTTAGTGTTGCCAGGAGTGTCATCTTCATGGTTCAGACATCGTGAAAAGGAGTTTGTTCCTTACTTCGCCCAGGAATACAAGTTGGTTTATTGCTTCGATGTCGAAGGTCTGATGTGTCAATTTAAAATCCAATATGATTCAGAGCAATGGCGTCTTTTTATAGATTCTTCAAAAAGAAGTCTCAAAGCAGTTTTACTGCACAACGGTTTTTACGCTTCCATACCTGTAGGTCATTTCGTACATTTGAAGGAAATCTATGAGAACTTGGAATTGGTTCTTCGTAAACTTAAATATGAAGACCATGGTTGGCAAGTGTGTGGGGACTTGAAGGTCTTGTGCATGCTGCTCGGGCAAAAAGCTGGGTATACTAAATATCCTTGTTTTCTGTGTCTATGGGACAGTCGAGACCGACAAAATCACTGGACCAAGAAGAGTTGGCAGCCGAGGGTGCTAACAGTCGGTGAAAAAAATGTCCTCCGAGAAACTTTGGTACCTTCCCATAAAGTTCTTCTACCACCTCTCCACATAAAATTGGGATTGATGAAGCAATTCGTAAAATCACTTCCAAGAGATGGAGAATGCTTCAAATACTTGGCCTGTTGGAGGCAAAATTGAAGGAAGGTGTGTTCGTCGGACCAGACATTAGAAGGCTTATAGTTGGGGCGGAGTCTGCCGTGGACAAAGATGGCCGCTTAGATCAGAGCTCCCTCTCAACATTATAGAATCCGGAGCTGAGATAGGCAGCGGGTACCCTTGGAAATACAAATTCGCGATAGAGGGAACTACGGAGAGATGTCCGCTTTAAAACCGGCCAGACTAGATTTTCAGCAAGCATCAGGGCAGTCGAATAAGCGTGCCAAACAGGAGCTCGCCTCCCCTCAGAAAATGGCGCCCGATAAAGTCACGACGGAAGGGGTGCGGGAGATATTGCAAGAACTGCGGTCCGTGAAAGAAATTGTCACCACTAACTCCGGAACTCTAACGCAGGTCCAAGAGGACTTACATGAGGTAAGAGAGCGTCTGGGAGACCTGACCAAGTGCCTAGACGACGTGGAGGCCGAGGTGGACAGGCAGTCCTCAGTACTTGCGCAGATAGGCCCGCTGGTTAAGAGGGTCACGGCTCTTGAAGTACACGTCGAAGATCAGTCAAACAGAGCCAGGAGAAGTAATATTTGAATCCTGGGTGTCCCAGAGGGCCGGGAGGGGTCAGACCCTATTACCTACCTTGAGAAATTTATACCGGAGATCCTGGGAATTACCTTCGAGCGGCCCCTAGAGTTGGAGCGTGCGCATCGAGTCCCGTCGCACCCGTCTCCTCATACCCCGCGGCCCAGTCCGTTTGTCGTGAAAGTACTTCGGTACCAGCATGTCTTGCAGATCATGCAGGCAGCGAAGCGGAGACAAAATTTGCAACTGGACGGGCAGAGAATCGCCTTCTTCCCAGACCTCAGCAAGCTGACGGCCCAGCGTCGGAAGGAACTCTTGGCCTGCAGGCCTATGTTGCAGCAACTGCAGGCACGTTTTGGACTTTTTTATCCCGCTAGCATGAGGGTGACCCTGGATAATAGTACCCACACCTTTACGGAGGGTCATACACTCCGAGCATTTCTGCAAGATCGAGTTCGGATGGAGGTGGGGTCTTGAGAGAAGATGAGGACTCTGATGTGTCAGCTGTAGTGTTGTAGCGCTACTTTTGTGGTAGGCTGCGATTCTGAGGGAGCTTACTGTCTTAGTCTCCAGTTCTCCTAGTTCGAAAATGTTGGTATGGGTAGATGTTGGGTTCACTAAAAGTAATTATGCTAGTACATAATCCTTAAGTGAAAATTGTATGCAGCAGGTGCATGTGTATTGTATTGTGGGATGCCTGTTGCCTAATCAGGCTCAAAGAATGTGGCTGGTTTGTCCTTTTTTTTTCCATCACTTAATGTTGGGAGGGGGTTGGTTGGGCCTAGATGGGCGGTTGGGGCCTCGCCGGGCAAGTTACACTAGTTTATGGCACAATACAGCCAGGGTGTATAGTCGTAGAATTAAGAAATGTTGTTATCTTATCCCTGGGGCAGTTGACCGTGAATGTCATCCTCATATATCCCAGTAGGGCCAAATATGGCTAACCGCAGAGTGCGGGTTTTGTCCCTAAATGTCAAGGGCATCACCAACCCTGCCAAGAGGAAGGAAATCCTAACTTACTGTAAGCATCAAAACGCAGATGTTATATATTTACAAGAGACCCATCTGTCCCTCTCTGAGTCTTACAAAGTGGCGGACAGGACCTACCAGAATATCCTCTCCGCGCCAGCCCTTAAGAGGAAAGGAGGGGTCATCATACTTGTTAGGAAAGCCCTACCATTAACAGTGAAAGAGACCAGGATTGACCCAGCAGGGCGCTGGGCTAGGGTGACAGCGCAACTCAGTGGAGACCCCTACACCTTCATGACGATATATGGTCCCAACACTGATGACCCACAGTTTTTCATCCAGGTCCTCCAAGAGCTCTTAGGCACCGGGTCCTCACAAATTATTCTAGGGGGCGACTTTAATCTTATACCTGACCCTCTCCTGGATAGAACTCCTTATAAGCCACAACACAAGCCTCAGTCGTCTCAGGAGCTATTGAATATGAAGGAATTGCTTGGGCTACTTGACCCCTGGAGACTCTTCTCTCCTAATGACAAAGAGTACTCCTTTTATTCTCTGCCTCACAACACACAAACCCGAATTGATTACTTCCTAACTTCCAAGACGCTGCTACCTAAGGTTGTGGGCACAAGTATGCTCCCTAGAACAGTTTCCGATCACTCTGCGGTTCTCATAGACTTCAGTGTGGGCCCTGAAAAACAATCTCAAGGGCGGTTCTTTTTTGAGAAGTCCTGGTTAGCAGATGAGGAATTCCGTACCGCCATGAAGGAAGCTATTTCAGAATACTTTGAAATTAATCGATATGGGGATACCTCAACGTGGGCCTGGTGGGAGGCCTTTAAGGCTAGTGCCCGAGGGCACATGACAGCCTACAAGATTCGGAAGCACAAAGTGGAGGTAAAGAGAAGGACGGAGCTAGAGGTGGAAATCCGAGCGGGTGAACGACTCCTGGCCCAGCGGGCAGATCCGACAGTCCTTTTGCGATTGCAGAGGATCCGGGCCCAATACAATGCTCTCTTTCAAGCTGAAGTTATTGAATCTCTCAAAATGCAGCAGGGGAGATGTTATCATGATAGTAACCGGGCGAGCTCTTTGCTTGCGAACACATTAAAAACGAAGCGCGTGGTGACCCGGATTGCCGGTTTGAAAGATTCTGCGGGAGTGTTAAAAGTATCAGACGAGGAGATCCTAGCGCTCTGTGAAACCTTCTACTCCAAGTTATATAAATCCGAAGTCTCATGTGACGAGTCAGCGTTCTCCACTTTCGTCTCCTCAGTCGAGGGTCCCCAGCTCACGAAACAGCAGCAACAGCTCCTTGCAGCAGCGATCACATGTAAGGAGATACGCACCGCCCTCAAGCAGCTAGCCAAAGGCAAAGCAAGTGGCCCGGATGGATTACCAGTGGAATTTTATGAGGCATTTTCAGACCAGCTGATACCAGAGCTGCTGTTTTACTACGAGGGGGTGAGAGAGGAATGTCCAGCTGTAGGTACACTGGCAGCTGCGACGATAGTGATACACCCCAAGCCGGGGAGAGACCCGGAAAAAGTGGAGAATTACAGACCTATCTCCCTGTTGAATGTAGATTACAAAATATACGCCAAGATCCTGGCTAATCGATTGTCCAAGGTCCTGGGGACACTTATACATCCTGACCAATGCGGATTCATGCCAGGGAGATCCACGGTAGATAATGGTCGTCTACTAGCCCATGTTCTCCGGAAAGCGCAGCAGGTGGATCTGCCAATAGTGGGCCTTGCGTTAGATGCAGAGAAGGCGTTCGACAGGGTCGAATTTTCCTATCTACTCCAAACCATGCGCTGGATGGGGGTCCCCGACAGTTTCCTGAAGAGTGTTCAACTGTTATATGCCAGGCCGGTGGCCCGGGTAGCGGCGAATGGTACTACTTCGCAGGAGTTCCTACTTACAAGAGGTACTCGGCAGGGATGCCCTCTGTCCCCCCTACTGTTCAACCTGGCCCTGGAGCCTCTGCTTCTTAAAATACGACAGATGTCCAGTATAATGGGAATGCCGTTAGAAGGCTATCATTGCAAGGTGTCTGCTTATGCAGACGATCTCCTATTATTCCTTGATGTGAATTCGGTGGATGCCACCTTGCAGATTATTGAGGAATACGCATGCATATCGGGATATAAGCTAAATTTGGACAAGACTATAAGCATACCACTTACGGCTGCAGTTTCGGAGGGCATGCTTCGACGGTACTCCTTCCAAGTTGAAAAATCGTCTTTTAAATATTTGGGGGTCATCTATGGTATCACCTTGGCGGATACGGTCTCTCTCAACGTAGACCGCTGTAAAGAGATCCTGCAAGAATGTGTCCAAAAATGGTCACCATTGAATTTGACATGGTGGGGACGCTTAGAAACTATTAAAATGGTTATTGTCCCCAAACTAACATATATTCTGAGTATGATCCCGGTGCTATTTGATAAGAAATTCTACCAGGACTTGGAGAGAAAGCTACTGGTCTTCCTGTGGGGGAAGAAAACACCGCATATTGCAGCTTGGAAACTAAAGCTTCCTAAGAAGCAAGGAGGGGTCCACTTCCCGGATTTCTATTGGTATCACGTCGCAGCTATACTAAAGCAGGGCTCTTGGTGGGCGGAGGAGCTGGACGTCCCGGGAGCCCCCATTTGGCTCTTTGTAGAGGCCGCGGTGAGCGGCCCTCTCCCACTGCGACACTATATTGGGGCGGCTGTACCTCACACCCAGACGAGCAATGAGATCCTGCAGGCCACCCAACAAGCCTTTAACCTTGTGATACCGCTTCTGGGAGACGAGCAGACCTTTACAGATGCCACTCCGCTCTGGTTTAACCAGCGTTTTAAGATAGGAGGGACGTGTTTTGCATGGACCACTTGGGTGCGTCATGGTATCTTCTGCCTGGGTCAACTGCTTAGCGAACGGAGATATAAAACCTTTGCAGAACTGCAACTGGAATTCCAACTTCCTTACAAATGCTTGTTCCAGTGGGGTCAGCTGCGGCACTGCTTGAGTACAGCAGGGGTGACACCGTTACATAGGGTTGGTGGACAACCGTCCTATCTTCGGGTTCCAGAGCTCAGGTTAGGAACTGGGCTGATATCGAAGTTTGTGGAGCTCCTCAGATCAGCGGGTGGTCGCAACTCCAGAGGTGCTCGGTTGATATGGGAAACTGAAGTTGGACCCCTATCAACCCCGGAAAAGTGGACTTTCTTTTGGGGGTCCCAGATAAGGATATCGAGGTCTGCCTCGCTTACGCAGATGTTTTTTATGGCGCACCGCACATATTTGACCCCAGTCAAGATTTCCAAATGGCAAGCGCAGGAGGATGATCGCTGTTGGTCTTGCGGCTCGGAAGTGGGGTTATCGGTCTACTGGCAAGGGGTATGGCAGCATGTGCAGAGGTTATGCTGGATCGACATGCCCTTAACTTTCCGGATAGTTATTTATAAATCCCTGGCGGATGTGCCAAATCTCCAAAGGCAGCAGTTCGCAATGTTTGATTTAATGTTAAGTCTGGCATTGAAGGCCATTATGAGCCATTGGAAGACTTTCAGTACCTTGAACGTGGCATACTGGTGGAATTTAGTTTGCTATCATCGCTCCTGTGAGATGACATATGTCAAGCAGAATCCTACCTTTGGCAGTTTGCTGAAAAAATGGGACACCCTTAAATTGGAATAATGATAATTCGTTTCTAGCACTTAACATGGAGGTATGACATTCGCGGTCTTCTCCCCTCCCCCCTTTCCTTCCTGCCCTTGATGCTCAGGTTTGTGGTAAATAGGTAATGAACCTGTCTGTATCTGCCTTTTGATCAGTTTGTTCCATTTGTTATTGCAATGTTTTGATTGTTGTGTTTGAAAATTGATAAATAAAGATTATAAAAAAAAAAAAAAAAAGAAGGCTTATAGTTGATCAAACGTTTGTCAATACCATGACGGATCCTCAAAAAGAAGGGTGGATTGCATTTAAAGAAGTCGTACAGAAATTTTTAGGCAACAACAAAGATCCTCACTACAAAAAGATCATCGGACGAATGCTGAAAGCATTTCAAGCTTTAGGTTGCCTGATGAGTTTGAAAGTGCATTTCCTCCAGTCCCACCTTTACTACTTTCTTGAAAATTTGGGAGCTGTGAGTGAGGAACAAGGTGAACGATTCCACCAAGACATTAAAGAGATGGAAAGGAGATACCAGGGAAAATGGAGCATTACAGTAATGGAAGACTACTGTTGGATGCTTCAGAGAGACATTCCAGATGCTACTCACAAGCGTAAATGCACCAAGAGGAGCCTCACAAGGAAGAAGAATAGAGTTTAGTGTGTGTAGGTGAGCTCATTTCAGTTCAAAAAGGATTTTCATGAAAATATTGTAATAAAACTTTAATTTTATAAGTCTATTTCCATTTATTTTGAGGTATTGCCTTATTTAACATAGTTACCTAAATTGTCAGGAAACGTGATGTCCTATGACAAAATGGAGGTCATTTTCGGATTCAGCAAACCAAAAAACATAAAGATTACGTGGAATAACCAAAACAGCTCTCGAAAAAATTATGGACCTTTCCTCCAGGAGCTTGTCCAAACCTTTTTTTAACCCAGCTACACTAACAGCTTTTACTACATCCTCTGGTAACAAATTCCAGCATTTGCTTACACGTTGAATGAAAAAATATTTTCTATTATTACTCTTAAATAGTTTGCCCTGTAGCTTCATTGCATGTCCCCTAGTCTTTCTATATTCTGATGACATAAACAATTGATCTATGTTTACCTGTTCCACTTCATTCATTAATTTTTAGACCTCTATCATATCTCCCCTCAGCTGTCTCTTTTCCAGGTTAAAGAGTCCTAACCTTTTTAGCCTCTCTTGATAGGGGTATCCTTCCATCCCCTTTACCATTTTGGTGGCTGATCTCTGTACCTTTTCTAATAACACTATATACTGTTTAAGATATGCTGACCAGAATTTCATATAATACTCAAACTGCGGTCGCACCATGGAACGCTACGGAGGCATTATAATATCCTTTATTTTATTTTCCATTCCTTTCCTTATGATACCTAGCATTCTATTTGCTTTCTTGGCTGCTCCTGCACACCCACTTATTTTGATTGTATTTTTGTTACACCGCTTTGATTGTATGATATAGCGGTATAGAAATACTGTTAAATAAAAAAAATAAAATAAATAATATGTTATCCACGATGACACCTAAATCTTTTTCCTGGGTGGTGGTTCCTAATGTGGAACCTTGCATCGTGTAACCATAGTTTGGGATTTTCTTTCCTAGGTGCATAACTTTGCACTTGTCCACATTAAATTTCATCTGCCATTTGGATGCCCAGTCTTCCAATTTATCAAGATCCTCTTGCAATTTTCCATAATTCTCATGGGTTTTAACAACTTTAAATAGTTTTGTGTCATCTGCAAATTTGATAACCTCACTCGTTATTCCCTTTTCCAGGTCATTTATGAATATGTCAAAAAGCAGCAGACCCAGCACAGATCCCTGGGGTACTCCACTATTCACCTTTCTCCATTGGGAAAATTGGCCATTTAGCCCTACCCTCTGCTTTCTATCCTGATCCACAATAGTACACTGCCTCCTATCCCATGACTTTTTAGTTTTGCCAAAAGTCTCTGTTGAGGGATCTTGCCAAAGGCTTTCTGAAAGTCCAGATACACTATATCAACCAACTCACCTTTGTCTGCCTGTTTGTTCACACTTTCAAAAAAGCATAACAGATTAGTAAGACAAGATCTTCCTTGTCTAAAGCCGTGCTGGCTATCTCCCATTAAGCCATGACTATCTACATGTTTAGTAATTTTGTTTTTTATTATGGCTTCTACTATTTTTCCTGGTACTGACGTCAGGCTCATCAGTTTGTAGTTTCCTGGATCACCTCTGGAACCCTTTTTAAAAATTGGCGTTACTTTGGCCATCCTCCAATCTTCAGGTATTACAGATGATTTTAATGATAGTTTACGGTTTACTAATAGCAGGTCTGCAATATCATATTCAGTTCTTTCAACACCCTTGGATGTATACCATCCGGTCTAGGTGATTTGCTACTCTTCTGTTTATTATATAATTGTGATACATCTTCCTAGTGTATCAATATTTCTTTTAATTCTTCCGCAGTATCACCAGTCATGGGTAACATCCCTATATGTTCCTCAGTAAAGGCCAAAGCAAAGAATTCATTCAGTCTCTCTGCTATGGCCTTGTCCCCTCTTAATGCCCCTTTTACTCCTCTATCATCTAATGGTCCAACTGACACTCTCACAGGTTTTTTTTGCTACAAATGTACTTGAAAAAGTCTTAGGGGTATGTTTACTAAACCGCGCACATGTGTGTGGCGCACAGTAGCGTACGCAAATGATGCACTTAAGTGCTCTTAAGTGCCCCGCACGTGTGCGCGTCACACTAACGGGCCCGCGCAAGTGTGCGGTGCGCTGATGTGCGATAGAGGCGGGGAAAGGCTACGGAGGGCGGAGGAAAGCCCCTGAGGGGCAGAGAGACGGGGTCAATGGGTGTAGAGTGGGAGGGGAGAGGCTCCCCGCACAGAAGCGGGGCTGAAAATAGACCCAAAAAATACCGCGAGTGAAAACCTCGCGTTAGAGCCGATTTAAAGGGAAGAGAAACCATTTCCGTCAGCAATGTACAACAAAACCGGGGAAACCTACCAAATGTGAGCAGTGAGATACATGTGCACAGAACAAAATTGCAAATAAAAAGTGAAAATGACCACAACAAAATGCTAATAAATTATAATCTAGCTGGGAAACATTGATATCAATGGGCAACAATAAAAAACACTCCCAGGAAAGCCCCCCAAAAAAGAAATGATTTTTGGAAGGGTCCACGCTCCGTAGACCCTTCCAAAACTCATTTCGTGTTGTGGAGTTTTCCTGGGAGTGTTATTTATGCTGCCCATTGATATCAATGTTGCCCAGTGTGGTTATGTGTTCTGTCCCCATTTTTTCAAGGTGAATTTGAGGTTTATTTGCCCTTTTGTCCAAATGTAAGGTGAATGAGCCAACAATAAAATTGTGCAGAGCAGGGTTTCCGACTCGCCAGGCCAGGTTTCCTATCTCCAGGGACTGCACTGTCTCTGTGGCCACAGTGTGGTGCAACGGACACAGCCAGTGCCTGTAGGACCAGAGGGTCATAGGTTCAGATCCCAGCTGGGGCTCCCACCAACTCAGTCCCCATAGTTTTATCCACCACTAAACAGTGATAGTAAAGACACTCCTGTATTGCAGAGAATATAAGCATGGTTCAAACACCCATATTTTACCCTACACTGCACACAAACCATAACAATGGGCATTACCTACAGCCGAGTACCCCAAATTCAGCCCTGGAGTGCCACAACTCAATCAGGTCATATGCTTTTTCCCAGATAAGGACATGTCTGCATGTTGGCGGAAGGGTACAGGTGATGGAGGGGGCAGTGGCTGCAAGCCACAGCAGACAGTGGCCCAGGCCTGTGCAGGCTGGTACCGTCCACCGCAACAGACAGGCTCTGTTGGATGTACAGTCATGGACCCCCCAGGGAATGCCACATATCTGTGGCAACACAGTGGTGCAGTGCACACAGACAGTGTGTGCAAGGACAGAAGGTCACTGGTTCAAAGGCCAGCTGGGGCTACTGCCAATCCTGTCCACATATTTTTCCCACAACTAAACCGTGATAGTAAGGACAAACCGTTATTGCTGAGAACATACGCATGGTTAATACGCCTATATTTTACCACACCAAACACAGACACCATAAACAGGCACATTACCTAGAGCAGAGTCTCCCAAATGCATTCCAGGAAGGCCCCACACCATTCAGGTTCCATGCTGCCTCTAATAAGGATGCCTGTGTTGCATATCTATGCACCACCCCCATGGTATGCAGATGTAGCTCATGCATATTTATGAGGGACAGCATGAAAACCCGAACAGTGTTTGGAACACCAGGACTGGAGTTGGGAACCCCTGCCGTAAAGCAGCAGCCAACAGGGCCAGACACACCCCCACACACACACACACCCACAGGCCCCATTGGCCAATGCCTCCTGGAGAGGCAGGACATTGGGCCCTCCCTGTATCTCCCAATACTAGCACTTGCATACCTTAGCAATGCCACCCTACATCTGGGTATATGGTACACAGCTATCAAATGTTTCCTATGATAACTGGCAGATAGCAAGTCCTACGTTAAGCACATCTTGCTCATTGAGCTCCACCATAACAATCATTCTGATGTCTGCAGTGTGTGCTGCAGGTCTGGTCTCTGACAGTGTTTACCACCCTGGGGGGTGACCCCCAACAATATTGCGTACCATATCCATGCCTGTACTGTGCCCAGGACTGGCGTGGTGGGTATGACTGCTGAACTCCTCTATAGTAGCACAATGCTGGCATAGGTGTGGGGGTGGCTGACTGTCTATCCAGTGTGTGGTGGCTGCAAACACCTTCCACAGCCCACACTGCCAGCACTGTTGCCAGTATTGGCCTGCCAATGTGCATAATGAGGAGCAAGGTACCATGGGTATAGGCCGGACAGGGTGGCCTGGCCAAGGTGTATCTGCACAGGGCATAGGGTACTGACTGGGACATTTTACTGCCCGGCCACCACCTACACAGACAGGGTGACCTCAGTATGTCCTGCTGAGAGATCACTCTCACCCTGACTGTGCAGTGACCACAGCATGGCTAGGCACCCCCATAGTGCTATATAGTATTTCTCTCATGTGATAGATATGGGTTTCCTTTTGGGGCCCAGTCACTGATTTATCTGCTTGCTGTGTATGCTGATATCCCAGTTCTGGGTGCATGCATCTCCACTGGGAACATGGCTGTTTGCAGCTGGTGTGTGTCTTGATGGAGTGGCTTGCAGGGTGCAGTGGCTGATGACTTGCTGCAGGAGAATATCAGATAGTGTTGGGGGTGCAGCTTACCATATCCAGGTCTAATGTCTGTCTGCTATTGTGTTATGGATATGTATAGAGCTGCATTGACTGCCCTGTGGGGTGTATGTCCCTCAGCAGGACTGGGGTTGATGGTCCCCTCTACTGCCACCTTTGCAGGGAGGTAGAGGGTGGATGTATTGATAGGAGACCCTGTTTGCCACCCTCGGCCCTGGAGGGGGGGGGGGGGGGGGAAGGGAGGGAGAATATGGTGGTGGCGCATAGCCCACCTGGAGGGTCCATGGGGGCTACACCTGACTGACACAGACAGAGATATCCAAGGTGTTTATGCAGAAGACTACATATCTGAAACATTAACACTGCTTTGGACCTCCGGCATGGCCTCTTTCAGCCATGGAAGGTGTTGTGGACCTGGTCCTGGCCGCCTCATCGCACAATCAGGGTGAGCACAGTACCCGCACAATGTGACGGTGTGTAGCTACTCTGTGCTAGTAAAACACACGGTCAGTACCCCTACCAGGCCGAGGTGCTGTGGGGGTGCACCGGTCACATCCCCCTACCAGGCCGAGGTGCTGTGGGGGTGCATTCCCCATCTTGTGTTCATCTGTGGACAGCTGATTTGCATGTGCAGTGCATCATGGGTACGGGTGGCCTAACCCTATCCTGGTGGCTGCAGCAGACTGTCTGTGTGGTGACGTGTAGGCTCTCTGCAGCCAGCCAGCCAGGGTCTTGCTAGTAGCTGTAGCCCAATGGTTGCATCACTGCCTGTGAAGCCAGAGGTCATGGGTTCAAACCCAAAGTGGGGTTATTTGATAGAGTTGGCCAAAGCATTATCCTTTTTTTAATGTACATTTTTGATGCCAGCAAAAACACCCTCAGTATACTGTACCCATATGTTGTCTCTGAGGGCGCTTTATAGGGCGCCCTATAGGGCACCTTATGGTTCCCATCCATATAAGGTGCACTATACATTATCCTGTGACGCAACTTATAGGGTGCCCTATAGGGGACATTTTAGGGTGCCGTGGCGGACAGTGCACTTTAAAATGTGCCTTATAGGACGCCTTATGTTGACACGCTTTGAGAGTGCGTTTGCTATTAATGATAATTAAAATAAAAATAAAAAGCCTCCTAAAGCAATCTTCCCCATAATATGCATTGCCTCAGCCAGCCAGCCTTGTTCATTGGGCACTGTGGGGGATTAAACCCCTGATCCCTGCACCATTGGTCAGTGTCTTAACCATTGTGCTGTGGCTCTGTTCCTGTGTTTGCACATCTGCGTGCCGCCTTATGCCGCCTAATATTAAAAAAGCCTCCTAAATCAATAGCACGCCACCCCATATTAGACTGGCTCCTAAAGTAATGCCTCAGCCAGCTGTCTTTATTGGGCTCTGTGGGGGATCGAAGCCCAGCTTCTTGCACCATTGGTATGTGTCTTAACCATTGTGCTGTGGCTCTGCTCTTCTGCTTGCCTATCAGCGTGCCACATATGCCTCCCGCGCAGCTGTCTGACGCACTAAGGTGCGTGGCACACAAGGGTGCCGTGCACCTTAGCGCATCTGTCAATCACAGATTTTCTTTTTCAGCGCGAAACGCCCACTCCTTATATGGCACCCGCACTCTACCGCGGCCCGCACCTCATGAATATGCATGGATACATCTGCATACCATGGGGGCGGCACATGGAAATGCAGCACAGGCATCTTTATTAGTGACAGCATGGAACCTGAATGGTGTTTGGCCCTCCAGGACTGCATTTGGGAGACTCTGCTCTAGGTAATGCGCATGTTTATGGTGTCTGTGCTCTGTAGGGTAAAATGTAGGTGTCCCGGGCATGTTTATTCTATCTGCAATAAAGGTTCTGTCTTTCTTACGACGGTTTATTACTGGGTAAAATATGGGACAGGGTTGGCAGGAACCACAGCTGGGACTTGAACCTGTGACCTTCTGCTCCTGAGCATACTGGTTGTGCATACTGCACCACACTGTTGCCACAGGGACAGTTAATTCCCTGGAGATACCATGACTGTTTGTCAGATGGAGCCTGTCTGTTGCAGTGCACGGCACCCACCTAAAGGGGGCTAGGCCATGGTCTGCTGCGGCCAGATGCCACTGCCCCCTCCGCCACCAGCACCCCTCCACCACCATGCTGCCATGCCCTTCTGCTGGTGGTGCGGGTGGTGTGCAGTCTCAGGCCATCCAGTGTGTGGATAGGCGGCTGCCTATGGTGTGGGTTCTGGGGTAGGGGTGCCTGCATAAGAACATAAGAACATAAGATATGCCATACTGGGTCAGACCAAGGTCCATCAAGCCCAGTATTCTGTTTCCAACAGTGGCCAATCTAGGTCATACGTACCTAGCAGTTTCCCCAAGGGACACAGGTTCCACAATGCTTGTATTGGTTCAAGCATTGATATCCTGGGTCCCTTCTTAATAATGGTTTATGGACCTTTCCTCCAGGAACTTGTCCAAACCTTTTTTAAACCCAGCTACACTAACAGCCTTTACTACATCCTCCGGTAACAAATTCCAGAGTTTGATTACACGTTGAGTGAAAAAATATTTTCTTTTATTAGTCTTAAATAGTTTACCCTGTAGCTTCATTGCATGTCCCCTAGTCTTTCTATATTCTGATAAGGTAAACAATCGATCTACGTTTACCCGTTCCACTCCGTTCATTAATTTATAGACTTCTATCATATCTCCCCTCAGCCGTCTCTTTTCCAGGTTAAAGAGCCCCAACCTTTTTAGCCTTTCTTCATAGGAGTAGCCTTCCATCCCCTTTACCATTTTGGTGGCTCTTCTCTGAACCTTTTCTAAAATTGCTATATCCTTTTTAAGATATGGCGACCAGAATTGCACACAATATTCAAGGTGCGGTCTCACCATGGAACGATATAGAGGCATTATAATATCTTTTGTTTTATTTTCCATTCCTTTCCTTATCATACCTAGCATTCTATTTGCTCTCTTGGCCGCCGCTGCACACTGGGCCGAGGGTTTTAACATGGTATCCACAAGGACGCCTAAATCTTTTTCTTGGGTGGTGGTTCCTAATGTGGAACCTTGCATCGTGTAACCATAGTTTGGGTTGTTCTTCCCTAGGTGCATAACCTTGCACTTCTCCACATTAAATTTCATCTGCCATTTTGATGCCCAGTCTTCCAATTTATCAAGATCCTCTTGCAATTTTCCACAATCCTCCTGGGTTTTAACAACTTTAAATAGTTTTGTGTCATCAGCAAATTTGATAACCTCACTCGTTATTCCACTTTCCAGGTCATTTATGAATATGTCAAAAAGCAGCGGACCCAGCACAGATCCCTGGGGTACACCACTATTCACCTTTCTCCATTGGGAAAATTGGCCATTTAGCCCTACCCTCTGCTTTCTATCTTTTAACCAGTTCCTGATCCACAGTAGTACACTGCCTCCTATCCCATGACTCTTTAGTTTTGCCAAAAGTCTCTCATGAGGGACCTTGTCAAAGGCTTTCTGAAAGTCCAGATACACAATATCAACCGACTCACCTTTGTCCACCTGTTTATTCACTCCTTCAAAAAACATAACAGATTAGTAAGACAAGATCTTCCTTGTCTAAAGCCATGTTGGCTGTCTCCCATTAGGTCATGACTATCTATATGCTGAGTAATTTTATTCTTTATGATGGTTTCTACCATTTTTCCCGGTACTGATGTCAGGCTCACCGGTCTGTAGTTTCCCGGATCACCCCTCGAACCCTTTTTAAAAATTGGTGTTACATAGGCGATCCTCCAATCCTCAGGTATTAGAGATGATTTTAATGATAGTTCACAGATTACTGATAGCAGGTCTGCAATCTCAAATTTCAGTTCTTTCAACACCCTTGGATGTATACCATCCGGCCCAGGTGATTTGCTACTCTTCAGTTTATCTAATAGTTGTAGGACATCTTCCCGATGTATCGATATTTCCTTCAATTCTTCCACACCTTTAAATACCACTTCAGTCGTGGGTAACATCCCTACATCTTCCTCAGTAAAGACCGAAGCAAAGAATTCATTCAGTCTCTCCGCTATCGCCTTGTCGCCTCTTAGTGCTCCTTTAACCCCTTTATCATCTAATGGACCAACTGACTCTCTCACGGGTTTTTTGCTACGAATGTACTTGAAAAGGTCTTTATTTCGCGTTTTTGCTTCCGCAGCAAGCTTCTTCTCAAATTCTCTCTTTGCCTGCCTTATCAATGCCTTGCATTTGACTTGCCAGTGCTTGTGCTGTTTCCAGGTTTCATCATTTGGCTCTTTTTTTTCCATTTCTTGAAAGATGCTTTTTTGGCAACAACAGCCTCTCTGACCTCAGCTTTAAACCATGCTGGCAATTTTTTGGACTTCCTTCCACTTTTCTTAAAGCGTGGAATACAGCTGGTCTGGGCTTCCAAGATAGTATTTTTCAACAACACCCAAGCTTGATGTACGTCTTTAACCTTTGCAACTGCTCCTTTTAGTTTTTTCTTAACTGTTTTCCTCATTCTATCATAGTCTCCCTTTCGAAAGTTAAAGGGTAGTACTGTGGATTTCCTTACTATCCCTCCTCCACTAATTAAATCAAAGGCGATCATGCTATGATCACTATTGCCAAGTGGCCCCAACACCCTTATCTCTTGCACTACATCTGGTGTTCCACTAAGGACTAGGTCTAATATTGCTTCCCCTCTGGTCGGTTCATGAACCAGCTGCTCCAAGAAGCAGTCATTTATTTCATCTAGGAACTTTATCTCCCTAGCATGTCCTGTTGTGACACTGACCCAGTCGATGCCGGGGTAATTGAAATCACCCATTATTATTACTGCACTGTAACTTTTGCTAGCTTCCTTGATTTCTTTGAGCATTTCATCATCCATTTGTTCATTCTGGCCAGGCGGACGATAGTACACCCCCACTGCCATCGCCTTCCCCTTTTTACATGGAATTTCAATCCATAGAGATTCTACAGCAAATTTTGTTTCTTGCAAAACTTTAATCCTTTCTGACTCAATGCCCTCTCTAACATAGAGCGCAACCCCTCCACCAATTTGATCAGCTCTATCATTTCGATATAGTTTGTACCCAGGTATCACAGTGTCCCACTGGTTGTCCTCCTTCCACCATGTCTCTGATATTCCAATCATATCTAACCTCTCGTTTAGTGCTATATATTCTAACTCTCCCATCTTGTTTTGTAGACTTCTAGCATTTGCATACAAGCATTTTAGAGACTGTATTTTATTCATATTAATTTGGCTATTGGTAGACATGGGTAATTTGGGATCTTTAAGTTCTGTCTGCTCCATACTCGAGGGCATTTGGGCTACTTTACTCTTTTTTGGAACCTCTCTGCTTTTTGTAGTATCCTTCAAGGATACATTCTTCCGAACCATGCGCTCTTGGGCGACTGTTGGCTTTCCCCTATTATCTAGTTTAAAAGCTGCTCTATCTCCTTTTTAAAGGTTAATGCCAGCAGCCTGGTTCCATCCCGGTTAAGGTGAAGCCCATCCCTTCGGAAGAGCCCCTCCTTTCCCCAGAATGTTCCCCAGTTCCTAACAAATCCGAACCCCTCATCTCTGCACCATTGTCTCATCCACGCATTGAGAGTCCGGAGCTCTGCCTGCCTATTGGGTCCTGCGCGTGGAACGGGAAGCATTTCGGAGAACGCTACCCTGGAAGTTCTGGATTTCAACTTCCTACCTAAAAGCCTAAATTTAGCTTCCAGAACCTCCCTACCACATTTTCCTATGTCATTGGTACCAACATGTACCAAGACAGCAGACTCCTCCCCAGCACTATCTAAGACCTTATCTAGGTGGCGTGTGAGGTCCGCTACCTTCGCACCAGGCAGGCATGTTACCAGGCGATCCTCACGTCCACCAGCCACCCAGCTATCTACATGCCTAATGATCGAATCACCAACTATAACTGCTGTCCTAACCCTTCCCGCATGGGCACTTGGCCCTGGAGAAACCTCCTCGGTGCAAGAGGGGTTTACATCACCTGGAGGACAGGTCCTAGTTACAGGATCACTTCCTGCCACACCAGGGTGATGCTCTCCTGTCACGTGACCTCTCTCCTCCATGGCAACAGGGATGCTGCCAGACTGGAGGTGGGACTTCAGGACTATATCCCTGTAGGTCTCGTCTATGTACCTCTCTGTCTGTCTTATGTTTTCCAAGTCTGCTACTCTAGCCTCTAGAGAACTGACTTGTTCCCTGAGAGCAGAGAGCTCCTTGCACCTAGTGCACACGTAAGACCTCTCACCAGCTGGGAGAAAATCATACATGTGACACTCAATGCAAAAGACTGGAAAGCCCACATCCCGCTGCTGGACTGCTGTCTGCATCTTAGTTTTAAGTTTGTGTTTAGATCTTTAAGTTCTATATGTACTAAAGGGTGCAATGGATATTTATACCACTAAAACTGTACCTAAGAAGTTTAATATACCTTGTTCACCTGAAGCTTAATTAATCTCAGGTCCTTGGTGTATGACTGATTTGGGTAATGAGCTTCACCTGAGAGCACCTCCTGTCTTTTAAGTTGTGCAAGTACCTATAAAGCTGTGAAATTCCCAGGGGAGGGTGGGTGTGGGGAGGGAGGGAGGGATATAACACTTATTAAAAAAGGGCTGCTACACAGTACCTTGTCCTGTGCTGCTGAGGAAAACTATATTCTGATTTGATTTAAATTATAGCTCTTTGCTGCTACTAGGCTCTAACCTATTATGAAATTTAAACTACAAGCTCTCTGCTGGATTCTAAATTTAACCAGAAAGCTCTCTTCTGTGTTTTAATTTGAAACTAAAAGTACTTTGCTGATGCTAGGCCCTGAGTGACTATGAAATTTAAACTACAGCTGTCTACTGGGTATGAAAGGTAACCAGAAAGTTCTCTTCTGTGTTTTTAAATTGAATCTTAAACTGTTGCTACTAGGCCCTGACTGATTTAACAAAAAAAATAGTGGGTTCACAGATTAATTAGCTTTAAAAGAAAAACAATTCCTTTCAGAAAAATTCCCAGAAGTATATACTCACAATTTCAGATTTCTCTCCAGAAGTAACAGCCCCCCTTTCCAGTCCGTCAAGACGTCCACGCTTCCCCCCAGCTCCGCCTGCCACTGTTCTGTGCCCTTGGGGGTAGCTGCTGGGTACTATCCCCTGTGACACTGTGGGAAACACAGTCATGCCCTTGTTGGGCCTTCATCAGTTGCTGTCTGGCTGCTCTGCTGTTTCAGCATTCGTATGGGCCACCTAGGCATCACCCTAGTCCGCACTGTGGCCCAGCTGCAACACAGCATGTGCCGCCTGCGGCCCTCTGTATCCCCTTTTCCAGCATCTGTCCAGTTGCCCATTCCGACATGCCCACCCTGCTGTTGAGGAACATGTGCATGCCATAGGAAACCTGTCCAATAACATGGGAAAGCCCTGATCAGCACTATTTCACTGTGGGATAATTCACTTTGTCGGGGACAGAGCATTGACCCTTCCACGATTAATATCTTTTTTTAGGAGCTTTCTCAGTAGTGTTTTTTGCTGTTTCCCAATATTGTCACTATTGGCCAGCTTGGTTATGTTTTTTTCCAGTTTGTTGAGGTCATTTTCAATATTTATGTGCCCTTTTGTTCCGTGCACATGTATCACACTTATCACTTTTTATAGGTTTCCCTGCCTATGCTGTACATTGCTGACACTGAAATGGTTTCTCTCCCCTGCAAATGTGCATCTAACGGCAGGTTTTCATTTGCGGTAGGATTCAGCCCTTCAGTTCAGCATGTTAGTGTGAAAGGAGCCTCTCCCCGCCCACTCTCCGCCCATTGACCCCTTCTCTCCGCCCTCTCTCCACCTTCTGCGGTGTTTACCGCGGCCAGGGAAGTTAACGATCGTTAACGTCATTTAATGCGCGTTACGTAACGTTAACGGTCGTTATGTAACGTTACTGCAGTTTAGTAAACATACCCCTAAATTGGTTTGCAGCTTGTCGTGCTGTGAGGGCTTGCGTGCATCAGTGATGCTGAGAGCTAAACTATCGGTAGTTTAACTACTGGCAGGGTCTCCCAAGATGGACAGGTCTCAGCTGAGGTGCCAGACGAAGACAAACCACCCATCTGGGCAGCAGCAGAATGGGATAGTGTTGACGGCGGAGGATCACATTTCTGTGACAACGGCAACAACACCAAACTTAAACTGCGCGGAAGGAAGGCCCGGCAATCTACTTCTGTATCTTGCCATGAAAACCCAATGGATAGTTACAACAAAACAAATTGTGCTATGGTGCTGGAAGATGAGACTCCCAGGTCGGAAGGCACTCAACTAGCTACTGGGGAAGAGCTGAAGACTTTTCAGAGTAAAGCCAGCATTTATGATGTGGTTGGATCAAAGCCCTCGGGAAGTCTGACTGCTGATGTAGCTGCGCATGAAATGAGAGTCAGAAGCTGTAAAGATGTCTTACACATTGGAACATGGAACGTACGAAGCATGAACCAAGGGAAGTTGGAGGTGGTCAAGAATGAAATGGAACGTGTACAACTTGATCTGTTGGGTGTCAGCGAACTGAAATGGACTGGCATCGGGCACTTTGCATCAGATGATCACATGGTCTACTATGCTGGAAATGAAAGACAAAGAAGAAATGGTGTTGCATTTATAATAAAGAAGAAACTTGCAAGAACTGTAATGAAATACAATGCAGTTAGCGAACGCTTAATCTCTATTCGTCTACGAGGATTGCCTATCAACACAACTATAATTCAAGTATATGCCCCAACAACAGCTGCAGAAGAGAATGAAATTGAAGAGTTCTATGAACAAGTACAAGCTGAAATTGACAGAACATGCAAACAGGATATCCTGATAGTCATGGGTGACTGGAACGCAAAAGTTGGCAACAAAGAAGAAGGCAAAGTAGTTGGAAAATATGGACTTGGCAACAGAAATGAAGCTGGAGAAAGATTGATAGAATTCTGCAAGACCAATGATCTATTCATCGCAAACACCTTCTTCCAGCAACACAAGCGACGACTGTACACATGGACTTCACCCAATGGATTGTATAAAAATCAAATTGACTACATCTGTGGAAGTCAACGATGGAAAAGCTCTGTAACATCTACAAAGACAAAACCTGGAGCTGACTGTGGTACAGATCATCAACTACTAGTATGCAAACTCAAGCTAAAGTTGAAAAAGAGCAAACCACTCATGAATGCACCAAAATATGACCTTGAGAATATACCACTGGAATTTAAAGACTGCCTGCAAAATCGATTTGCTGCTTTAGATACAAATGACAGAGCTCCGGAAGAGTTATGGAATGACATCAAGAAGGTTGTGCTGGAAGAAAGCGAGAAGTCTCTACAAAAGGTTAAAAAGCAAAAACGGCCAAAATGGATGACGGAAGAAACTCTGAAAATTGCCCAGAAACGCAGAGAAGCTAAAGCCAAAGGAGAAAGAAAGACAATCGCAGAACTCAACAGAGATTTCCAACGTGCAGCAAGACAGGACAAGGAAAAGTACTACAATGACACTTGCAAGGAAATAGAAGCAGAAACTATTAGAGGAAGAACAAGATCGGCTTTCCTAAAGCTGCGAGAGTTAAAGAAAAAGTTCCAGCCTCGAATTGGAATGTTACAAGATGCTCAAGGTTCTATGTTGAATGATGCTGAGAAGATCAAGAAAAGGTGGAAGGTATATACAGAGTTTTTATATGATAAAGATCAAGTGGACCAACAGCCGTTTCAACCTATACCTTATGATCAGGAACCATTGGTGATGAAAGAAGAAGTTGAAGCAGCATTGAAAGCCTTATCAAAGAACAAAGCACCAGGCATTGATAGCATTCCCATAGAAGTATTGCAGCAATCTGATGCAGCTGTTACCGTACTTACAAGGCTCTGCCAAGAAATATGGAAGACAACATCATGGCCAACTGACTGGAAAAGATCTGTGTTTATACCAATACTAAAGAAAGGTGATCCAACTGACTGTGGAAATTATCGCACAATCGCTCTGATCCCACATGCCAGCAAGATTCTACTGAAGATTATTCAAAAGAGACTACAGCCATACCTAGAACAAGAACTACCTGAAGTGCAAGCAGGGTTCAGGAAAGGGCGAGGAACGAGAGACATCATTGCGGATGTGAGATGGATCCTTGAAAAGACTAAAGAATACCAAAAGGATATCTATTTGTGCTTTATCGACTATAGCAAGGCTTTTGACTGTGTAAACCATGAGAAACTCTGGGCCACATTAAGAAGCATGGGTATACCAGAACACCTGATCGTTCTCTTGCGTAATCTGTACATTGATCAAGAAGCAACAGTTCGAACGGAACAAGGAGAAACAGAATGGTTTAAAATAAGCAAAGGTGTAAGACAAGGCTGCATACTTTCCCCCTACCTGTTTAATTTATATGCAGAACAAATCATCAGAGAAGCAGGACTGTATGAAGACAACAGAGGTGTGAAGATTGGTGGAAGACTCATCAACAACCTTCGCTATGCTGATGATACCACATTACTGGCTGAAAGCGAAGATGATCTGAAACATTTGCTTCTCACAATCAAAGAACATAGTCTCAAAATGGGCCTGCACCTTAATGTAAAGAAGACAAAGATCATGACAACTGGCATAATCAACAGGTTCATCGTTGAAGGAGAAGAAATTGAAATTGTGAACAACTTTAACCTACTTGGATCAACTATCAATAAAGAAGCAACAAGCAGTCAAGAAATCAGACGACGCATTGCTCTTGGCAGAATGGCTATGAAAGACCTAGATAAGATTCTCAAGAGCAGAGATGTGTCTCTCCATACAAAGATTCGACTTGTTCAAGCCATGGTATTTTCAATAACATCATATGGATGTGAAAGCTGGACAGTGAAAAAGACAGACAGGAAGAAAATTGATGCCTTTGAATTATGGTGCTGGCGGCGAATACTGTGTATACCATGGACTGCCCGAAGAACAAACCAGTCGGTACTAGAGGAGATCAAACCTAAGCTTTCTTTAGAAGCTCAGATGACAAGACTTCGACTTTCATACTTCGGACACATCATGCGAAGAGAGAGATCATTAGAGAAAGACATCATGCTTGGCAAGATAGAAGGTCAACGCAAAAGAGGAAGGCCAGCAATGAGATGGATCGCTACAATAACAGCAGCTACGGGTACCAGTCTGTCATCAATGAGCCGCCTGACTGAAGACCGAACACAATTTAGGATAGCTATCCAGAGGGTCGCCATGAGTCGACTCCGACTCGACGGCACTTAACAACAACAACAACCCCTAAATTAAACTGCGTGGAAGAAAGGCCTGGCAAGCTACTTCCATATTTTGCCACAAAAGCCCAATGGATAGTTCAGTTCTTTACCTGGTTTGTTTTCCCACCCCTCCTTTTCAACAAACACAGGAAATATATATTGTTAGCTTTCTGTGACTTCTGACAATTTTACACTAGACCCCATGCTAAGCTGGCATATTTACTTCTTGTGATGCCCTCTCTCTGTGCCCTGTAGATAAGTGTTTTTTCTCACATTTCTTCCAGCTGATGTCACCTAATACCTCTAGCAACTCACATAGCACTTCAGTGAAATGCAGCATTTTGGATCTTTTGTATTTAACCCTTTCCCACTGGCTCTCACACTCCCCCCTCTTCAGCAGTAGAATGTGGGAGCACATTCACCCGCCTGATTCAGAAAGGCTCATGGGAGACTCCGGGTTCAACACTGTCACAAATGGGCAATGCCTGATTGCACCGTGGCTTACAAGAATAGTGAACATGGAACATAATGGACTTACGATGAGGGCACAGAAGAGGTAGGCAATGAGTACAGCATAGCATGAGGGGAACAAAAATGCAGAAAAGGAGGACAAGGATTACAACAATGAGAAAAACGTTCCCGATGCCTTAGCCTAGACATATATTGAATCACAATTTGTTTTATTCCGGGGCACCACCAATTCTTCTGTAATTCTCTGAGCAGAGTCCTGAGAGACTGACATTCGATGCAGAGATGGCAATACCAATTATAACATGCAATTTAGAAAAGCCCTGAAACATCACCTATTCCTGATACACTTCTCACATCCCAACAACGCCTCACCGCCACCAGTATCACTGCCCAAGCCTGTAAAATGACTTTGCTATTGCTCTGACTCATGATGCACATCAAATAGATTCTGAGCACTGTAAATAGTCTGTTACATAATATGTACAAAGTTTCCCCAAGTTTATAAATCCTTGTTACTTCCCCTGTTGTATGTAAACTCAAGACAGCTTTTAATTGCCTTTAACCTTTCCCAGCATTCGCGGCTTCACAGAAACAACCGCCATCGTGAAGGAAAAGGATCTTCACGCTGGCAGTTGTACAGAGGGAGCCGGGGCCTCGCACGGGCTTCTCCGGCTCCCTCTGAAGCCCCTCAGACAGCCGCAGTGCTGGTCGGGGGGGGGGGGAGAGGCCAAGGACTGCAAGGGCTGTGAGGGGGGGGGGGCAAGGACGACAAATTGGCTGGGGAGGGGGAGACCAGGGCTGGAAAAGGGCTATGGGGGGGGGACAGGGGAATGGTAAAGGGCTATGGGGGGGGGGGGATTTGGACTGGAAATGTTGTTGTGATGGGGGGGACCTGGACTGAAAATGGGCTATGGTGGAGGGAGGGGGAACTTGGACTGGAAATAGGCTGTGATTAGGGGGGCTAGGACTGCAAATGGGCCGTGTTGGTGCGGGGGGGGGGCTAGGACTGCAAATGGGCTGTGATGGTGGGGGGGGGCTTAGGACTGGAAATAGGCTGTGATGGGGGGGTGGCTAGGGCTAGAAAGAGGCTGTGATGGGGGACTTGGACTGGAAATGGGCTGTGATGGGGGGGGGGGCTAGGACTGGAAATGGCCTGTGATGTGAGGGCTAGCACTGGAAATGGGCTGATGAGCTGTAATAGGACTGGAAATGGGATGATGGGGGCTACAATAGGACTGGGAATGGGCTGATGTGGGGCATGGGAGAATGGGACTAGAAGGGAGTGGATGCTGGGTGGATCTAGAACTATAAGGGAACTGATTTTGGGGGAGGACTAGAATGGATGGGGAATGAGAATGGAAGGGGAAAAGCTATGATGGGCCGGGTATTGGGAGAGTAAGAGGGGCTTGAGAATGGAAGGGTGAAATTTAAATGGATGATAAAGGAATAAGGAAAGAATTGGGGGAAAGAGCAAAAGGGAAACAATCAGTATGTTAAAGCAGAAATAGAGAGAGAATGGAAAACATCTAAAAGAGAAGAAAGGACAAATGGATAGCTCGCAGAAGACACGAAGAAACCAGAAGAAAGTGACTGGAGCAATTGCAACTGAAAAATAAAATGCCCAAACAGAAGGTAGAAATATACTTTTTATTTTGAATTTATTAACTGGAATATGTCTGGTCTGGGAAGTGTGTATTGCTAACATCTTTGCGTTTTTGTTTAGTGCAAGAGGAAATTACTTTATAGTTTTATTTCTCCAGTGTTGTACATTTCATGTTTGGCTTTTGGGGTTCCCAGTTTAATTATTATCTGACCAAGGAAGTTAGCCTACACGTATCCTCGGTAATTTTTGTGGGTGGGGCTGGGGGCGGGGCAGGGGTGGGACTAGGGGCGGAGAATGAGTGGAGCATGGCGAGCCACAGGTGTCGGGTTTTTCTCGGTGAAAAAGTTGGCAACCCTATGGTGGACACAGTGGCTTTAGTGTCCAAAATGAACACTGTTTCCACATCCCCAACACTCACCTTAATGTAAGGATTGGCTTTACCAATTTGTGCCACCAAGGGGTACTGTCCTAGTCAGTATTGCCTGCCTTGTCTCCCTCCATCACATTCCCTGCTAAAATGTCCTTGACGTCCACAGTTCCAGCATATGGGTCCTCATCTCATAGGTCCTCCTCTTCCCCTATCTCTGTTCATCCCACTGCCAAGGCAGCAGCCCAGGACCCTCCACATGAGTTCCTACGAGGTGCTGGATTCTTCTCCTCTCTTCTCCTGCCCCTCTATACATGACCTGCACTAGCTGACATCCTAACTCCTCCACTTGTTGGCCCAATGTCCAAACCTCTGCTCCCGAGTTCCTTTTTCTTTCTTTTGTGCTGGCCCTTTGCTTCACAAAATGATCAATGTGTGATAAAATAACATTCCAGTTCTTATGTGGCAATCACACTACTCCCTCTAAAGCCCTCTGCACCTCTGCCGGCAAGCCGGCTTTCGTTATCTGGAAAAATACAGCATGTCCAATTGCATCCCATAAATGCCCAGTTTCACGCTGCCAAGCCTGTTATATTTCACTCACCCACTCATACACACCTTGTCCTTCTTTCCAAGTCATAGAAGTCACTATCCCAAAATCCTGCACATCTGGATACATGACCCGAACAGCTCCCCACAACATCTGCCTATATTGAGCTATCCCAGCCCCATCAAACCAGTGATCCTGCAGGGTGACAGCCGGTAAACCTGCCAGACTAAATACCCCCTCTGTTCTTCCCTGAATTAAACTGGCCAAAATGCAGTACCTTCCTCAAACTTCGCTATTCAAGGGGAAGCTCCTCTATAAACAAATCAAGAGATTTCCTGTCCATTGACAGGTCCTAGCACAGTGAGAAAGAAAGATATATGATTCTAACTATACTCAAAGAAAACTAGCGGAATCCTTTTCACACAGATGCACACAGCACAAAGAATCAGAATCATACACACTCGTTAACAGATATACAGTGAGCATTTGCAGGCCATCTCCTTTTCGGAAGATAGGATGCAAATCCCGGCCTTCAAAAGTTCTGTCCCATTATATAGTTTTCTTTTCAAACTAGTCCCTTTGTTTTAACTCCAGGCATCTGGATTTTCTCATCTATTCTTCGTTTGTCCTCTCATGTCTGCACCTCCATTCCTGTTGACCTTTTGTATGCCCATGTTTGTAACCATTTGCTTGGACCTTTGTCAAATTTATTCCTTGTTATCTGACTTTTTTCCCACTTTACCTGATTTCTTTTCCCTTCTCTCATTTTCAAGAAATACAGGAAATATATCTCGTTAGCTTCCCATGTGCTGACAACTATACTAGGGGCCATTTGTTCTTCTTCATGCTAAGCTGACATGTTTATTTCTTGTGATGCCTTCTCTCTTTGTGCCCTGTAGATAAATGCAGGGGGTTTTTCACATTTCTTCCATCTGATGTCACCTAATACCTCTAGCAACTCATCGAACACATCAAATGCAAATGCCAGCATTTTGGATAACATTTTAGATGTTCTGTGTTAACCCTTTCACACTGGCTCTCACACCTGGCACTTGGGATTTGTAGAACCTGCATTACACTGCATATAAAATATAGCAGAAGAAAACAAATGAAAATATCGCAAAACCTCACCCTGTCTCACTATTGATGCCAGAAAAAGAGGCACCGGGGGTTACTATTGTCCCACTTAGAACCACGTTGGGTGTCTGAGCTTTGTGGCACTTTGGGTTTAAATTTGGATCTTGAATGGCAGGTCTTTCTCTAATCTGTGACATTTCATTATTACCTGATGCTCACTTTTAAATACTAAGGGGCATGTTTACTAAAAACCGCTAATTTGCGCGCCGCACATTAGCGCACTATAAGCAGCACTTAAGTGCTCTTAAGCGCCCCGCAAATGTGCGAGGAACCCCCGCACCTGTGCGCGTCACACTAACGGGTGCCGCACAAGTACGGGTCCGCAAATGTCCGATAGAGGCGTGGAAAGGCTAACGGAGGACGGAGGAAGGCCCCGGAGGGGTGGAGAAAAGGGGTTAATGGGCGGGGAAGGGGAGGGAAGAGGCGCCCCGCACATTATCGGGGCTGAATTTCCAAGGAAAAATAGCGCGAGTGAATCACTCGCGGTAGAATGCATTTAAAGGGAAGAGAAACCATTTCCGTCAGCAATGTACAGCAAAACCGGGGAAACCTGCAAAACGTGAGCAGTGTGATACATGTGCACAGCCCAAAAGTGGAATTAAAAATAGAAAAGGACCACAACAAAAATGTTAAAAATAGGAATTCAGCTGGGGAACAGTTATAGTAATGGGCAAAACTAAAAAACACACCCAGGAAAATTCCAGCAAAAAGAAATGCTTTTGGAAAGGTGTACGGAGCGGAGACTCTTCCAAAAAACATGTCCTTCTTGTTGGAGCTTTCCTGGGAGTGTTTTCTATGGTTGCCCATTAATATCACTGTTGCCCAGCATGGTGATATTGTGTCCCCCATTTTCCGTGCTCATTTCCGGGGTTTATGTGCACATTTGTCACCAGACAGGGTGCATGTGCCCACAGTAAAAATGCGTAGAGCAGGGTTTGCGACTCCATCCTGCTAGGTTTACTACCTCCAGGGGCTGCACTGTCTGTGTGGTGCAGCGGACAGAGCCAGTACCTCTAGGACCAGAGGGTCAGAAGTCCAAATCCCAGCTGGGGCACTTGCCAGCCCATTCCCTATATTTTACTCACCACTAAACAAAGATAGCGCAGACACCCCTGTATTGCAGGGAACATAAGCATTGGGAAAACACCCATATTTTACCCAACACCGCACACACACCACAACAATGGGCATTACCTACAGTCAAGTCCCCCAAATTCAGTCCCGTACTGCCACATTGCAATCATGTCATCTGCTTTTTCTGAGAGAAGCTCATGCCAGCATGTTGGCGGACGAGTACATGTGGTGCAGGGGGCAGTGGCTGCCAGCCACAGAAGACAGAGGTCGAGCCATGTGCAGGCTGGCACAGTCCACTGCAACAGACAGGCCCTGCCGGATCCACAGTCATGGATGTTCCAGGGAATCCAACCAAACTGTGGCTAGACGGTGGTGCAGTGCACACAGACAGTGCATGCAAGAACAGAAGGTCACAGGTTCAAAGCCCAGCTCGGGCTACTGCCAATCCTGCCCACATATTTTTCCCACAACTAAACAGTGACAGTAAGGACACACCTTTTGTAGCAAGGACATATGCAATGGTACTACGTCTATCTTTTACCCCACTGAGCACAGATACCATGAACAGGGGCAGTACCTAGAGCAGAATCTCCCAAATGCAGTCCTGGTGGGCCACACACCAGTCAGGGTCCATGCTGCCACTCATACAAATGCCTGTGCTGTATATCTATGCACCACCCCCATGGCATGTAGATGTAGCTCATGCATATTCATGAGGGACAGCAGGAAAACCCGAACAGTGTGATGCAAACCTGGACTGGAGTTGGGAATCTCTGCCGTAAAGCAGCAGCCAACAGGGCCAGACACACCCACACCCACAGGCCCCATTGGCCAATGTCTCCTGGAGAGGCAGAACATTGGACCCTGCATACCTTAGCAATGTCACCCTACACCTGAGGTATATGGTACACAGCTCTGAGACGTTTGCTAGGAGTACTGGCAGATAGCTATCCATACGTTACGCACATACTGCTAGTTGACCCCATCAGAACAATCTGTTAGGTGTTTGCGGTGCGTGCTCCAGGCCTGGCCTCTGACGATGTTTACCACCCTGGGGAGTGACCCCCAGCAGTACTGCATACCATATCCATGCCTTGCCGTGCCCAGGACCGGTTTGGTGGGCAAGGCTAATTACCTCCTCAATAGTAGCACCATGATGGCATAGGTGTGGAAGTGTGTGTCTGCCCATACAGTGGGTGTTGGCTGCAAGCCCCCTTCCACAGCCCACACTGCCAGCACTGTTGCCAGTACTGGCCTGCCAATGTGCATAATGAGTAGCAAGGGATCATGGGTATAGCTCAGACAGGGTGGGCTGACCAGGATGCAGCTGCACAGGGCATAGGGCACTGGCAGGGACATGGTAGTGCCCGGCCACCACCTACACAGACAGGGTGACCTCTGTATGTGCTGCTGGGGGATCACTCTCACCCTGAGTGTGCAGTGATGGCAGCATGGCTAGGCACCCCCATAGTGCTTTATTGTGTTTCTCTCATGTGATATATATGGGTGTCCTGTTGGGGCCTCTTCACTGACTTATCTGCTTGTGTGTGCTGCCACCCCAGTTGTGGGTGCATGCATTTCCATCAGGACCAACCAGCAGACTGTGCACAGATGGTATGTGTCTTGATGGAGTGCCTTGCAGGGTGCAGTGGCTGATGGCTTGCTGCAGGAGACTATCAGATAGTGGTGGGCTGCATCTGTGAGTATCCAGGCCTAATGTCTGTCTGATATTGTGTTGTGTGTGTGTGGAGCTGCTTGGACTGTCCTGTAGGGTGTCTGTTCCCCCAGCAGGACCGGGGTTGATGGTCCACTTTGCTGCCGGGGGTGGGGGTGGGGAAAAAATGGGAAGCTGTGTTTTGGCCACCTGGGGGGTCAGTCCACTAACTGAGGCAGACAGAGATCTCCAAGATGTTTATGCAGCACCTACCTATTTCACAGGTTATTGCTGCTTTGGAGCTCTGGCATGGCCGCATTCAGCCATGGAAGGTGTTGTGGACCTGGTCCTGGGCGCAACATCACACACTCAGGGTGAGCACAGTTACCGCACAATGTGATGTTGTTTAGCTACTCTTTGCCGTTTGTCCACCCACTCAGAACACCCTACCAGGCCGAGGTGCTGTGTGGGTGCACACGGACACTTCCCCCTACCAGGCCGGGGAGCTTTAGGGGTGCAGTTCCCATCTTGTGTGCATCTGTGGACAGCTGATTTGCATTTGCTGTGCATCATGGGTACGGGTGGCCTAACCCTATCCTGTTTACAACAGCAGACTGTCTGTGAGTTTACGTGCAGGCTATCTGCAGCCAGCCAGGGGCTTGCTTACAGTTATAGAGCTGTAGCACAATGGTTACATCACTCCCTGTGTAGCCAGAGGTCATGGGTTCAAACCCACAGTGGGGTTCTGTGATAGGGGTGTCCAAAGGTTTTTTTTTAATTTACTGTACATATGTTGATGCCAGCAATTACACCCTCAGCGTACTGTACCCATAAAGTGCCTCTGCGGGTGCTTTATGGGGTGCCCTATAGGGCACTTTATGGTTGCCATCCATATAGGGTGCACTATACATTATCCTGTGTCGCAACATACATGCCGCCCTATAGGGGACATTCTAGGGTGCCCTGGCGGACGGTGCACTGTAACATATGCCTTATGGGCCGCTTTATGTTAACATGCTGTGAGAGTGGGTTTGCTAGTAGTTATCACAAAATAAAATTAATAAGCCTCCTACAGCACTCCACAACATAAAGCATACTGCCTCAGCTACCCTTTTTCACAGGGCACTGAGAGGGATTGAGCCTGTGGCCCCTGCACCATTGGTCAGTGTCTTAACCATTGTGCTGTGGTTGTGTTCCTTTGCTTTAGCATCAGCGCGCCGTCTTGTGACGCCCAAAATTAACAGCGCCTTAATGTGCACTGCGCGTCCTACAGCAATAATGCCCATAACAGGTCATGTTTCATCAAGCCGTGTTCATTGGGCACAGCAGGGGATCAAACCCATGATCCCTGCATGGGTGGCCGGTGTCTTACCCATTGTGCTATGGCTCTGTTCCTGTTCTTGCACATCAGTGCGCCACTTCTGCCGCACACTATTAAAATGCCTCCTCACACATCAGCACACAGCCTTATGCCCATCGGCATGCCGCCTACTGCTGCCCACAATTAACAGTGTGCTGCCTACAATTAACAGTGCACCACCTTGTGCTGCCCAACAAGAGCAGAGTGCTGCCTTATGCCATACAAAGTGTACAGTGCACCGCCTTATACAGTCCAAACTTATGTTGCCTCCTGAACCACTTTTACACATTCAAGGTGGTGCCTCAGCTGGCCTTTTCCATTGTGCACAATGGGGGATTGAACCCATGGCCCCTGCACCATTGGTTAGTGTCTTCACCGTTGTGCTACGGCTCTGTTCCTATATTGCCCAGCAGCGCCCCACTTAGCCTTCCCACACGCTAATGTGGGCCCCGCACATTAACGCGACGCGCACACGTACGGTCGTTTTCTTTCCTTGTTCTGCCTGAACCGCCCACTCCTTATATGGCACACGCACACTAACGGGGACCCGCACATTTTCGGAGTTTAGTAAACATGCCCCTAAGTAAGGCTGGAAACAGCAGCCAGAGGGCATTAGGGACATATTTGACCAGGTGAAAAGTGGTATAAAAGCACAGCTAAATAAATAAATAGGGCAACATCTCATCCAAGGCGTAAGAACATATTTTTCATAAGCTTGTGGAACATTCAGAGACTCCTGAATATCTAATATTATTTTCCCTCTGGAAGCCAAAAATCCTTTGGTTGAATTCAGTCCCCCATAACTATTTTGGTTCATTGTACATGTTTAGAGTCCTACTGCACTGAAAGGATCATTTACAAAACTGTAAGCCAAGTAGGATGATAAGATGAGGTCTTACATCATTCTGCTTTTAAATTTCATTTATAAGCTCTATGGAGCAGGAACTGACTCTTCTGTGTGTCTGCACAACGTTGTGTATGTCTAGTGCTCTTATATAAATAATCCCTTAATCCCCCTTCCGTACACACCCCCTCACCTACCCAGAACTCCACTAGGCAAAGTAACTCACCAAGCATCCTGTGGGAGTTAGAGACCATGTTGGTATTTAAACTCAACATTCTCTGACACCTAGACCTAAATGAGAGATGAGATAATCCAAAATTTGTGACCTGTGCAGAATTGTCTTTAGACTGGAGCAGTGTCAGGTGTGGTAATGAGTTGCTGGGTCTCTATCTCTCTAGATTTATTCTAGGCATGTGCAGGCCAAAAAAAAAAACCTTTAGCTCAGCATCATTTAAAAAGAACATTTTTTTGTGA
Source organism: Ichthyophis bannanicus (assembly GCA_033557465.1). Lineage (NCBI taxonomy): Eukaryota > Metazoa > Chordata > Amphibia > Gymnophiona > Ichthyophiidae > Ichthyophis > Ichthyophis bannanicus. The sequence continues at coordinate 131,680,873 of CM066031.1, forward strand.
TTTTTGAACTTTATTTTTCATTTATTTGCACATATTCATTTTAACAGCATGTATACAGTGCATACTATGACATTAGTAGACACGCAAATTAATTGTACACTCATACATTCATAGGTAAATATGTGCACAAACAATTTGAGCACACTTTTATTTTTTAGATACCCAGATGAATGTGCAAATTATCCTGCAATGCCTAATATATATATATATATCTGGAAAGAGAGATCATTATTCTTAAATGAGTTTGAAAATACAGTTTTAGGAAGGAAAAGCTCCTTAGCAGTATAGCATCATCCAGATCGGGTTGAAAGAGACATCCTCAGTCAAGATTTGTCAAGCTACTCTGTGATTCCGGGAAGAAGAATTTTGCTTCAATATATAGATGATTTGCTCATAGCCACCAGTAACAAATCTGATTGTATACAAGCTACAAGTGATCTCTTGCACCTTTTGAATGAAGCTGGCTACAAGGTTTCCAGAGCCAAGGCGCAGCTGTGCCAGACAGAAGTGAAATATTTAGGGTTCCACCTGTCCACAGGAACCCGGAAATTAGGACTTGAGCGAAAAGAAGCAGTATGCCGCATCCCAACCCCCACTACTAAGAAACAGGTGCGAGCTTTCTTGGGAGCTGCAGGCTACTGCCGAATATGGATACCAAATTTTGCGCTCATGGCGAAACCCTTGTACCAAGTCACACAAGGAATGGAACAATCTCCCTTGGAATGGGGCCCAGAACAAGATAAAGCATTCAAATCATTAAAAACAGCATTGATGTCATCCCCAGCCTTGGGCCTACCAGATGTGCAGAAACCATTTCGTCTATATGTACATGAATCAAGTGGAAACGCATTGGGAGTCTTGACCCAGCCTCTTGGGTCCTTGCAGCGACCTGTGGCCTACCTGTCAAAATAATTGGATCCTGTTGCCAAAGGCTGGCCACCTTGCCTGAGAGCTGTAGCAGCCACAGCCCTCTTAGTGAGCGAAGCAGATAAGCTCACCTTAGGACAAAACCTTCAAGTTACTGTACCACACTCTGTTTTAACCCTGCTGGAGCACAAAGGAAGCCATTGGCTCACCAACGCTCGAATGTTAAAATATCAAAGTATGCTATGTGAGAATCCTAACTTGCAATTAAGTGTCAGCCAAACTCTAAACCCAGCCATCCTAATTGCCCGTCGGTCCAGGCCCTCCTGACCATGATTGCTTGGAAGTAATGGACATTGTGTACTCAAGTTGTCCAAACTGCCCATAGGTTTACCTGAAGTGGCCCCAGGTTCTTCCTATAGCCCTTCATAGGATATACTTAGCCCCTGCTAAGTCTTTAGGAGTTTCCCCTTTTGAGATTCTGAGATTCTGTAGCCTATTGTATAGAGAGTAAAAGGAGATGTGTGACAGATAGGATCTGAAATTACTAGATAAGCACTATTGGTTTTAAGTTCTGTTTTGCAGGGTCTTCATGCGTGAGTACGAGATCAGCCCATCCAAACCCCTGCATCCTTTCAAGCCTGGAGCCTCGGTGTGGGTGACAGAGTGGAAGAAGACACCGCTGGCGCCGTATTGGAAAGGGCCATATGTCGTCTTGTTATCAACCCCAACAGCAGTTAAAGTGGCCGAGATCGACTCCTGGATCCACCACAGTCGAGTGAAACCAGCCACAGTTCCTGAGAGTTGCCCCTGGACCTGGCTTGCTAATCCTGCATCACCGTTGCGACTCACACTGCGAGGAAAAGATCCGTCATCGTAAGAACTTTACCAACCTGCTCCTGGACGTCAAGGGAACAGACGTCCTCCAGTTTTGCATTCCAGCAGCCGCTTCTGAACTTGGTCGTGGACTTCCATAAATGATCCTGAAACTCCATTGCGGCTCACTCTACGACGGCTACCACCATCCTGAGAAACTGTGTTCTACTGAGGGACTATGTTGGAGACTGAGACATCCTACAAGACTGTGATACTTTGACGTCTACAGCCCTACTCCTGCCACAAAGCTGGTAGTCGGTCGATGTCTGGCAGAAGCGTGAGGACCTACAATCAACTCTACGTCTGCTACCTGTTGTGGAAGCCGACAGTTCCACCATTTTTCCAGAGACTATGCTCTTTATGGATTCTTATTATTGCTCCGTTCTGGCGGCAGCCTTGGGGTGCTTTGAATTGACTCTTGCCCTACCTCCCTGTGCAGCCTGCAAACCTAGTATTTGCACAACAGGGAATACCCGGACTTGTCTCAACCCCCGCCAGAGTCTTTCCTCTCCTGTTATGGGAACTGCGATGGAACAATGAGAATGGAGCCCTTTTGATTGCTACTCGCCAGCTCTCAGAACCCAGATTTTTTGAACTTTAGTACATGTGTTGCTAATTTTCAAACATGTGCTACCTACCTTTTTGACATGTACTGCTACCGACCTCTGATACAGGTGCTGCTATTAATAGGAATGGTTCTTATTTTTGTGGGTCATGAGAACGGGCCTATTGCTATGATGAACAGTATATATGTCATTTGTTCCTCCTATGTCTCCTGCCCCTCCGCTTATACACTAGGCATGCTATATGATTTGACAAAGACACTTGTATCAAGTGTATTATTGATTGTGGCTGTTTGATTATGTATCCCATGTTTCCTCCCCTTATGCTTACGTATATTAAACTTAACGTAAGGCAGCTCCACGAATCCTAGCAACGTAGGGCTACTACCCTATACCACAAAATGATCCCTCCACCCTAGTATGGCATACTATATGTGTGATTTGATTCTCACCCTTCCTCACTTGCGGGTGTGAATAATCAAAAGAAGGGAATGTGATAGGCGATGGCCTAGTATGTAGCAGAGCTAGGCCTGAAGCTAGGCCTAAAGCCCTTTTTCTCCTGCTTTGAAATGTTATTGCTGATTTTGGAAAATTACAGAATGCTGTTAGCTGTTAGAAAGACATACTGTTCTATTCTGGTTTGATAACATGTTCTGCTCTTCTGGAGATAAGAGAATTAAAACTTTCTTGTTTATTGTTTAGGTAAGCCAGATGTCTGTTTCAGTAGAATGCCGCGCCACTGTACCTTTGCTGATTGTGCACTGACCTTGTAATTAGGATGACAATATAGTAGAGAAGCTGAACAGTGTAAGAATATTTTGTCTAGCGTTTTGATTGTTTAGTATTTTGTTTGGCCTTGCTTTGTTTTGCTTTTGTTAAGAATGCTTCTGATATGCCTTCCACTATCTTTGTGGCTAACTGACCTTGCAAGAGTAGCGAAATATATTGTATACTTTAGCAGAAGTATTATGTTTAGTGTTATGTCTAGTTGCTAACCCGTGGCTAGTAAGACCCAAGCAGGGTGAGCGAATCCTGGGCCCGGTCAGAGATGTCTATTGGATGAGAGTAAGTGGGCCACTGTGGCCAATGAGGAGTTTTGCCTGTATTAGACTGGAGAAGAAAAGTATATAAACTGTCATTTTTCTGAGCTCTGTGCTCAGACCATTTTGAATGCTACTGCAATCTGAGCCTGTGCACATTAAACCGGCTTGAATCTTTGCCTGACTCCGGGTATTATTTATTGCATTCTTATCAGCTACTACAGGGTCTGGCATGGAGCAGATTTCAGGTTCTCTTCAGGCTACCTCAGACTTCTCATGATAATGCTGGTGCTCAGGGCTGCCACAGATTTATATTAGGTGGGAAGTCAGGATAGAGATGAAGAGAACCCACTGATCATGTGTTCAGCCAATGATTAAGACCCGGCCGCGAATCACCGCGGCCAGACACAGGCGAAGCAGCAGCAGTCCAAGGATTAGCTTTGGCGGGGAGGGGGTGGGGGAGAGGTCAGGAGAGAGTGGGCCATAGCCGGCAATAAAGGGAGCTGCAGGAGCTGCGGCTCATCCTTTTCCTGCCCTCCCTCTTTCCCTCGTCAGGAGGACCAGAGTGTGGCCAAACAGTGCAGCCAATCAGGTGTGCAGGCACACAGAGGACCGGCGTGCACGAAGGCAGCACTTGCGCCCCACGTGCAGCATCGCAAGGACTACACGGGCAGCAAGGTAATAAAATATAGCTTAAAGAAGTGGGGATCAGCGACTAGGGAAGGAGGGGGACGATCTGGCCTTGTACGAGGCAGCAGAGCGCAGGTAAAAATGGATTGTCCGGTCGCACACTTATCATTGGGTGCTAGGCCGAAAGCTGCGAAATAGGGCCCAGCATCCCGAAGCACATGGGACCATAGTTTAATAAAAAAATATGTATATATACAGATTCGGCGTTAGAGGCCTCTTAGGCCAGGCGGGAACATTTTTTTAAAAAAAGAGTGCGCCAGAGGTGAAACCGGGTCGCACATGGAGGCATTTGCAAGGTATGATTGTAGGATGTATAAAAAAGCATGGCAAACTACAAACTACAATTGAGCTTCCAACAAAAGGGAAAAGCGAGGCTGCCATCTAGGGGACACAAAACAAAATTGCAGTCTCGGTATTGCAAAAAAAAAAAAGTTTTGAAATTTATTGGAAGACACTTTAGCGGTGTAATGGCACGGAATGATTAATAATTAAATTATTGAAATACATCAAATGCATATTCATTTTATTAAAAAAATGTTTGAATGAGGAAGTGAATAGGGGAATACAAAAGGAGAGGGATTATAAGGCAAGAGCGGTCCAGGAGTTAATCAAGGTGGCTAGGCAAGTCCTAAAGTAGTATTTGTTGTATTCTGCCCTGCCTCTTCTTAGTATTTTACACAAGTATAGATATGCCGTGAAAGATCAACAAAAATGCCCCTAAGACCCGCAGCAGAAAGCAGTCCGTGGGCAGAGCGACAGCAAAGACAGCATCTGCATGGCCAAAAAGGATGGCAGACAGAGGAGCAGCGGCAAGCAGGGGTGCGGCCAGCAGACAGGTTGCAGAGAGCAGCACAGAAGCAGCTGGTACCGTGGCATCTAAACCCAGGTGGTGTAGTAAGCCGACACATCAACAACAGCAGACACCCACACACCCTGCGACAAGCCAGGAGCTGGATGAATTGCTTCGCATGGTACGGGAACAGGTTACGCAACATGGCCTAGGCAACAAAGGCTTGAGGTGTCTGGCTCACGGTGCAAAGCACAGCAGACGGAGAGCAGTAGCACGGCAATTATATTGAGCACCAGCACTGCAGGTGGTAAGTTTGAGGTTGTAGTGGGGGTACCACAGCATCTATCCTCATCATCCGAGGACTCCATATCTGAGAGTGAGGGTAAGCTGGTGTTCGCAGATGTGATACAAAATGCACTAAAAACATTTAAGAAAAATAAAAAAACAAAACAATCAAATCCCCTTGTGAAGGTGTGGTCAGGGCAGGGAGATATATCCACCCAGAGGGGAGATGTCCAGGAGAATGTAGCAACAGGAAGAGCCACAGTGTGGCAGGTCACAGTGCACAATTCAGGACGAGATCCACGCTGTGGTGTGAGCTCACTGGCCAGCTCAGTGCCCAAAAAGATAAGGAAGTGCATTTGGAGATGAGAATACATAGACATATTCTCCCTCTTGCTTACTAATCAAGAAGAGGAGTCTAAGGATGGGAAATATAGAGAAAGAGGAGGGGAGCGGGACAAAGATAGGAAGCCAAAAATTCCAAAGTCCATCAATAAATGGGTGTCAGCGTTCCATATATTCATGAGTGTTGTGATGAAGAGGGAACCCGAATCAGGGCCTTATTTGACCAGGTACCTGGACACAATCACACGAGCACATAAGCATTACGGAGGATGGGCCTGGCTGAACTACGATGTAAAGTTCAGAAAGAGCATGGCAGAGGATCCAACATTAACATGGCATCACAGAATACTGAACCTGTGGATGGATGAAATGGCTCCCAACAGGCCATGGAGCCAAGAAGGGCTACCGCAGCCTTTTCAAGCCACGTAAGGGAGGCAGGCCAGCCAGCCGATGAGGCGCCGAGCATGTCGCCAATACAACGAGGGGAGTTGTATACGGCAGCCATGTAAATTTAGACACTCATGTGCATCCTGTGGAGGCGGGCACCTGGTGTACATGTGCAGATAAGGGAAGGAAACTAAGCCATTTAGATCAGGGCAGCAGCGCACAAACGAAAGCCAAGACACCAACGTCCATCAGGCTTGAGCGAATGCGCCTGTGGCTGCGGGCTTACCCGAGACGGGACAAAGCTCTCAATATTGAGAGCAGCTTCTCTTATGGCTTCCGTATACCATCATCAATACCAACTAAATCGCAGTGACGCGTTCAACACAACCCCCCATCAGTCGACAAATTCAGCTCAGTGGTACATAGCAAGTTAGTGAAAGAAATAGGTATGGGGAGAGTAGCAGGGCCATTCAGAAACCCACCTTTCAAAGACATAGTACTGTCCCCATTGAGCATGATACCAAAAAAAGAACCAGGCCACTTCCGTTTGATATGCAATCTATCATACCCAGAAGGAAGTTCAGTAAATGACTACATAGATCCTGCAATATGTTCCGTGAGGTATGCTACCATCGATCAGACAGTTGCACTCATACGAAACAGGAGACAGCAGTCGCCACTGGCAAAGGCAGATATCGAATCTGCATTCTGGCTACTGCCGGTGCACCTTGAGTCCTTTCTATTGTTGGGCTTCATGTTCAACGGGGAATACTTCTATGACAATGCCCATGGGATGCGCAATCTCATGCGCATATTTTGAACTGTTTAGTTCATTCATCCACTGAGTGGTGGAGGACGTTGCTGGTCCTAACACGGTGGTGCACTACCTGGACGATTTTCTATTCATCGGAAAAGACTATGGGGATTACAAAAGGATCCTTGGTATCTTTGAGCAGATGGCACAGTCATTCGGAATACCGTTAGCGACAGAGAAGACAAGTGGCCCAGCAAGGATTATCACATTCCTTGGAATACAGCTAGACATGATGACACAAAGGTCGCGTTTACCAGCAGATAAGGTACAGAAGCTGAAAAGAGGCATTTAATAGATGGAAGGGCAACGTAAGACTACGTTGGAGCAATACCAGTCACTATTGGGTTTGCTTTGTTTTGCCTGCAGGTTGATACCAATGGGGCTGTTTTTTTGCCACCACATGGCAATGGCAATAAAAGGTATTAGAAAGAAACACCATCGCATCTGAGTTACTGGAGAAATATGCGAAGACCTCCGGGTCTGGGAGCAATTCCTGATGGATTAGCCTTTTGGCAAGAACTTCCTGTCTCCATGCATAGAATCTTTCACGGACGCTGCAGGTGGAACCGGTTTCGGCATATATTTCAAGGTGGCGTGGTGTTCAGAGCAATGGCCTATAGAATGGCACCCAACAGGAACCACCAAGGACATCACGTTCCTCGAACTGTTTCCGTTAATGGTAGTCTTGTGTATCTGGGCTCCGCGGCTCACCAACAGAGCAATCACCTTCCACACCGATACCTTGGCAGTGGTTTCGGCAGTTAATAGAATGCGAGCTAAGACACCAGGGTTAGTGACACTGTTAAGAAAAATTGTGTTGCTATGCCTTGTGCACAATGTGACTATTAGAGCAGAGCACATAACCAGTATCCATAATAACATTGCTGATGCTCTTTCTCGTTGTAACATCACGCTTTTTCGGGACCTCGTGCCCGAGGCAGACGCAGTCAAGACAGCAGTACCCGAGCATGTCTAGGAGCGTGGTCCTCTGAAGTATGGGAACTCCTGTTGGGTTCCTTAGCAGAGTGGACAAGACAAAAATGGGAACAGCATGGGAACAGTTCCAAGGATTTTGCTGGGATAGCAAGATCCACAAAGAGGACAGGCTCAAGGCATGGGCGATTCTGAAATGGATTTTACATTGTAAAAGCAGTGGGGTCACTAAAGCGGCAGTGGAAGCCCGACTGGCAGCAGTTGCATTTTTTGCCAGGGCAATGGGGGAAAGGAGCCCAAGGACAGATTTTGTCATCACGAGGGTCATGAAAGGCCGGTCATCGGTGCAGTGCCAGAAGGGAGACCAGCAACGACCAATCACGCACCAGATGCTGCAGAGAATGATGGGAATCGCCAGCCAAGTCTGTTTCAATGCTGTTCCAATATGTTTTTTCCTGGGCGTTCTTCGGGGCATTTTGGATTGGAGAGCTCGTAGGCTCGTCAGGGTGCAAAACAGCCTGTGGAGGTATCGAAAATAAAGATGTCGCTATGCAGGAAGGAGCACTAGCGGTACACCTGCGCAGATCCAAAACCGATATGGAAGACAAAGGTGCGCGAGTGGTGTTGTCACCATTGCCGGGTGACCCCTCATGACCGGTAAAAAACTTCATAGCATATCAACAGATACGCCCAGACGGAGGTGCACATTGGTTTGTCCATGCGAATGGTGCCCCCCATCACGTTTACAATTTGCGAGAGTACTAAAGCTGGTAATAGAACAGGCGGGCTGGGAGGCACGCTTTTACGGCTCACACTCCTTCTGCTCCAACGGCAGCCGACATTGGGATGTCAAGAGAACAGATCATGAAGATAGGCAGATGGCGCTCAGACAGATACAAAATGTATATTCTCCCATTGTAATGAAGGCCATATTGGGCTCGAAGACAACATCGCGAATCGGGATGGGGAGAATGTGGATATTCTATTTTGTTAGCAATATGGTGACTCTGTTACATTTGGTGATGGTACTTATAAATTAAAAAAAAAAGAGCGTTATAGCGTAAGAATGATGTGCTAGGATGTTATATTTCTGCAATAATTGTCTCTTTCTTATCCATGATTCAACAGATGCAAGTCACCCCCTGGGGCCTCGAGAAGCGTGGATATGCGGCCATTCCTTTGTTCACTGGGCACATAGGAGGACAAGGAACAGGCCACAAGGCTCAATTTGGGAATTCCAAGTGTGGAAATGTTGGTAGTATGGTTAGGGCAGCGCGGTATGGTGTGGGACCAGCTCTTGTCATCCCTCCTGCAAAGGAGGAGAACAAGGGGGAACCCAGCAATGATAATAGTACACTTAGGGGGCAACGACCTAGCTGGCACACGCAGAGTTGAGCTTACAAAAAAAATGCCAAAAGATATGTTTACATTAGCAAACTCCTTCCCCGGGACATGGCTGGCATGGTCCCACATCATACCGCACCATCTGTGGAGAGGCGAGAAGTCACACAGAGCACTGGAAAGGACAAGGCAAAAGGTGAACAGATGGATGGCCCGTTTCATGGATGCAATCGGGGGGGGGGGGGTACAGCATCAGACATGAGCTCATTGAGGAAAGTTGCCTGGGTCTGTATCGCGCAGATAGGGTACATCTGTCCAACATAGGAATGGACATGTTCCTGTGCGCCATACAAGACACCGTGGAATGATTATGGCACAAGCAGTTGTTGGCCATAGATGCAAGAAATAAGGAGTGGGGCCCCCTGGCAAGTGAGGAGTCACTGCCAGTGGGGTTGGCAGGGGAACTAGACCCCCGAGGAGACCACGCAGCCCCAATGAGAGAGAACACAGCCCAGGCATGGGGTAAAGGGGCAGAGTTGCGGTAGAGAAATGTGGACCTTCCCCCGGTGAGATGGACAAGTGCAGCAGGAACACCGCGCAGAGGGCCCCCTCCCTCTTGCTTTGACGGCATGCAGGGGGGGGGTCGGAAAAGATGGACAAAGAGAGAACTTATAGAGACACTGCTGCATTTAGGAAAAGAGTGGAAAAGGGTTCGAAGTCAGCTATAATGGCGGCTCCACCCCTTTTCTCCCGTATGATTTGGGGAGGACTACGGACAGACGGAAAAAGGCTTTGACGGCCAATTTTCCACCACACATTTACCAGGCCCATGGGATAAATCGGCTGTGTCTCTCAAGGGGGAAGAAAACAAAAGAAGTGCGGAAAGAAAGCAGGGTTACTTACCTGTAACAGGGGTTCTCCATGGACGGCAGTATAAGTCAGCCACACCTGGTGACGTCCTCCGGGCGACGCCATATGGAAGTGCTCTCTAGAGTTTAGGACTCTCTGGTCATGCCCCCAGGTAGCCCACCTCCCCGACCCGCCCCTGGGCTGGTCAGTATGTTCCCAGCTAGGTTTTCCCGGCAAGGGGCGAGTCACTGCAGAAGACCTCCTCCAGGGAGGTGGGTGGGATTGTGTGGCTGACTTATCCTGCCGTCCACGGAGAACCCCTGTTACAGGTAAGTAACCCTGCTTTCTCCATGGACTGCAGGATTGCGTCAGCCACACCTGGTGCCTCCCTAGCAGCGCGGAGCGCCAGATGTGGAGGAGTCGAATAAGGACAGATGAGGCAATGAAGGGCATGACTTTAATGAACAATAACATAACATAACAGCGAACAGGTCTGACGCAGCAGCACTGCGGAACAGTAGCTAAGGTAGTAGTGGAACAACAACAGTGCAGATAAAACTGCAATACAGTGCAGATAAAACAGTGCAATACAGTGCAGGTGCAAGGTCAGGTGCAATAGCAGCGCAGCAAGGCACGAGGACGCGTATTGCTAACACCGATGAACGGTCAGAGTGTGGGCTTAACCACGCAACCGGTAGCCTCTGGAGCTGTACTGGACACTTTCCCGACAACAGAGGCGAGAACCGCTGCACCCAACGCACAGTCCTCTTTGGAACGCAGGTCCAGGCAGTAATGCTTCTGGAAGGTGTGTGGCGTAGACCATGTGGCTGCCTTGCAGATGTCCGTGAGTGTAACTGAGCGCAAGTTGGCTAGGGAGGTGGCCAATGCCTGGAGCTTGTGTGGGCCGACCGTTGGTGCTGACGGGTCGGCTGAGGCATTAAGGCAGAAGGACACACAGGAAGACACCCAGTTAGAAAGAGTCCTCTTGGAGACGGGCAGGCCCGGCCTGTTAGGGTCGAAAGAGACGAAGAGCTGATCCGTCTTTCGGACCAGGTGTGTCCTCTGTAGGTAGATCCTGAGGGCCCGTAGGCAGTCTAAGGTATGCAGGCGCTGCTCTTCCATGGATGAATGGGGTTCCGGGAAGAAGCAGGGGAGCTCGATGGATTGATTGACGTGGAACAATGAAGCGACTTTGGGGACGAACTTGGGGTTGGTCCGCAGGGATGCCCGGTTATGAAGTAGCAGCGTGTAGGGAGGATGTGCCATCAGAGCCTGTAGCTCACTGATCCTCCTCGCGGAGGTTATGGCCACAAGGAACAGAGTTTTCCAGGAGATGAACTTCATTTCTGCTGATGGGAGTGGTTCGAAGGGTGTCTGTGTTAGCCGCAGCAGGACAGAGTTGAGGTCCCAGGGCGGTATTGGTGCCCTGACCAGGGGCTTGAGGTTGTTAAGTCCTTTCATGAAGCGGGTGGTTATGGGCAGCGCTGAAATGGGCTTATTCCCGTCCGCCGGCGAATGAAGGGCTGCTATGGCAGAGAGGTGTACCCGGATGGACTGTGTCTTGAGGCCACCGTTGGACAGCGCCTTGAGGTATTGAAGGACCCGTGCGACGGGGCAAGTGGTCGGCTCGAGGCCTTGCTTTGCGCACCAGATGCAGAATCTTCTCCATTTAAGGCCATAGGATTTCCTAGTGGAAGGCCTCCAAGCTGCCAGGACAACGTCTTGCACCTCCACTGGGAGCTCGAGACCGGAGAGGCCTACCCGCTCAACCTCCAGGCAGTGAGAGCGAGGGCTCTGAGGTTGGGGTGGCGAGTGGTGGCGAGTGGTGCCCCCGTTCTGAGTCAGGAGATCTGGCTCGCGGGAAAGGTGTACGGGTCCCTCGTAGGTGAGACGTTGCAGCAGTGTGAACCACATCTGGCGCGGCCAGTGGGGAACTATGAGGATGGCATGTGCTTTGTCCTGGACGATCCGCTGTAAGGTCGCTGGGATGAGGGGAGTGGGTGGGAAGGCGTACACTAGAGACCACTCCCCCCAGCACATGTCGAATGCATCCGCTGCCAGTCTGTTGGGTGAAGGGTGTCTGGAACAAAACAGGTTGCACTTGGCATTCAACTCCATTGCGAATAGGTCTATCAGGGGCGTTCCCCATAGCTGGAAGAGGAAATCGATCGCCATCTGGGAGAGCGACCACTCGTGGGGTCTCAGTTGCCTGCTGAGCTTGTAGGCAAGTGTGTTCATATCTCCTGGTAGGTAGGTGGCCCGGAGTTTGCAGTCGTTTTCCAAGGCTAGGCACCATAGCGCCCTGGCCTCGTTGCAGAGGTAGCTGGAGCCTGTCCCCCCCTGTTTGTTCACGTAGAACATCGCTACTTGGTTGTCCATCTGAATGAGGATGGACTTGTTCGCCAGGTGTTGAATGAAGGCTAGGAGAGTATACCTTATGGCTCGTAGCTCGAGGAGATTGATGTGCAGCCTTTGCTCCCTCAGTGACCATGCACCTTGTGTGCTGAGGTGTTGGAGGTGCGTGCCCCAACCGGTGTTGGACGCATCGGTGGTGAGAGTCACTTGGTGCGGCTGCTGATGAATGTCCCTGCCCACGGACAAGTTGGACTTGTCCGACCACCAGCGTAGGCGATCTCTGATGCTCTGGGGCATCGGGACCGGAGTGGACAAGGTTTGGGAGTACTGGTTCCAGCAAGTACGCAGGTGCCATTGGAGTGGTCGCATCATTAATCTTGCCGAAGGGAGTACTGAAGTTGTAGCTGCCATATGGCCCAGGAGGCGGAGCAGGGCCCGGGCCGAGGAGACTTTCACTGTTGTGACAGCGGTCGCAAGGGAGGTGATAGTGAGCTGTCGACGTTCTGGCAGGTAGGCTCGTGCTGTCCATGTGTCGATCACCGCCCCAATGAATTTGAGTCGCTGAGATGGTTGTAGCTGTGACTTGTCGTAGTTGATGACGAACCCCAGAGAGGTGATCACGGTGGTTGCCTTCTGGAGGGACATCCGTAGGTCCCGGGCCGAGGGTGCTGTGAAGAGCCAGTCGTCCAGGTAGGGGAAGACGGATATCCCTATCCTGCGGAGGTGCGCTGCGACCATGGCTACACACTTCATGAAGACTCGGGGCACCGGAGACAGGCCAAACGGAAGGACTCGGTATTGGTAGTGGCGACCCAGCACCTGGAAGCGGAGGTATTGCCTGTGGGCCTTGTGGATGAGGATGTGGGTGTAGGCCTCCTGCAGGTCCAGCGATGCCAGGAAATCGCCGGCTTGGATCAAGGGTAGGATGGCGTTGAGGGAGTACATCCTGAATTTCTCCTTGACGAGAAAATTGTTGAGTCTGTGCAGGTCTAGGATAGGGCGCATGCCGCCTGTCCTTTTTGGAATGAGGAAGTACCTGGAATAGAATCCGGAGTTGATCTCGTGAGGCAGTACTTCTTCGATGGCTCGAGAGGCCAGGAGATGTACCAATTCCATGGCCATGGGCAATTGCAGGTGGGAAGGGGTTCTGCTGGACAGTCTGTTGTGCTGGAATGGAGTTGCATGAAATTGCAAGCGGAACCCACCTTGGATGATGCGGAGGACCCAGGAGTCGGAAGATATCCTTTCCCACTCCTCGAGGAAGTTGGACAGGCGACCCCCTATCCGGGTAGGCGCCCGTGAGGTAGTGTCAAAAGGAAGAGGCGCCCTTGGTGGCAGGAGTGGAGGTGCCCTTCCTTTGTTTCCGGTCCCTCTGGGACTGGCGCTGGTTGGAGGGTCCCTGGTAAGAGTTATTCTTGTACCTCGGTGCTTGCCACTTGCGGTTGGAGGGGTACCTCTTGTTGGAACTGTAGTTGTTGGAGGAGTAGTAGCTTTTACGCTGGTAGCCGCCCTTCTGAGGTGTGCTGCGGCGCTCAAACCCTTCCTCAGCAAGGGTTTGCAGGGTGGTGCAATGCTCTTTCATGACATTTACAGCATCCGTGACTTTATCTCCAAAGAGCGACTTGCTGGAGCAAGGGGCGTCCGTGATCTTGTCATGTGTGTCGTCACTGAGGCCAGAAGCTCTGAGCCACGCCCACCGCCTGGCAGATATCGCCGTGTCCACTGTACGCGCTGAGGTGTCAAAGGTATCGAAGGCTGTACTAGCCAGATGCTTGCTGCACTCTGAGATGTCAGCGAGGGGGCCAGCAAACAATGCCTGTGTCTCTTTAGGAAGTGCTGTGACCGCACTTCTTATGCTGGCCACGCAGGTGTCCTGGAATAGGATATGCTGGAACTGATGCGTCGCTATCTTTGCATTAAGCATGGCCCCCTGGAAGACTTTTTTGCTGATATCATCTAGGAGCTTGGGATCAAGACCAGGCGGGTGGTTAGCGTGGGAGCGTGAGGATCTGACCCTTTTCAGGGCTGAGGAGACAATTTATTTTATTTATTTATTTATTTTATTTAACAAGCTTATATACCGCTACCTTCCAGAAAGATCAGGTGCGGTTTACAATGGAACAAATTAAACAGGGTAAACATTCTGTTTTTTACAATGATGGATTGATGTGGTAGCTGAGGTAGCGTGAATCCTGGCGCGGATTGCATCTGGTATTTGGAATCCAACCTCCTGGGAAAGGGGCGCCCTGAGGCGGGGGTCTGCCATACCTTGAGGTAGTCGTCCCGCAGCTTACGATGCATGGGTAAAGCGAAGGGTGTCTTGGGAGCTGAGAGATAGCTCAGGACCTTCGGGTCCTGCTCCTCCGCCTGTTCAGGCGAGACCAACGCCAGGGCGGTAGCCACCTTTTGTAAAAATTTTGAATAGGAATGGTCCTCTGGAGGGGGGAAGGACCCTCAGTTTCAGGAGGAAGTCCTGAGTCTGGCACACTGTTGACGTTGGAGGCGGAGGCGGAGCTTACGACAGCCTCTATGTCTCGCTCCTCCGCCGTGTTGTCCGGAGAGGGGTTGTCTGGGGAGCGAGGAGAAGATGCCACTGCTAGCCTGCGGTCTGGGGATGCTCTAGCCGGGGATCTGGAGGGAGACCGGGCAGGGGGAGCAGTAACAGGCTCTGGGTTGGAAGGAGCGCCGATAGTCTGTACAATTTGAGTTAAAAGCTGTAAAATTGCAGAGTTATTGTTAGAATCAGCCACATGGCTGCAAGATCTAACCTGGCGCGTCCTGGATCTGGTTGAGCTGCCTCTCCTTCTGTCTCCGTGGCGATGCTCCCCATGGTGCCTCTTGCGTGATGGTGCAGGGCTCCCAGAGGAGGAAGAGGAGGAGGAGTGGAGCTGTCTGCGGTGTCCGCGGTGTTTCCTGCGTTCGGGGCTCCGGCGACGCTGCTGTAAGGGAACCCCGAGAAGAGAGACAGGATCGAAGACGGAGGCTCCGATTCCCAATGCAAGGCCTTGGAGGGGGGCGGAGCTTACCACCGCGAGGGCTGCTGGGCCACAATGGGAGGAGCTGGAGGACTGCCGGATGCTGTCGGAGGACTCATGGCGGGCGCCATAATAGACCTACACATGGCCTTGAGGGGAAGAAGTGGAGGGACCCGGAAACTGTAGATCATGCTCCGATGGGTAAGCTGCCGCGAGGGGAAGGGCTACGCATACCTCTGAGCCGCCGCGGGCAATGGGGATGATTTCAGGCGTAGCTGCTGGCTGCACAAAAATGGGAGCGAGGGCCCGATCAAGCATATCTCGCGCCGCGGGAGTGTCCTCAGTGACAGTGGTGGCATGGCTGGGGATGGAGGCCCGTCCAGGCACATCCCAAGCCGGCAGAGGGTCAGCGACAATCAGAGGGCCGGGATTGGAGCCCGGAGTTGATCCATGCTGCCTTTTCTTTCTCTTGGTGTCGGCCCCGCAGAGTTTACAGCCTTTGATGGAATAGGAGTAATTCCCACATAGTGGGCACTTCTTAGTGTTGGATTTAGGCATAGTAAAGAAATAAAATAAAATAAAAAAGAGAGAGAGCAGGGTCTGTCTTGCTGGCAAGGCGGAAGGAAGAAGACTGACCGGCCCAGGGGCGGGTCGGGGAGGTGGGCTACCTGGGGGCATGACCAGAGAGTCCTAAACTCTAGAGAGCACTTCCGTATGGTGCCGCCCGGAGGACGTCACCAGGTGTGGCTGACGCAATCCTGCAGTCCATGGAGAAATTGCTTATGAGTATTGTTTGGTTGTTAATGAAGTTAGATGAGTGAATTGTGTTAAGAAAATGCATAGATGTTATGGGCATGCTGTGGCCCACAGTTTTGTTCTGTTAATACCAATGTTATCAAATAAAACAAATATGTGGTTGAAAGAAAAGAAGTTGCTTGCAGTCTGTGCCAGAAAAAGGGGTAGGAAAGGGGCGAGTGGGTTGGGGGTAGAAGGCAGGGACTCGAGGCCGTCATGCCAGTTGCAACGCTGAGACCCAGCCATGAATCACCGCAGCCGGGCACAGGCGAAGCAGCGGCAGGCCAAGGATTAGCTTTGGCGGGGAGGGGGGTGGGAGAGGGGTCAGGAGAGGGCGGGCTGTAGCTGGCGATAAAGGGGGCTGCAGGGGCTGCGGCTCGCCCTTTTCCTGCCCTTCCTCTTTCCCTCGTCAGAAGGACCGGAGTGCGGCCGAACACCTTCCCGACCCGCCCAGGTAGCAGGGATAGGGGAGAACTTGTCACAGCATGGCAGGGGAAAGAGGCCCCCGAGGGGACTGCGCAGCCCCGATGAGAGAGAACACAGCCCAGGCATGGGGTAAAGGGGGAGAGTTGTGGTAGAGAAACGTGGAGGGCCCCCTCCCTCTCGCTTTGACGGTGTGCGGGGGGGGGGGGCGGAAAAGATGGACAAAGAGAGAACTCATAGAGACACTGCTGCATTTAGGAAAAGAGGGGGAAAGGGTTCGAAGTCAGCTATAACGGCGGCTCCACCCCTTTCCCCCCGTATGATTTGGGGAGGACTATGGACAGATGGAAAAAGGCTTTGACGGCCAATTTTCCACCACACATTTACCAGGCCCATGGGATAAATCGGCTGTGTCTCTCGAGGGGGAAGAAAACAAAAGAAATGCAGAAAAGAAATTGCTTATGGGTGTTGTTTGGTTGTTAATGAAGCTAGATGAGTGAATTGTGTTAAGAAAATGCATAGATATTATGGGCATGCTGTGGCCAACAGTTTTGTTCTGTTAATGCTAATGTTATCAAATAAAACAAATACGTGGTTGAAAGAAAAGAAGTTGCTTGCAGTTTGTGCCAGAAAAGGGGTGGGAAAGGGGCAAGTGGGTTGGGGATAGAAGGCAGGGACCCGAGGCCGTCATGCCGGTTTGCAAGGCTGTGAGTCCTGCTGGAAGAGGAATGAAGTGAAGATGGCAGGCCCTGTCTGGGCAGCTGCTGCCAAATGTTACTGGCTGACTCTTGCTACAGTTTTGGGGGCAAAGCTGCAGGCTGCTCCATATACTGGCTGGCTCTGGGAGGCTCTTCTGGTTCTGACACAGTGCCGCTGCTTTTGATTCAGGTAATCTTGACCAGGCATCACATCCAGCTCCTGCTTGTGCATTTGTGCATTTCTTACATTGTTCTTCTTCACTCTCTTCAAACTCTTCATTGTTTGAAAACAAACAAATGAATCTCTCCCCATTATGACATCAGCACCTTTCACTCTCCTATAGGTTACAGGGAAATTCATTGTAGGCTGCATCATAAAATGTATCCAGAGAGGGTTTTGCACATGAACTCTGGAGATCACAGAAAGTCTCCTTTTTCACAGGGAAGGAAAACACTTCCTGAACTCATCAGAAACTAAAAAAAACAGGCTAATTAATATAGACCAGGGCCGGATTTACCTATACGCCAGTTACGCCGTGGCGTAGGGCCCACAGCTGGCAAGGGCCCACAAAAATTAAACAAAGTGTTAGCTTTTTTAAAATTAAATAAAAGAGAGCTGCCCCGGGAGCCGGAACTGTGTCGGCGTGGAGTGCTGCCCCGGGAGCTGGAACTGTGCCGGCGTGAAGAGAACTCCTTTGTCGGTGCCGACTCAGAGGGGAGTAGTGGGCTGTCCTTTGGGAGTTGGAGCCAATCGCGGCTTGCGGGGCGGTGCCCAAGCTGTGGGGCGGTATCGAAGCAGGAGCCAATCGCGGCTCGCGGGGCGGTGCCCAAGCTGTGGGGCGGTACCGAAGCAGGAGCCAATCGCGGCTCGCAGGGTGGGGCCCATGGACGGTCCAATCAGAGTAGGAGGGGCAGCCTGCACCTGAGCCGATACTCGCTGGGGGGTGCTCAGTCAGGGCCGTCCAGCCAATGGAAACAGCGGGGGCAGAAGGAATGCTGGGCACAAGATGGCCGCCTCCAAGAGGGTCCCCACGTGTGCCTGCTGGGGAAGCAGAGAGGGTGCTTTGCCATACTCGTTCTGCTTCCTAGATGCAGGTTGATAGCCTGGAGGAGCAAGGATGATGCCCACATGTCCTCCCCGCGTGAATGGAAGGTATCCGGAGCAGCTTTTTAGCGGGGGCCAGAGACGGAGGCCTTGTTAGGCACGTCTTGAACTGCCGCGGGGCTTCCATATTCAGGACTCCTGTGTCGTGGGAGAGAAGCCAGCTTCGTCACGGGTGCCGGGGGGCAGCCGCTTGGGCCTTCTTAGCCCATTCCCTGGATTCCTTTCCTTCCTGGCACGGAGCAGAGAGAGGTAAGGCTGGCTAGCCGGGGATGGAGGCCTAGATAGGCACATCCTGGACTGCTGCATAGGCAACTGCCACCTGGACGCTTCCTCTTCCAGTGGCAAACAGCACAGCTCCCTGACCACCAGCAGATTGGCGCTGACCCTTTAAACGTTTCCCATCTGCCCCTGCGGGATTAACAGAGACGCGAGGGAGACACTCTCCCTTCGCGCCTCTCAAAGCCGGCACAGAGGGGCTCAGCCAGGCAGCGGGGCCCCGCGGACAGTCCATGCTAGGGAGGGATTCAGCTGGGCAGAGGGGGCCCCGCGGGACAGTCCATGCTGTTGCAGCGGCAGCAGCCAGCGTTTTATTTTTTTTATTAAAGTTTACTTGAGCCGATGGGGGGGGGGGGGACTGGGACTGGGACTGGGACTGGAACTGGAACTGGGCTGGGGGGGGTTAAGACTGGAGGTGGGCTGACACAGAAACCAGAAGAAAGTGGCTGGAGCAATTGCAGCTGAAAAAAAATGCACAAAAGGTAGAAAAATATCTCTTTATTTTGAATTTATTAATTGGAATATGTCAGCTCTGGTAAATGTGCATCATTAACGTCTGCGCTTTTAGTACAAGAGCAAATTAATGTATAGTTTATTTCTACAGTGTTGTACATTCCAAGTTTGGCTTTTGGGATTCCCAGTTTAATTATGACGTCAGGGCCAACAGCGCGCAGCTGATCCGGCGTGCTCGTTTTTATCTTTTCTGGGGGCCCACAATTTTTGTTGGCGTAGGGCCTCACTCAAGGTAAATCCGGCCCTGATATAGACACATAAAAAAAATCACCAAGATGATGTGTTGGGTACTTCCTGTTGCCCTACATACATGGCTTAGGTAGCTCTCCAAAGAATAAAAGCCATAGATTTGCAGAAATAAAGCCAAAGTACAGAGGAGAGGCAGTTCCTGTTTCGGCACGGCAGTCACTGATGCTGAACTTGCAGCTGGGCTGAGGATGACTGACTGAGCTTACTACCAGTAGCCTGCAGGGATGTTTAAGGGTCAGATTTATTTTCGTTTTCTTTGGACAGAAAATGGGAAAACCAGCCTTAGTAAATCAGGCCCTAAAAGAGCTGAAACCTCGAGTGGATCTCTTCCATCTCCCACCCCTGCTCCCCAGTTTCAGTGGAGGCAATGGGGGGAGAGGGGAGGAGCTTTCAGCCGATGGCTCCTAAGTGTTTGGGCTGGATTCTAAATACAACAAAAATGTATCATGGCCTGTTCTATATTGATAATAATTGGTCTATTTTTGCTATGTAAATTTAATGAGCGTCATAGATGGGAGAGAAGTGTCTCTTTTTTACGATGGGGAAGTTGATAGAAGAACACATGCATGTGGCAGGTATTTTTCCCTCAGAATTATATCACAACACACACCATGTCACAGAAAAAATGAGATATTCTGCATCAATTAGATATTCTGCAAAGCGAGATGATTACATAAACTGAGAAATTCGTGCAAAATGGAAAAGAAATCTAAGAGAGAATGTATCCATTTGAAATAAGTATTACATCCAAAACTCGTTTTCATTTCATGAGCCTCAGTTGCTTCTGATCTCAAATTTACTGCTAGAACTCGTCTGAACAGGATAAAATCAAAATAAACTGAACGATCTTATTTCTCAACGAACAGGGGTGTCGCACACGAAGCGGTGGGTTCACCCCTAAAGAAAAGCATGGGGAGGGGTGGCCTGCACGGAGCGGCAGGTGCACCTACTCTTGCCATCTTACTGGGAGACTAGATGGACCATACTGGTCTTTATCTGCCGTCATTTACTATGTTACTATGAATACTTCTGATGTTCCAAGGATGGAATATGTGCAAACCGCACAGATCAAGTTAAGCTGGAAAATTATTTTTAATTGGACCAGTGGCACCCAATGCAATTGGACATGTTTCTGTATATTTTTGCCACATTGTCTCATGTTGCATTTCCTGCTACTTGAGAACCTTCTGTCTCTCTATTCCTTCTGCAGATCAGTCACTTGCTACTGACTCTTTTCAACAATGCCATTCTTGTGGTTTTCTCCTTTTCCACTATGCCTGGTTTTCTGACAAGGATTTTTCACTACTATCCTCCTGCTCTTGGGTTACCAGCTCATTCAGAACTGGCCTCCCTTATGCTTCTTGCCATAGGATGGGATCCTGTGTGATTATCTGTCCAAGACAATGGTGATCTTAAGAGGGAACAAATTAAAGCTTAGAAACTCGTCTATAGCCCACTGTGCATTTTAGATTTAAGTTCATCTCTCCTTAACAATTTGTATGTCTGGTTCAGATAGAGAAATGGCTCCTGAAATAATACTTCACATTTCACACTAGATTTGATTTGATTTCTTTGTAAACCATCAAATGATAAATAGCATCACAGCTAAATAAATAAATGAAATAAATAAATTAACAAGAATAAGGGATCCAACTATGCCAGGAGAAGAATCACGAACCACTGAATCATCTTTACTGAGCCAGACTGCAGATTTTTTTGTGTTCAGCACGAGTTTATGCTCCTGAAGCCAATAGGCAATTTCCTCTAGTTGGTCTAAGAGGTCTGTAATGACATTTTAGTTCTAAAAAATTGTTTTTAAAGTTTTAAATCCTATCTATGCATCACCACAGCTCGCCTGCTGCAGTTGCTTCCTCACTCTCCTTTGAGTTTGGATTTAGAAAACGAGACCTGGATCTCTGCTCTTCCTGGCATGGAGCTGGTTGGCAGCTGTACTGTGTAAGTGGAATCTTTGCAGCTTTTTGCCATTCTCAAGATGGCAAAGGGGTTTCATTTCTAGTTATTTAGTTTCCTATCTAAATCCCTCCTCCCTTTGCTCTCTCCTCCCACTGGAACATTTCCTTCCTCTTTGCAAGCTTCCGCCATTGAAAGAGAAGCAGAGTCTGAGGCCTCATCTTGAGAAACAGAGAGAGAAGACAGTGTGAATCCTCCTGATCAGAGAGCAAATCCTCCACAGAAAAGCAGGAGAGAGAATGACTGAGGCAGAGCCTGCACAGGTAGGGCAGCTTTTACTCCAGGACTGTGGGCATTTCACCAGCAGCTCATAGGAGGGGATTGTTCCATCTCTGATTTCCTCTTCCCTTCCTGCTACTGAGGTGGAGGAGGGGGGAGGCATTGTCCCGGTATCTAAAAAAGGGATTTCAGGCAGGGAGAGTCCAACAATCTCTACTACTCATATGCATAGCTCATAGCAGGCTGAAACAAAAGCAGGCAGACCATGTGACTCCTGGTCTTACATCCAGCCACATTCGCTGAACACTAGTCAGTGCTCCCCACCCAATGTTTATTTTATTTTTATTTATTTAAAAGGATTTATATACCACTTTCTCCTGTAATCAAGGCAGTATACACAGCAACCAATCAAATTATATTGACATTTGTGTGCGCATGCAGTGTTATACAGTGAATGAGTTTGTGTGTAAGTTGGCATTGATTCGTGGTGGGTATTTATAGTGTGCGCTACTTTACAATGCTATGTACATGAGTGAGAAAGGGAGGGGGGGGGGGTTGGTATGTAGTCTGGGAACTGGCGGGCAGAATTATGTGATATCACCGTAGTGCTCAATGAAGAGCGTTGTCTTGAGCTGTTTCAGAAAGTCCTCGATGTCCTCTGTCGATCGTAGGTCATCAGGGAGGGCGTTCCATATTGCAGGTGCTGCCAGCGATAGAGCTCTTCTTGTGGTGTTCTTGCGTACCTTGGTGAAGCTTTTTGGTGTATTGATGATGTCAGAGGTGCCTTTCCTCCTCGGTCTTGTGCTGATGTTGGGTTGTATGAGTGGTTGTAGGCTGAGTGCTGAGGTCCGGTGTTTGATTTTGAATATGTTTAAGACTGTCTTATATCAGATGCGGGAGCTGATCGGGAGCCAGTGGAGATGTTTTAGAATGGGGGTGATGTGATCTTGTCTTGATGAGCCAGATATTATGCGTGCTCTTGTGTTTTGAGCTATTTGCATTGGCCAGAGTGTCTGCTTTGTTAGGCCAAGATAGATTGGGTTGCAGAAGTCTAGGATGGGAGTTATTAGTGCTTGACAGACTGTGCGGAAATGATCTTGAGAGAGGAGGGGTTTGAGGCATCGGATTAGTCTCATCTTGAGGTATGCATTTTTGGTGGTTCTGCTGATGTGTGACTGTAGGTTTAGTTCTTTGTCGAGAGTCACTCCGAGGTATTTCACTTCCGGTTTTATGCGTATTGTTGTATTGTTGACCTTGATGGAGGGTGGAGGCACGAAGCTGGTGTTTCGGGTGATGAGTGGTGCCTCAGTCTTGTTGTAGTTTATGCTCAGGTTGTTGTCTTGAAACCAGCTGGTCATATGTCTGAGATAGTCTGTTATTTTGGTGTAGTGAGAGTTGTCGAGGTTGACTGGGGTATATATCATGATGTCGTTGGCATAGATTGTGTATTGTATTTTGTGTTCTTTCATGATGTTGCAGATCGGTTGAATGTAGAGGTTAAATAGAAGCGCTGATAGGGCGGATCCTTGTGGGACGCCTTGCTTGATTTTTATGGGTCAGGAGGTGTTGGGGCCAATCTTGACCTGGATCTGGCTATCTGTTAGGTATGAGTTGAACCACTTCAGGGTGGTGCTGTGTAGTCCAATGTGGTTGTGGTTGTCTATGATTTGGATTATGTTGTTAAAGAGGTATAACAGGAGTGTTTCGACTCCATGGTTAGGGCGGAAACCGTGTTGGTTGATGTCCAATGTGCCCTCAGACCTAATCTGGGAAAAGTCAGGTTCAGACCAACACCTGGGTTTTCCTCTCAGCGGGAACAACAGACACCAGCAGTAACTCTTAAACCTGCAGGAGCTCCTTTCTGAGCACATGTGCACTTGGGCATGCCTCTCCTTCCCAGGGACGGCTCAAGCAATCTGCTGCCTGAGGCGAGGGATGAGATGATGCCCCCTCCCTGTAGTGAGGGAGGGTGGGGGGCTTTTTTAATACTCCAATCAGGGACGGAACCAAACCAAAATGCCAATTAGATTATATGGAGGAAATGCAAGATGTTTGCACACCAAGGAACTAAAAGAGAGCGAGAACCACAGCACAGTTTATAAAACTAAATTATAACTCGTTTTTATTTTGTTGTTATAAACTGCGTTATGGTTCTTGCCTTTTGTTTTTGAACATATATTTTACATCCACAGATCCCCCTCCCTCAACAGTGGGTGCAAAGCAGAACTAGGACATTCACCCACAGCTCAATATCTTTAAAAAAAAAATCTGATTCTGATCATCTCACCAACAACAACAAATATTCTCCAGTACCAGGCATATTGTGAACTAATACAAGACCCTACACCAAAGTCACTGAGGATCTATAGAGCAAATCTACCATAACATACATCAGCACCTACTTCCAAAATTCACAAAAGGAGCCCACCAAAAAAAGCATCACTGTAAATACTGCAGTGGGCCCTGGAACATCCAAACACCTATTTGAAAAACTGAATTCTGATTACTACAGTACACATCACTACATACAAACTCCATGTTAACAGAACACCTGACCTTGATCACATATTCAGAACACAAACCCTCACCAAGTACAGAATAAGTAAAAATAAAAATATGTAGACAAAAATTTAACTGAAATCCCAAGAAGCCAGACTGCATGAAAACAAAATTATTTTTTCTACCTTTTGTTTTCTGACCATTTTATTCTCTGATCATGCCGGTCCTGATCTGAGGCTTCTGCTTTCCTCTGTCTTCTCTTAGCTTTCTTTCTACAGTCTCTAGTCAATCTGCCATTTTTTATTTCTCCTTTTGTTTTCTTCACTTCCTTTCATCTTTGATATTGATTTATTTTCCTTTCAGTTTTCTTCCATTTATTTCTCTCTCTGACTGCCCAGATTTCATTACTCCGTACTATCCAGTTCTCGGTCTCCCTCTTTTTTACCCCATCTACCTACCGCTTTTCAACCTCCACCCCAGTCCTTCCATTCCCCAGCTCTTCTTCCCTGGTCCATGGTTCCTCAATCTTTTGCTCACTCTCTCTCCTCCTCCATGTCTGACATCTCTCCCCCCGTCATCCAGTGTCTCTCTCTCTCTCTTTCCCTCCATCCAGTACCTCCACTCTCTCTTTTCTTCCATGTCTGCCCTCTCCCTTCCTATCCCCCCTGCAACCAGCATCTACCCCATCTCCAGACCATCCCCTCCCCTCCCTATTACTTCCATGCCCAGCATTTCCCCATCTCTTTCTCAACCTATTTACCCCATGTCCGTCTTCTTCCCTCTCTTACCCCATGCCCTGCATCTCTTTCTCCTCTTATTGCCCCATGTCCAGCATCTCCCCTCTGTCCCCCCTCCCCAAGTCCAACATGATCCCATAGTCTCCTTATAACCCCCTGGCCAACATCACCACTCCATCTCCCCTCCTTGCTTCTCCCTTTGCCCCTTTCCATGTCCAGTATCTCCCTTTATCTTCCTAGACCCCCAACTCAATCTGTCTGATGGACAGGGGCTGTGCATGTAGTGATCCTAGCCCAGAGAGGCAGGGTACAATTGGCCTTGCACAGCCCCTGCCCACAGGACATGCTGCTCCCACAGATAGATTCTGATTTCTGGGCCACAATCGCTGCCCCCCCCACACCCTTCTGCCTGCAGGAGCAGTATGTCCTGCAGGCATGAGCTGTACAAGCCCTGACTGCAGCCCTGAGAAACAGAGCCTGCCTACAGGAGCCGACATCTGGAGGCTGCCGTCACTGTCTGCTCCCCCCCACTCAGGATGACCCGTGGAGTGCCGGCAGCTTAGTGGAGAGCCTGTCCACGGGACAAGCTGCTCCTGTGGGCAGAAGGCTGTGAATAGTGGTTGTGGCCTCTTACAGCTTTCTGCCCATGGGAGCAGCGTGTCCTGCAGTCAGGCTCTCCAATAAGCCACCAGCACTCTGCAGGCCATCCCGAATGGCGAGTGGGGGCAGGCAGCTAGCGACGGCACTCTCCTGATGTCGGCACTTCCCTGTTGTGCTTACCCAGCTTACCGGGTAGCACTGGCCCTAGTTCAGCATTGGTCATTTTGCTTCCCACCCCCCCCCCCCCACTTGTTGTCCAGCATTTGTCTTCCTGCTTCCCCCCTCTGTCCAGCATTTGTCTTCCTCCCTATATCCAGCATTTGCCTTTCTGCTCCCTTCGTTGTCCAGCATTTGTCTTTTTGCTCCCCCCATCCAACATTTGTCTTCTCCCCCATCCAACATTTGTTTTACTGCTTCCCCCCTTCCCCTGTGTCCAGCATTTGTCTTCCTTCTCCTCCTGTTGTCCAGCATTTGTCCTCATGCCCCCAAGCATGAAGGCTCTGATGCGTCCCGCCCCTTCTGATGATGCTTTTCACGTCAGAGGGGGCAGACCCAGCAGGGACGTACAAGCCAACAGAGGCTTATAAACTGTGCTTTTCAGAAGCTTTTCATTTTGGCCAATGCCTAGAGCCCCCTGTCGCTGCCCCAGTGTCCTTGGATCTGGGGCAGCGGCAGAAGTGGCGGGGGCGGAGGGGTTGATTCTGTCACTGCAGAGAAGCAGTGGCAGCAGCTTGTTCACCCTTTTTTTTAAGTGTTTGAATGGAGTGAGACAGCTGTTTTGGGAGCATTTTTTGCCACCCCCAAAACCTTTGCCACCTGAGGCAGCTGCTTCACTCCACCTCATTATAGAGCTGCCCCTGATTGCCTGGCACTGCGTCCCCAGCTACCCATCTCCTGCCAGTCTCCTACGTGCTGAGCAGAAAGCCCTGCAGCCATTCTCCTGCCCTTCACAAAGTACCAGCTCAAGCTCTGACTCTCTACAGGATCACCCGGGCTGTAGCTTAGGGCTTTGCAGGATCAGAGTCTGCTTTCACTAGTGCTGCAGGATATCAGCACTGTACAGTACAATACAGCAAGCTCCACCCTTTTTGGGGCGAGATGATGTCACAAAGTGGTGGTCCTGCAGCTGTACACATAAATGCTGGGAAATGTAGTTTTATCATGCCCTTGGGATCAAGGGAGACTGGGAATGGTGAAAAATGTAGTCCTGTAATATTTTAAATAAAAGCTCAGTTTTACTGTGCCAATAAGGGAGAAGAGAAGAGAAGAAAATGGAAATAGAAGGGAGGGAAGAGAGAGAGACAGAGATCCACCTTTCGCAGAACTAAGAGAGATTGTCAAAGAATGAGCATGAAAAACTCTCTATAATCCTGGGGATAAAGAGAAGACAGCAACAAAATATGTTGTATCCTGCCACCAGGCAAGAAATGTGAACTGACCCAGAACAAATACAGACCAGTACCAGAACCTGGGCATTGCCCCATTATTACTATTTTATAAATTTCTACTTTGTTTGTCCTACTTAGGAGTAGCCTAATGGTTAAGAACACTGGCTTGGGACCCCAGAGACCAGGGCTTGATTCCCACTAGCACTCCTTGTGGCCTTGGGCAAGTCACTTAACCCTCCATTGTCTCAGAAAAATCCAAGTTATCAATGTTCTTGTTTAAAGTTCATTACCAAGTTTAAGTTTCAATGTAAATCACTTTGTTTGAAACAATAAAGGAGTATATAAAAACCTGTGAAATAAATAAATAATCTCTGAATATATTCATAGCATATTTTGAACTGTAGGCTTTTATCTGTGCATTATTATTATTATTATTATTTTACTATTACTATGCACAGTCTACTAGATATTAGTGACTGGATTTGGTTCTCTGAGTATGAAATCTTTCCTAACGGTCTGAGATACTTGGAGGTATTGTCATAGGATATGGGCTGTGCTACTATTTGCAGCTGATGGCTGGAAATTTTATTGATGCCTAATGTGCTTAGGTGATGGTTTGGGTCTTTGGGGATTGCACACTGGCGCCAATTACTACTGACACTACTGTTGTCTTTTTCCTTCACAGTCGACCAGTTTTAGTTTTTATATTAGGAGCCTGTTTCTTTGCAGAAGTGATCCCCTTATATCCTTCTCTTCTTGTATTACTGCTACTGCTCATCATTTGTATAGTGCTATTAGGTATACGCAGTGCTGTACACATTCATGTAAGAGGCAGTCCCTGCTCCACAGAGCTTACAGTCTATTCAAGAGAAGCCAACAGAACAAGCAGGGGATGAGGCTTTTCTTTAAGGGAAATGATTAAAAACACATAAGGGTATTACACAGAATCCAAAAACAGCCTTGAATAGGTGGGATTTTAGCCTGGATTTGAATAAGCCCCTTCTCAAGTAATAGAATAATCAGGGCTTCAAGAAATGGAGGTAGAGGAAGGGAATTAGGCATAGGGAAGTGCTGTTACTTCACAGATGTTTTTCTTTATTCCCCTATTAGTGTTTTTGCAGTGACCATCACTAAACAGATATGCATTAAACATCTAACTTCCTGCTAATCTTTGTCGCTTTCTTTCAAACTCACTTTCATTCTGACTGGATCAGAAATTCTTTCCTGCAGCTGTTCCACATTAATTTTTACATCACCCATTCCCCTTATTATCACCCCATGGTTATTACCAAAATATTATTTACTCTACCAGTCAGACAAACAAGTCACTCCTCAAAAGACAGAACTTTCATTAGGTTTGATACCTGTGAAAGAACTTTATTGCTGGCTGCTGTTAAAATTCACTTTTAAATCTTTTTTTCCTTAAATTTTTCAGGAAACTCTTTAAAATCTAGCAGTCCCTCTAATACATCTCTCTTCTGTCCAGATCATCCAACTGCTTAGTATAACTGTCACTTTTGTCCCTGACTCGAGACAGCTGATAAATGCCAGTCTGTCATCTGATTGCCTGCTGCATGGAGACAGAGGCCTGACAGTGACTCCTTTTCATGCTGCACTGTCTTTCCAATTTCCCCAGGGACCTTTTACTTTGTGCACAGTTCCCTCTGTCTTCCATTGCCCCACATGAGATCTCCTGATATCACTGCTGCCCCTCTATGCCCAAAACCACACAACAGGGTTTACTCAAGGCTCTTGTTCCCCTAAAGTCTCCCATAGTGGCCTGACGCCCTTTGCGATCATCATTGTCCCCATTTCCATTCTTAGAGCAGTGAACTTATTCAAGGCCTTGACTGTCTCCTCAATCTCTGCCCCATCTATACTATCCTAGGTCCCAGCTGCTCAATGTGCCGTGGCCTTGTCGACTCAGCTCTCCGGTCTGCTCATACAGAGTAACATAATATATGACGACAGATAGGCCAGCATGGTCACCTAGTCTGCCCAGCAAGGTGGCAAGAGTAGGTGCGCCCACCGCTCTGTGAAGGTCATCCCTCCCCATGCCTTTGTTTAGGGGTGTACCCACCACTCCATACAGGTCACCTCTACTTGTTGAGATATCAGAGAGTTAAGTTTATTTTAATTTTATCCTGTTTCTATAAAGGGATCCACTGTGTCTGTCCCATGCCATTTTGAATTCTGTATTTGCCCTCACCACTTCCATCAGGAGGGCATTCCAAGCATCCACCACCCTTTCAGTGAAAAAGTATTTCCTGACATTGTCTTTCACTTTACCTCCTTGCAGCTTCATGTTATGGCCTCTAGTATTACAACTTCCCCATCTTTGAAAAAGGTTTGTTTGTTCATTAATACTCTTTAAGTATTTAAAGGTTTGTATCATATCTCCCCTGTCCCTCCTATCCTCTAGATTCCGGTCCTGGAGAGCCACAACCCTGCAGGTTTTCGGGATAGCCCTAATGAATAAGCATGAGATATATTTGCATTAGAGATATCCTGCCAACCTGACTGGTTTGTGGCCCTCCAGGGCTGGATTAGGAGACCCCTGTCTTACACCTCTGTCATTTAAGATTGTGAGTGGGTAAGGTACAGATGTCCTAGACATTAAAAGGGTAGATAGAATTTGTCACACTCCTCCCCAATTCTCACCACCACCAAAACGTTGTCTATTAGGAGACCCCCTGCCTTACACCTCTGTCATTTAAGATTGTGAGTGGGCAAAGTACATATGTCCTAGACATCAAAAGGGTATATAGAATGTGTCACATTCCTCCTCTATTCTAATAGACAACCTTTTGGTGGTGGTGAGAATCGGGGAGGAGTGTGACAAATTCTATCTACCCTTTCGATGTCTAGGACATCTGTACTTTGCCCACTCACAATCTTAAATGACAGAGGTGTAAGGCAGGGGTCTCCAAATCCAGCCCTGGGGGCCACAAACCAGTCAGGTTGGCAGGATATCTCTAATGCAAATATATCTCATGCATATTCATTAGGGCTATCTGCAGGGTTGCGGCTCTCCAGGACCGGAATTGCCCACCCCTGCTCTAGACTAGAGTATACATATTTAGGTCCAGGAGTCTCTTTTCATACGTCTTCTGGCGTAGGCTCCAAATCATTTTGATCACCTTCCTCTGAACTGTTTCCAGTCTTTTTTTATTCTTTGCAAGATATGGTATCCAGAACTGAACACCATATTCCAAGTGAGGCCTCACCAGCGATTTGTACAGTGGCATTAGTACCTCCTCCTTTCTGCTGGTAATTCCTCTCTGTATGCAACCCAGCATCTTTCTGACTTTGGCCACCGCCTTGTCACATGGGTAGCATCCGGGGCATGCTGTAAACTGCCTCTAAGCTCTGTCAATGCCTTTGAATATTGAGCCCTTTGTAATTGATATGGCCCCTTTAAATCATACATAAAAACAATACATTTCTTATCATAAATGTATGCATAGTAACCCACAATTCAAAATACAATTTGAATAGATGCAGAGGTTAAGGAAAAATGGAGAAAATGTAAAGGGGCCCTCGTCAACACTAAAATAAAATTCCAATTTGCAGAGAGAACAATTCCCAAGTTCTGGAGCTGGTCTATTCTGTCGCTGATCAGGCCACATTGCATAATGGTAGGATAAAACAGATTTTGCTGCTGTAGCTGCTGTTTCTCCTCTTTCTCTCATTCTCCAGAGCTTTTTCTGCTCATTCCTTTGCAGCAAATCTTTGATTTTCTCTGCCCAAGTTAGCTAGGTCTATGAGGGAGATTAAATGACAATATAAGACTTCATTTCCCACAATTCCCATCATCTATCACCACAGCAGCAGGACTCCCGTCCTCTGACATCACATCCTCCTGGAACGGGCGAGGTCTTGTTGTGCTATGCTGTACTGTACTGTGCTGAGTTTAGGCAAGACTAGGGTTGCCAAGTGGCTCTAGATGCGCCCGACAGGCTTGATCCAGTCCTGGGTTTACTCCATTGCATGCAGGGACACGTAGTTCTGATTTCTCCATTGCACGCCATAAGAAAAGCAAAACTACAAATCCCTGCATGCAATGGGGTAAACACAGGACTGGAACAAGCCTGTCGGTGCATCTGGAGCCAGTTGGCAACCCTAGGCAAGACCAGAGAGAAGCTGAGTACCTGGAGGGATCTAGCAAAGCCCAAAGCTGCCCCCTCTCCACCTCCCCCCAAAGAAGGGAGCCAGGGCTGAAGCTGGTGCTCTGTAATTCTGTGATATTATAGGGTTCACTTAACAAATCTGTCATACTTTCAGAGTGTCAGACTGAGCTGTAAGGAACAACCCTAAACTTACACCATCAGCCTGGTGCTTTTCCAGTGAAATTTTGGGAACTACAGTAAAAATCTCTCATTTATTTATCATTACTGCTGACTTTGAAAAAAGTAGTTAGACATTATCTGTAAATAATGACATTTTATGGAGAAGTTCCTGAAAACTTGTAACCAAATTGAATAATAACAAGGCATATACAGGCCAAGATTTTCATCATTGAAAACAAACTGATTTTTTTTTGTTTTGTCATAAGTGTGCACCTGTGCACAGGCAAATTGTTGATTCATGCATATATCTATGAATTTACAGGTGCAGAATTGATATACGCACACACAAGCAATTTTCACACATATTTAATATTTATGCATGCGAATGAATGCCCACATGAGCCTGAAATGCACAAGCTTAATAATAACAGAGAAAGAAGGCTCCTACTTTCTCATATAAGTGCTTAGCACAGACAACAAAATCAAATGCATTTCACCTATTCTATATGGGAGATTCCAAATCATCCTGCTAAACCAGTCCAGACAGATGGGTTGTGTTTCCCTACCAGCAGCTTGGTGGAGACAAAGAACCAATGAAAAGCCCAGTGTTCAATGACATCACTCCTATGCCTCTATTCACCTCTGCCACCAGAGTCTCCTCGGTATTTCTTTGTCTCAGCAGACTATGGATGGATTTTCTCCTTTCTGAAAGAAAATATGGAGGATATGAGAGGAACAGATTGCTTTAAAGCACTCGTGAACGAGAACCTGTGGGTTTATCTCTCACTAGAGGATGACGTGGGATGCTCCACTAGACTGCAGTCTTTTCGGTAGCCATAGGAGGAGGGAAAATTGGTTCATCTCCACACTCTACCCTGGATAAGAGCCTGTTGAGCAGCCAGAAATTGGAAGAATCTGGAAGTATACAACTGCCTCATACAACTTAAAGGCCCATCCCGCCTCCTCTGTTGCCCCCTGCTCTTTCCAGAAGATAGCAGAAGGCTCTCTGAGAGATCTGCCTGCCAGCCGACTTAAGCACAGTGCTGTAAAGCCAGAGAACCAGTTCCTGGGGAGTAGTGCTGAGCACAGCACAGCTTTTCAGCCCGGGGCTCTCAGGGGGTGACCAAGACTTGACCGTGTCACTGTCCTAGTTGGGGGCTCACAATTCTGTCTTCCTGGGACATAATTTGGAGTGAACTACTGGTGACCATTGGTATGGTGTGGAGGTTTCCACCATTTTCTTCACACGTTAGTAGCGTTTTTATCTAATGAGCGCCTGGAGTCTTGCAGTCCTAATGTGTGTTCTGCCCAGGTGGCTCTAACAAGTGTTCCTTCCCTAGCATCTGTAGCATGTGTTGCACTAACGAGCGCAGATAATGCTTCTACTACTGATCACTTGTATAGGCTGCAAGGCGTACACAGCGCTGAACAGACACATGTAAAAGACAGTTCCTGCTCATCAGAGCTTACAATCTAGTCAGGACAGACAACACAAACAGCTGAGTACAAGGAAATGTCAAGAAAAAAGAGAAGGAAACGGGTAGGAGTTGAAGTGGATCAGGATCTAAAAGTGGCCTTGAAGAGGTGCGTTTTTAGCCTGGATTTGAAAGGGACAGAGATGAAGACTGATGCACAGATCCAGTTAGTTTGTTCCAGGCATAAGGAGCAAAAAGGTGGAAGAATTTAAGTCTAGAGTTGGCAGTAGTAGAGAAGGGCACAGATAAAAGGGATCTGCCAGAAGAGTGGAGATCCTGAAGAGGGATGTAGGGAGAGGTAACAGAGGAAAGGTAGTGAGGAGTAGCAGAATGAGTGCTCTTATTGGTCCGTATGAGAAGTTTGAACTGGATGCGGAAACGGATAGAGAGTCAGTGAAGTGATTTGAGGAGAGGGGTTCTATGAGCATAACGAGGCTGAGAAGTGCAGCTGGTTTAAACAGATTGAAGGGGAGAGAGATAATGCAGAGGGAGATCAGCAAGTAGGAGGTTGCGATAGTCTAGACGGGAGGTGAGTAAAGAGTGGATAAGTGTCTTAGTAGTGTGTGTAGAAAGGAAGGGACAAATTTTGTCAATGTTATAGAGAAAGAAGTGACAAGTTTTAGCTATCTGTTGGATGTGTGCAGAAAAAGAAGACCCCAAGTTTGCAAGCTGAGGAAACAGGGAGGAGTGTAATGTTATCCACAGAAATAGAGAATTGGAGCAAGGGGGTTTAGGGGGAAAGATAAGGAGCTCAGTTTTGGTCATGTTCAGTTTCAAACAGTGGTGAGACATCCAGGCAGCAATGTCAGATAGGCAGGCAGAGATCTAGGCCTGGAATGCCGGCGAGATTTCTGGTGTAGAGAGATATATCGTACCAAGAGACTGGGCATTGAGGGAGGAAAGGAGTGGGCCCAAGACAGACCTCTGAGGTACACTGTGAGAGGGACAGCAGTGGAGGAAACCCTACCAGCACAAATGCTGAAAGTGTGATGGGAGAGATAAGACGAGAACCAGAATAGTACAGAGCCCTTGAAACCAGGTGAGATCAAGGAGAAGGTGGTGGTCAACAGTGTCAACAGCAGCAGAGTTCAAGAAGGATGAGGATCGAGTGAAGGACTTTGAAGTTTGCCAGTAGCAGGTCACTGGAGACTTTGGCAAGAGCTGTTTCAGTAAAATGTAAAGGATAAAAGACAGATTTCAGTGAATCAAAAAGGGCTTGAGAGGAGAGAAAGTCAAGACAATAGCGGTGAACTGCACATTCAAGTAGTTTAGAAACAAAGGGGAGGAGAGAGATGGGTCGATAATTAGAAGGACAGGTAGGATCAAATGAGGGTTTCTTGACTACAACATGCTTGAAAGCTGCAGGAACAGTTGCAGTGGAGAGCAAGAGGTTAAGAATGCGAGAGATGGAGGGATGACAATGGAAGAGATGGCGCTTAGGAGACAGGTGGGAATAAGATTAGAGGAGCAAGTAGTGAGTTTGGAGGAGGAAAGAAGATGTGTGATTTCCTCCTCAGAGATCTTAGGAAAGGAAGAAAGGATAGCACACTGCAGTAAAAGCACAGTTAACGTGTACCACAGTAAAAACACAGTTACTGTGCACCTTCGGGCCGCCACAGCCTTAGCGCGTGCTGTTGTCATACCTACCTTTAATTTTCTATGTCTTCTTCCAGGAAACGTTATTTGACCTGTGGCAAGCGAGGTACCTCATCTCTTCTTGCATGACAGCTTCTAAGTTGTGCATGGAGGGCCTGCTCTGCCTTTCTCAGCTGGGAGATGCAGTTAGTCTGACCGTGCATGCCCCAGGGTAGAAAGTGACGGATTGTGCTATGGGTAAGGATATCCAGCCAGCAGGAGGGTCTGGCAAATGGGCTATGAGCCACTTCTTATCCTCAAAGGTTTGTGGTGGCAGTGTCCCCTATATTGGGAAGTCTTTTCTGAGATGTGAATTTCTGGACTTCGGATTGTCCTACCTAGAATTCTTTTTCCTTTTTACAGCAGGCCTTGTCCTTCTGGCATGGAAATTCAGACCCTATGGTCTCTGGGCTCCTCCAGACATAGTCTCTTGCAGGTAAGGTAGACAGTGGAAGCACTGTTTGATTGCCTTTGTCTAAATGTCCCTGACGTTGGGCACCCCTTGGAGATGGGGAACAGCTGGGAACTATCCGAGATTGTGACTATGACTTGGATTCAGATGGTTCGGTACTAGGCTCTATTGTGAATGTAGAAGTACTCCCGCCTTCAGAAGATCATGAGGAGGCTGGTGAGATCTGCCTATTCCCGAAGGAAGAGCAGTTGGCTTTGATTGCCAGGGTCTCTTCTGCCTTGAACTTGACAGATGCTTCCGGCACAGAGCAGGAGCAGAAAGTACACCCGCTCCTTCAAGGGATGCAAAAATCCACTGCTATCTTCCTGTTCCCAAATGTGATCAAGGATATAATCCAGTCAGAGTGGGACTTTCTTAACTTCCTGCCTAAAGGGTTAATGATCTATAAGAAGATCTCCACTGTCCCAGAGGAGGAGTGCATTGAGTGGTTCGACATTCCCAAGGTAGATGCGCAGGTCATGGCGGTCACCAAATGGACCACCATATCTAGGGATGATGGATCAGCCTTAAAGGATTTTCTGGACCATAAGATGGATTCATTGTTGAGGAGCCAGTCTGCTGCAGTGGCGGCTATTCTGCAGCTGGAGATAGGTAACAGCCTGACATCTCGAGCCCTGGTCTGATGAAGTCAGTCTCTTCTGCCAGATGATACTACCCCTCCTTGGAGTCTGCTGTGGCCTTCCTTTCTGTTGCCACATTTGGCGGCCAGGGATGGTGCCCTGACGACTGTATCATGGCGCTGGATTTAGCTCCCGCACTGGACCAATCTTTCAAAGCTCAGTTGGCCCCACTGGCTTTCAGGGGAAGCTTCAGTTTGGGGCCCATTTGGAGAAACTGGTGGAGGACCTGGGTAAGACAAACTTACCGCCTTCCGAAAGACAGACCTAAGAAGTCAGTAAATCGGGATGGGGCCGCTTCTCATCAGTCTCTGTCCATCCACCGAGAGCATGTTGGTTGGATTCTCGAGGGTCTTGGGACACTCGTTTTCAGTTTTTATATGGAGCGCGTAGGCATAGAGACTTGGTCACTTGAGGGAGGAGGACCCTCCTGGGCTACGCAATGGAGGTTTGGGGGCCCATTCCCTGATTCCTCCAATCAGGCAGGCTTCGCCTTTTCTTTCAGAAATGGGGCCGGGTTACCAAGGCTCACTGGATGCTAGATACCATTCATTTCGGCTAATATAAGATATGCCATACTGGGTCAAACCAAGGACCATCAAGCCCAGTATCCTGTTTCCAACAGTGGCCAATCGAGGTCATAAGTACCTGGCAGTTTCCCCAAAAGACACAGGTTTCCC
Organism: Ichthyophis bannanicus; assembly: GCA_033557465.1. Lineage (NCBI taxonomy): Eukaryota > Metazoa > Chordata > Amphibia > Gymnophiona > Ichthyophiidae > Ichthyophis > Ichthyophis bannanicus. The sequence continues at coordinate 131,716,618 of CM066031.1, forward strand.
AATGCTAGTATTGGGTCATGCAGTGATATCCTGGGTTTCTTTTAATAATGGGTTATGGACCTTTCCTCTAGGAACTGCTCCAAACCATTTTTAAACACAGATACACTAACAGCTTTTATTACATCCTCCGGTAACAAATTCCAGAGTTTGATTATATGTTGAGTGAAAAAATATTTTCTCTTATTAATCTTAAATAGCTTATCCTGTAGCTTCATTGCATGTCCCCTAGTCTTTCTATATTCTGATGATGTAAACAATCGATCTACGTTTACCCGTTCCACTCCATTCATTAATTTATAGACCTCTATCATATCTTCCCTCAGCCATCTTTTTTTCCAGGTTGAAGAGCCCTAACCTTTTTAGCCTCTCTTCATAGGGCTATCCTTCCATCCTATTTTAGTGGCTCTTCTCTGTACCTTTTCTAATAACGCTATATCCTTTTTAAGATACGGCGACCAGAATTGTACACAATACTCAAGGTGCGGTAGCACCATGGAACAATACAGAGGCATTATAATATCCTTTGTTTTATTTTCCATTCCTTTCCTTATGATACCTAGCATTCTATCGGCTCTCTTGGCCGCTGCTGCACACTGGAAGGTGGAGAGTTTTAACATGTTATCCACGATGACACCTAAATCTTTTTCCTGGATGGTGGTTCCTAATGTGTAACCTTGCATCGTGTAACCATAGTTTGGGTTTTTCTTTCCTAGGTGCATAACTTTGCACTTGTCCGCATTAAATTTCATTTGCCATTTGGATGCCCGGTCTTCCAATTTATCAAGATCCTCTTGCAATTTTTCACAATCCTCTTGGGTTTTAACAACTTTAAATGGTTTTGTGTCATCTGCAAATTTGATAGCCTCACTCGTTCTTCACATTTCCAGGTCATTTATGAATATGTTAAAAAGCAGCGGACCCAGCACAGATCCCTGGGGTACTCCACTATTCACCTTTCTCCATTGGGAAAAGTGGCCATATAGCTCTTCCCCCTGCTTTTTCTCTTTTAACCAGTTCCTGCTCCACAATAGTACACTGCCTCCTATCCCATGACTTTTTAGTTTTGCCAAAGTATCTGATGAGGGATCTTGCCAAAGGCTTTCTGAAAGTCCAGATACACTATATCAACTGACTCACCTTTCTGTACCTGTTTATTCAGAACTTCAAAAAACCCTATAACAGATTAGTAAGACACGATCTTCCTTGTCTAAAGCAATGTTGGTTGTCTCCCATTAAGCCATAAGGGGGGTCGGTCTCTGTGAATGAATACTATAGACTATGTGAAAACCTCATTCAACTTTTCACCAATATTGCCAGATATCATAATACTAAATATCACAGCACAGCCTCAGAAATAACCGTGGGCACTCAATTATTCTGGATTAAATGTGTTACACTTCCAGACTTGTGCCGGTTCTTACATCAATGGCTGAATAATATGTTGTATTGATGATATCACAAGTTCATGTTATGAGCAAATCAAAAAAATAATCGAAAAATACTTAGCTCAAGCTGAACCGTAGAACTGTGCTGTGTATTTCTTTCTTTATTTATAAAAGTATCACGTTCTCCTTCTCCTTCATTCTCTTTTTTTTATTAATTTTTCGTTTTTTTATATATATGAAGAACGTCCTTCCACTCGCTGGTACTGAATATAAAACACGTCCCAACGCCAATTTATCACGGCGCCCATGCGTTTCGCCAAATGGGTTTTTCAAGGGACTATGGCATAAAGTGGAATATATTTCTGTAAATGAAAACATTAGAAGTGACTAATCTGTGCAAAATGATTCAATCAAAGCAGAACATAATTTAGTACCACCTTTGAAATATTGCATCAATTGGAACTAGAATAAGAGAAACCAAAAATACAAAACCTGTGGATAACGCGGTTCGATTGCTTGACAACTGGTCTCCTGCTAATGCATCCGGTAGACTCAATGAACGCCGCGCATGCGAGTTGTCGGCTGCACCACCCTGGTTTAAATGCCTGGAACCGAGGTATCCTATTGGTTGATCAAGCAATGCAGGCCGCCCAATCGATGTTCTGGTTTAACCCAGTTGGTTGTACCGTGGCCAGGTTATAGATCCATCTTTGTTCCTTATAAAGAAGTCGCTGATCAAGGGTTTTGCCCGAGGCAGGTCCAGACACCATTTCTATACACCAACAGCGAAGCTGTGAAAAAGTGTGATGATGAGACAAACAGTGTTGTACCAGGGGAGCTTCCCTCCGGGCACAACGGAGCCGGCTGGCGTGTTCATGCATACGAACCCGGAAACAGCGAATCGTCTTGCCAATATATAGAAGAGCACACGGGCACCTCACAGCATACACCACCCCAACAGAATCACAAGTGGTAGCTTGGCGTAATTTATAGGTGACACCCTTATGGAGGAAATTTTGACATTCGTGTGTAATTTCACAGATCATACAACTCCCACATTTACGGTGTCCTAATTCTTGAGGTGCATTCAGTGATGAGAATGAAGGTCGTAACTGAGTGGGGCTCAGATATTCTTTTAGATTACGACTCCGTTTCCACACACAACGGATGGATTTATCTTGTAAACCCGGTACTGCTGATAGAACGTTGCCATGTTTCCTAAGAATTCGTTGTATGCTCAAACTTACTGGCGAATATGCTGTAATTAAATTCACATGCTGTACATCATCCTGAGATGCTGTGTGATTCTTGGGAGTTAAAAGTAGATCCCTGTTGCAATAAAGCGCCCGCTGGTAAGCGCGATGTATTGTTGAAGGAGGATAGCTTCTGTGTAAAAAATCCTTCTTCAGTGTTTTAGATGTGATCTTATATGTCTTGAGACTAGAGCAATTGCGACGATAACGTAAAAATTGCGATAGGGGAAGACTATCCTTTAAATTAGGGGGATGTGCACTGTCGTGATGAAGAAAGGTGTTACAAGCAATGGGTTTGCGATAAACCGAAGTGTCCCATCCCTCGGTTTGACGCTTGATTTGTACATCTAGAAAAATGATGATCTCCCTGTGGCAATTGCTCGTAAATTGAATGTGATGATCCCGGGAATTCAACCACTGAAGGAAATCCTTGAACACCGTCTCAGTGCCGCGCCAAAGCATGAAGACATCATCAATGTAGCGGTACCAGGCCTTGATGTTGGCCATGAAAGGGGAGGTGGAAAAATGTAGATCTTCATATGTCCCCATATATAAATTGGCCATCGAGGGGGCGCAAGTGGCGCCCATCGCCACTCCTGATATTTGGTGGTACAAAAGACCTTGGAACTCAAAGTAGTTGCGGAACAAGGCTAAATCTGACAAAGCTTGTAAAAACTGTAGCTGAGCTGGGGACAAATCACCACGAGAGGCCAAAGCCCGTTGCACTATGGTGCTAGCTGCTGCTTGCGGAATGTTCGTATATAGTGACTGGACATCCAGCGTTACCAATAGAATCTCCTCACCACCAGCCCAATGTGCTAAGCCCTGTAGCAGGGACAAGAAATGGGTAGTGTCTCGAAGGTATGAGGGAATGTCCCGTAGCAATGGATGCAAATAAGAATCCACGTAAGTGGAGATGGGTTCGAGAACTGTGCCCTTGGTAGACACTATCGGGCGACCGGGAGGGTTCACCAGACGTTTGTGGATTTTTGGGACTGTGTAAAATAGAGCTGTCCTAGGAGCAGAAACGTTCAAATAATTGTATTCTTTTTTGGAAATGAGTTTATCTTGTAAAGCACCATATGTCAAGTTCTTTATGATAGCCTGTAATTCACTGAGAGGATCTGTCTCAAGGATGGTGTAAGTCGTAGAATCACGAAGTTGTGTCAAGGCTTCATGGAGATAATATTCTCGTGTTTGTAAGACTATGGCGCCTCCTTTATCAGCTTGGCGGATCACCCAGTCTGTCCGGGCTTGTAATGTTCTCAACGCGTCCTGTTGAGATCGAGAAAGGCGAGCATTGTAAAAGGAACGAGTATCAGTCAACTTCTTAACCTCGCATAAAACCAAGTCTTTGAAAATTTGTATAGCTGGATGCAACGGACTTGGAGGGGTCCAAGTGGAACGGAGAGGTAGCTGGATTTTTTGCAGAGCTGGCCGGTCCGGTGTTGATGTGTCCCTTGGCGTGTCCAACGGCGTGTCTGCTGACAATTGAGAAAAATAATGTTTCAAATGAAGCTTACGTATCAATCCCTCTAGATCTATGTGAAACTGAAAGAAATCAAAATGAATGAAGGGTACATAAGATAAACCCTTTTCTAAAAGGTCCACCACGTCTGATGTTAACTGTTCTCCAGTGAGATTTACTATGGAATTCCGAGAGGTTATTTCCCTTTGGATTTCGGCTTGCCCCGGCCCTGTCCTTGGCTGGGACCGGAGGCAGGTTGAGAAGTGTTTTTCCTGCGGGGACGACCTTCGCGATCGTCTTCTAAAAAATTCTCCTTTGAGGATCTGATAGAGTCTGTACTGCCACCATCTTCTGTAGTGTCCTCAAAGTAAACGTGCCGTTTGGCTCTCTTAGGCTTACGGTTTGCGTTCATCCATGGATAAACATAGCCAATAGAATAGTCCGCTCCATCACGTTTCAATTTCTTCAATTTTTTAACCATCACTTCTTGCCGAACTATATCCAAGCGTTGTTTGAGGGAACCTTGTTGAGTGGAAAACTTGTCCTCTGATTCTTTCTCCTTGAGGGTGGTCGTATGTACCTGAACGTCTTTAGATAATTCCTCCAACTGTATTTTAGCTGAATCTATCAACAGGACCATCAAGTCCAAAGAACATTTGTTTAATATTCTGTTCCATTTTTCAAGAAAGGTAGAGTCCATTGAAGGAGTCCGAGGCTCCTTGTATACTCGTAAGCCCCTGGGGATCTGTTGACGGCTAATGTACTCCAATAAGGAGGACCTATGTAGCTCAGTTCTAATACGTCGTTTTTCCAATTGTTCCAATGTTGCCCAAAGAGACTCAGTGGAATCATCTTCCGTCGCAGGCTCCTTCATAGTGAACGGTGTTTTCTCTTTCATTAAGGTGGTAATATAGTCTTGCGAAAAACTAAGTGTCTCTTGCCAGATTGAGGAACCTTCCATGGTATAGTAATACTAAGCAAAAAGGGGGGTCGGTCTCTGTGAATGAATACTATAGACTATGTGAAAACCTCATTCAACTTTTCACCAATATTGCCAGATATCATAATACTAAATATCAATTTAGTTTTTCCATTTTTCCACCTCCCCTTTCATGGCCAACATCAAGGCCTGGTACCGCTACATTGATGATGTCTTCATGCTTTGGCGCGGCACTGAGACGGTGTTCAAGGATTTCCTTCAGTGGTTGAATTCCCGGGATCATCACATTCAATTTACGAGCAATTGCCACAGGGAGATCATCATTTTTCTAGATGTACAAATCAAGCGTCAAACCGAGGGATGGGACACTTCGGTTTATCGCAAACCCATTGCTTGTAACACCTTTCTTCATCACGACAGTGCACATCCCCCTAATTTAAAGGATAGTCTTCCCCTATCGCAATTTTTACGTTATCGTCGCAATTGCTCTAGTCTCAAGACATATAAGATCGCATCTAAAACACTGAAGAAGGATTTTTTACACAGAAGCTATCCTCCTCCAACAATACATCGCGCTTACCAGCGGGCGCCTTATTGCAACAGGGATCTACTTTTAACTCCCAAGAATCACACAGCATCTCAGGATGATGTACAGCATGTGAATTTAATTACAGCATATTCGCCAGTAAGTTTGAGCATACAACGAATTCTTAGGAAACATGGCAACGTTCTATCAGCAGTACCGGGTTTACAAGATAAATCCATCCGTTGTGTGTGGAAACGGAGTCGTAATCTAAAAGAATATCTGAGCCCCACTCAGTTACGACCTTCATTCTCATCACTGAATGCACCTCAAGAATTAGGACACCGTAAATGTGGGAGTTGTATGATCTGTGAAATTACACACGAATGTCAAAATTTCCTCCATAAGGGTGTCACCTATAAATTACGCCAAGCTACCACTTGTGATTCTGTTGGGGTGGTGTATGCTGTGAGGTGCCCGTGTGCTCTTCTATATATTGGCAAGACGATTCGCTGTTTCCGGGTTCGTATGCAGGAACACGCCAGCCGGCTCCGTTGTGCCCGGAAGGAAGCTCCCCTGGTACAACACTGTTTGTCTCATCATCACACTTTTTCACAGCTTCGCTGTTGGTGTATAGAAATGGTGTCTGGACCTGCCTCGGGCAAAACCCTTGATCAGCGACTTCTTTATAAGGAACAAAGATGGATCTATAACCTGGCCACGGTACAACCAACTGGGTTAAACCAGAACATCGACTGGGCGGCCTGCATTGCTTGATCAACCAATAGGATACCTCGGTTCCAGGCATTTAAACCAGGGTGGTGCAGCCGACAACTCGCATGCGCGGCGTTCATTGAGTCTACCGGATGCATTAGCAGGAGACCAGTTGTCAAGCAATCGAACCGCGTTATCCACAGGTTTTGTATTTTTGGTTTCTCTTATTCTAGTTCCAATTGATGCAATATTTCAAAGGTGGTACTAAATTATGTTCTGCTTTGATTGAATCATTTTGCACAGATTAGTCACTTCTAATGTTTTCATTTACAGAAATATATTCCACTTTATGCCATAGTCCCTTGAAAAACCCATTTGGCGAAACGCATGGGCGCCGTGATAAATTGGCGTTGGGACGTGTTTTATATTCAGTACCAGCGAGTGGAAGGACGTTCTTCATATATATAAAAAAAACGAAAAATTAATAAAAAAAAGAGAATGAAGGAGAAGGAGAACGTGATACTTTTATAAATAAAGAAAGAAATACACAGCACAGTTCTACGGTTCAGCTTGAGCTAAGTATTTTTCGATTATTTTTTTGATTTGCTCATAACATGAACTTGTGATATCATCAATACAACATATTATTCAGCCATTGATGTAAGAACCGGCACAAGTCTGGAAGTGTAACACATTTAATCCAGAATAATTGAGTGCCCACGGTTATTTCTGAGGCTGTGCTGTGATATTTAGTATTATGATATCTGGCAATATTGGTGAAAAGTTGAATGAGGTTTTCACATAGTCCCATTAAGCCATGACTATCTACATGTTCAGTAATGTTTGTTCGTTATGATGGTTTCTACCATTTTTCCCGGGACTGACATCAGGCTCACCATTCTGTAGTTTCCCGGATCACCCCTGGAACCCTTTTTAAAAATTGTTGTTACATTGACCATCCTCCAGTCCTCAGGTATTACAGATGATTTTAATGATAGTTCACAGATTACTAATAGCAGTTTTGCAATCTCATATTTCAGTTCTTTCAACACCCTTGGATGTACAGGGTGGCCCAAAACAGTGAGAACATCTCGTAGCATATAAGTTCTTTAAAAATTCAAAAAGACAGATGTAAACGATTGACAAATTTAAAATTTTTTTTTAAAAAAGATGGCGACCAGAAATTGTTGCAATAAAGACGTTATATAGCTAAAAAAGGTAAATTATGAGATGTTCTCACTTTTTTTGGTCCAGGTGATTTGTTACTCTTCAGTTTATCAAATAGTTGTAATACATCTTTCTGGTGTATCGATATTTCTTTCAATTCTTCTGCAGTATCACCTTTAAATACCACTTCAGTCATGGGTAACATCTTCTACATCTTCTTCTGTAAAGTCCGAAGCAAATAATTTATTTAGTCTCTCCACTATGCTCTTGTCCCCTATTAGTGCCCTTTTTATCCCTCTATCATCTAATGGTCCAACTGACTCTTTCACAGGTCTTTTTGCTATGAATGTACTTGAAAAGGTCTTTATTAGTGTTTTTGCTTCCACAGCAAGCTTCTTCTCAAATTCTCTTTGCCTGCCTTATCAATGCCTTGGATCTAACTTGCCAGTGCTTGTGCCGTTTCCAGTTTTTGTCATTTGGCTCTTTATTCCATTTCCTGAAAGATGCTTTTTTGGCAACAGCCTCTCTGACCTCACCTTTAAATCATGCTGGCAGTTTTTTGGACTTCCTTCCACTTTTCTTAAAGCGTGGAATACAGCTGGTCTGGGCTTCCAAGATAGTATTTTTAAACAACACCCAAGCTTGATGTAAGTCTTTAACCTTTGCAACTGCTCCTTTTAGTTTTTTCTTAGCTATTTTCCTCATTTTATCATAGTTCCCTTTCGAAAGTTAAAAGGTAGTACTATGGATTTCCTTACCATCCCTCCTCTATTAAATCAAACACAATCATGCTATGATCACTATTGCCAAGTGGCCCCAACACCCTTATCTCTTGAACCAGACCTGGTGTTCCACTAAGGACTAGGTCCAAAATTGCTTCCCCTCCGTTCGGTTCATGAACAAGCTGCTCTAAGAAGTAGTCATTTATTTCATCTCGAAACTATCTCCCTAGCATTTCCTGCCATAACTCTGACCCAGTCAATACTGGGGTAATTGAAATCACCCATTATTAATACTGTGCTGTAACTTTTGTTAGCTTCCCTGATTTCATCCATTTGTTCATTCTGGCCAGGTGAGTGATAGTACACCTCCACTGCCATCATTTCTCCCTTTTTACATGGATTTTAATTCATAGAGACTCTACAGCAAATTTTGTTTCCTGCAAAACTTTAATCCTTTGTGATTCAATGCCCTCTCTAACATAGAATGCAACCCCTCCACCAACTGGATCATCTCTATCATTATGATATAGTTTGTATCCAAGTATCACAGTATCCCACTGGGTTGTCCTCCTTCCACCATGTCTCTGAGATACCAATCATATCTAACCTCTCATTTAGTGCTATATATTCTAACTCTCCCATCTTATTTTTTCGACTTATAGTATTTCCATACAAGCATTTTAGAGACTGCATTTTATTCAGATTAATCTGGCTATCGGTAGGCAGGTGTAGTTTTGGAATCAAGCTCTCTTACTCAAGAGCATTTGGGTTACTTTAGTCTTTATTGGAACCTCTCTGCTGATATGCCCTAACTTCATTTTTTTTGGCAGTGTCCTTCAAGGATACATTGTGCTTAACCATGTGCTCTTGGGCGACTGTCGGCTCTCCCCTATTATCTAGTTTAAAAGCTGCTCTATCTTCTTTTTAAAAGTTCATGCCAGCAGCCTGGTTCTATCCTGGTTAAGGTGAAGCCCATCCCTTCGGAAGAAACTGTCCTTTCCCCAGAATGTTCCCCAGTTCCTAACAAATCCAAAACCCTCATCTTTGCAGCATCGTCTCATTCACGCATTGAGACTCTGAAGCTCTGCCTGCCTTTTGGGTCCTGCACTTGGAATGGGAAGCATTTCGGAGAATACTACCATGGACGTTCTGGATTTCAACTTCCTACCTAAAAAACTAAACCACATTTTCCTATGTCATTGGTACCGACATGTACCAAGACAGCAGACTCCTCCCCAGCACTATCTAAGACCTTGTCTAGGTGTCACGTGAGGTCCGCTACCTTCGTACCAGGCAGGCATGTTACCAGGCGATCCTCACGTCCACTAGCCACGCAGCTATCTTCATGCCTAATGATTGAATCACCAACTATAATGGCTATCCTAACCCTTCCCTCATGGGCACATGGTCCTGGAGAAACTTCCAAATGCCTTTATCTCCTCTTGTGGGTCTGCAATCAAAAGTGCTGCTGTGTGGACCACCTTGGAGAAGTTGTTGTGCCTAAAGGCAGTGATGCCCTTCCTGCTGGAAGAGGAGGGTAAGGTCAGATACTCTTACCTATTTCATGGACTGTTCCTTCTTGCCCATTCTGAACCTCAAGGGTCTCAACGAGCACTTGCTCATTTTGTGCTTCCGGATGGAAACCTTACATTCTGTGATTCAAGCAGTGTGCCAAGGTGAATTCTTGACTTCTCTGGATCTGGCGAGGAGTATATTCATATCCCAATCCAGGTGGATCAACAAAGTATCTGCCTGTTGCCATGTTTGGCTTTCACTATGAGTTCGCCACCTCCCTGTCAGACTCCCCAAAGATGTTCTCCAAGGTCATGGTGGTGGTGGAAGTGCCAAAGGATCTGTGTCCATCCTTATATGGATGACTGGCTCATCTGGACCCATTCCCTTTTAGAAGCATCTTGAGTGGCTTCGAGTGGTGCCTTTCTTAGAAAGCCTTGGCTGGGAGTTAAGTTGTGGAATGAGCCAGCTGTGGCCTTCCCAGTCCCTAGAGTTTCTGAGAGCAGGTTTCAACACTCAAGTGGGCAGAGTTTCCGAGCTGAAGAGAAAGTCAAAAGCTGTTAGATTGCCTGGTGCTGTTCTTGGCTCAACAGGCTCCCAGAGTCTGGGATTATCTTCAGCTCGTCAGATTGATGGCGGCGAGCATAAAGATGGTGCTGTCGACCACCACAGTGATCCTTGTTGACTTGGTGGTCACTGAGTTCTCAGAGATTTGAGCACAGACTCCCGCTCCTATTGATGGTGAAGTCCAGCCTGTAGTGGTGGTAGCAGCCCTGTTATCTGAGGAAGGGTATGCGGCTGAATGATTTCTCTTAGATCCTCCTGACAACGGATTCCAGTCTCTCGGGCTGGGGATCCTTTTGCCAAGAACATATGCCCAGGGTCGTTGTAACCTCAGGGAAGTGGTGTGGTCCATCAGCTGCTTATCAGGATGGCTCTTCTGTGTTTTCAGCCCCTGATCAAGACAGTGCCACAGTGGTGGCTTATATCAATCAGCCAGGCAGCACGAGAAGTACAAGACTAGCTCTCCTGTTTGCCTGGATGGAGAAGAACCTTCAAGCCTTATCAGCTCAGCACATTGCTGGGGTGGACAGTGTAGAAGTGGACTTGCGTTGCTGGCACTCTCTGAATCCTGGAAAGTGGGAGTTGAGTGAAGAGCCATTTCAGTTGATTCTATGCCACTGGAGTTGCCCTGAAATGGATCTGATGGCGACCCACTCCAATATCAAAGTTTGCAGCTTCTTCATTCACCACCCAGAGACCGTATCCAAGGGCATAATCGTCCTGACCCAACCTTGGTCAAGTCAATACTTGCTGTACATGCTTCCTCTGTGGCCCTGGTGTGGTAGTGCTTCGGCGTATGAACCGCCACCCGGACAGCATTGTTTTGGTGGCACCGGATTGGCCGAGGAGAGCATGATTCAGTGTCCTGAAATGGCTCCTCCTTTTCAGCTGCTTCTATCTTGGGGCCTGTTGCGGTAGGGACTAATCATCCTGGAGGTCCCGGTTCTCTTCTTTTGAGAAATGGTGCAGTACTTGGCAGTTGCCTCCTGAGGTGGTCAAAGTACCATCTCTGTTGGCCTATTTACAGAATGGCCCTGAGAAAGGCCTCCCTTAGCTCCCTGAAAGTTTTGGTGGAAGCTTTGGCCTGCTTCCAAGTTCAGGTGGTTGGTTAGGCTCTAACCGTGCTCCTGGACATCTCACGCCTTCTGCAGGGATTAGAAACATAGGCCATGTGGTCTTTTTCTGTCGTCATATTTCTGTCTAGTCTGTCCTTCTTCCATTCGGCATCTGTGTCCTCCCTTCTGGTCTGTGAATCCTTCCTGTGATCTGTGTCTGGTGCTCAGTGTCCTGGTGGTGCCCTTTGAGGCAATGAAACGTGCTACTTTAAAGGACTTGATGCTTCAGACGATCTTCTTGGTCATGATTTATTCTGCAAGATGAATTTCCCCATTGCAGGCTCTATCTTGCTAAGATCCTTAGCTGTCTTTTTCAAAGAAGGCCGTTTCTCTTTGGCGTGTGCCTACCTTCTTGCTTAAAGTGCTGTCTCCCTTTCACATGAATCAGGTGGTCTGTATGCCCTCCAACTTGAAGGAGCAGTGTCGGGGGAAGAATAAGGATCTTCACCTTAGGGATTTCCAGATGGTGCTTCCCTGGTACTTGGAGGTTATGAATTCTTTTCATAAATCCAATCCATCTTTTTGTGCTCCTTTGCTGGCCCATGCAGGGGTGATGCGGCAGCTATTTCATTTTTGTGGTTCTGGATTAAGAAGGCCATGGCCTTGGGATATCTGTTGTGGAACCGGACAGTTCTAGAGGATTTGTGTACCCATTCTTCCTGAGCACAAGCATCCTTGTGGGTGAAGAAGACTTTGGTAGCCCCTGCAGACATTCATTGGGTGGCAACGTGGGCATCACTTTCCACTTTTGTCAAATATTACCACTTGGATGTTCACGTGCGGGCGGACACAACCTTTGGCTCAAGGGTTTAGTGAGCTGTTGTGTCTTCTTACTGCCAAGTGGAGCCTGCGTACATACCACTTGTCTGGACTGGTCTAGCAGGATGATATGGAAGGTAACATTTTTACTCACCAGTTAATGTTCTTTTCTTGAGTCCTGCTGAACAAGTCATGAGCCTGCTTCTGAAACTGTATTTGCTCTATTGTTCTGCTGTGGTACCGTTGGGTCCACTTTGATTTTTAAACTTGGCTTTGCAGGTCCATCTTCTACTGACAGTTTTCTGTATCTTTTCCTGTACATGGCTCTCTATGTGGATTGCTAATTGTTGCCCACGATTGAGATTGTCTGAGGCTTGCTATATTTCTTCCCTATGCTTTGGGATAAATACTGAAGAGACCTTTGGTGGCTGAGGCGAATAGAGGCATAGGAGTGATGCCATTGAAACTTGGGCTTATCATTGGTTCTTTGTCTCCACAATCTGCTGGTAGGGGAACACAACGCACTTGTCTGGTCTAGCAGGACTCAAGGAAAGGACATTAACTGGTAAGGTGACATTTTACTTATGTGCTCACTTTCCCTTATAAAACTGGCATATTTTCTAAGCGTCTACCTCCTTTCATCCACACCGTACTATCATTTATACTTTCCTTAAACGTTCCATTTAATTTTGCTACAGGATGAATTTTGGTACTATCAGGTACACCAGGAAATTACAATTGACTTCCCCCACCCTGCACTAAATTAAGATTGAGAAAATGTAGCAAGTGAGAATTTACTTTGTCCCTTTTAGTTGGACTTGAAAGGATATCCCTGTTTTTATAATGGGCCTTAAAAAATCTTAGGAGCCAGTGACTGGGACCCACTCAATCACTTCCTCCCCACCATTGTCTCCATTCTCAACTAACATTCCATTCATTTGCAAACTCATACATATCTGAGGAGTGTGGAAGAGTTGGAAGAGAGATGATACAATGTGTATCGTTATGGTAGCAGGGCTGTATGAAACTACAGACCTATCTCTAGTATCCCATTTATGGCTAAACTGATTGAAAAGATCGTCCAAACTCAAACACAAGATCATATAGAAACCTCAGCCCCACTTGATGATCAACAATATGGCTTTCGCCCTTACCATGGTGTAGACACCCTATTAACAGTACTCCTCGATACATTAATAAGAGGCATTGATAACCATAAACAAGCTTTCATTCTCCTCTTTCTAGACATCTCTGCAGCGTTTGACAGTGTACACCATGCTCTAATGCTTAACAGACTAGAACAAATAGGAACCCACTCAACTGTACAAAATTGGTTCACCTCATATCTAACTGATCGAACACAAACCGTCCGAACTAACACTGAAACTTCTAAAACATACAAACAGGAAATTGGTCTCCCACAAGGCTCCGCCCTCTCTGCCCTCCTATTTAATATATATATCCAACCGGTATGTGACATCTTCAAGAAATTTAAAGTCCACTACCACATATATGCAGACGACATGATGATGTACATTCCATTCACAATCCCAACACTCCCACTACAACTGTTAACAGAATGCTTCTCTGAATTAACAACCTGGCTAAAAGAACACAATCTCCATATCAATCATTCTAAAACGGATATATTAATAGTAACCAAAAACCAATCCTACATACCTCCAACACACATCACTCTCCAAAATCACAACATTACTATAAAAAATGAAGTGAAATACCTGGGTGTCACTCTTGACTCACACCTTAGTATGGACACACATATTCGTAACATCACTAAGAAGATCTACTTTAAACTCAAAATTTTAAAACAAGTACGTCCTCTTGTACTTCTACATGATTTTCTGAGCATTGTACAGGCCATCATCACACCACACTTTGATTTTGCAAATCTCACCCTACTAGGAACAACAAAACAAAACATTAAAAGACTCCAACTTGCCCAAAATGCAGCAGCAAGAATTGTAATGAAGGTCCCACCATTTGAACACATTACCCCTATACTAGCAAACCTTCACTGGCTCCCAATTCAATCCAGAATAAATCACAAATTGATTATCACCACATTTAAGACTTTAAACACAATGGCCCCAGTCCCCTTGACAAAACTTATCACCAAAGACACATCCCAAACTTCGCTCCGGAGAGGCCACACGAACAGAATTAGGATCCCGAAAGAATTCACAACTGCTAAAAAGACTACTAATAGGAAAGCGTTCTCACATGCAGCTCCCACCCTATGGAACTCCCTCCCTGAAGAAATAAGAGCATTAAATGATGCAAAGGAACTCCGCAAGAAATTAAAAACTTATCTATTCACCTCCCATTTTGGCACACTTGAAAACACCTTACCTCCGACAGGTAATGGTTAATAACAACCTAGGGTACACCAACTCTAATTCTCCTAGCAAACTACAATTACAATTAAAATCGAATAAATAACTACTTGTAAATCCTGTATATAAATATATGTAATAAATCAAAATATGTAAATAAGTTCGTTTGTTTTAACAAGTTTTACCATATTTAGTCATTCATGATTAATGTATATTGCAAATTTGTACCAAGTTAACAAATGTTCTATGTAAAACAGCTACTTTGTACCTAGTTAACAAATGTTCCATGTAAAACAGACTTGTAAATCTGTTCATTCTTGTTCATTGTAAACCGCACCTGATCTGTGGAAGGTAGCGGTATATAAGCAACTGTTAAAATAAATAAAAATAAATAAATTGTTTGATAGAAAGATATATAAATAGTAAGTGTCATATGTGTGAATGACTGTGGTGCAGTGGTGGTTTGCCTTTCTGTGCATAGGATGAGGCAGTGGGTGCCTTTGTGTGGGTGGGATGCAGGGCTTCGATACATGTATATGTGTGCTGCAGAGCCGGGGAGCTTCCGTGTGTGGTACAAAGGTAGAGTGTGTGTGGTCTGGAGGTGAGGTGCCTATGGTGTGCGTCTGTCGTGCAGAGCTGCATGTATGTGTCTGTTGTTCAGAGGTGGAGTGCCTGTTTGTGTGCGTGCATGTTTAGAGGCGGTGCTTGTGTGAGTTTATTGGGGGAGGGGCATGCACCTTTTGACACATATGGATTGTGTCCTTTTGTCCATATTCATTCATCTCTTTAACCTCCAACCCTTGCACTGTTCCCTCTCCCTTTGACTCTCCCTTTCTTCCTCCCTCTAGCATTCCCACCTCTGCTCTACGTCCCCCCCATCCTCCTTCCCTTTTCTTTTGTATACTATTGCCAGGGCTGTACCAAGGGCTGTGCGACTGATGTGGCCGCACAGAGTGCCATTATGAAAAGGACTTCCAGAAAACTCAGAGTGAGTTACTGCAATTTGGTGGGGAGGCACTAGATTCATTAATCACACAGGGCACATTTCTAGCTTTCTACAGTCCTGACTATTGCCCCTTTTAACTTTTTACTGTCTCACTTCAACCCCCCTTATCTAATCTTTTTTTTCTATAGGTCCTTATCACGGCTGTCCTTTGCCTGCAGAGGATGGGATTCCCGGAGGTAGTCTGCTCCCTCCCAGCTGTGATCACGACTTTTTCCTCCTGTTCTGTCCATGAGGATCTGATCTTCTCATAGTTAGACTTGCAAACGTGAGAGTCCAAAGATAAATGAACTCTAGGGCCACACATAGGGGAACAAATACAATGTTATCTCTGAGCTGCATGAGTCCTACACCAACATTCCTGCTGGCAGAGATGGTGCATCAATATCATGTTTTCAGTCACAAGGGACTAGTAGGTCCCCCAGGACTACTACATACTCTGCCTACCCTTGCAATTGAAAACACAATATTGAAGCATCATCCTTGCCAGCAGGAATGGGTGGAAGAATTCTGCACTGGGTTG
Organism: Ichthyophis bannanicus; assembly: GCA_033557465.1. Classification (NCBI taxonomy): domain Eukaryota; kingdom Metazoa; phylum Chordata; class Amphibia; order Gymnophiona; family Ichthyophiidae; genus Ichthyophis; species Ichthyophis bannanicus. The sequence goes on from CM066031.1 coordinate 131,732,620, forward strand.
ACAGAATTTTGGACAAGTCTGGGAGTTGACAGGAGGCATCTACCTCTTCTGTGATAAAATGATAGGAGAATAAGACCAGCTGAAATCTAAGCACCTCCCCATGTCTCTGAGCATGTTTCTGGTTTGTTTTTCAGATGCAGGTGAGGTTTGAGGACATCTCTGTCTCTTTCTCCCAGGAGGAATGGAGATATTTAGATGAAGGGCAGAAGGAGCTGTATAGGGAGGTAATGAAGGAGAACTATGAGATGCTGATATCCCTAGGTAAGCACTAAATTATCTGCCTTTCTAGCAGACATGGGAATATGAGATGGGTTTTTTGTACATCCTCTACTCCAGGAACTTGCAGGTATGATCAGGATCTGTCTCAAGATGCAGGATGAGATCCAGGACTGAGGGGCAGTAAGACCATCCTGTGTGTCCTACAAGCCCCTCTTCAAATCAGAGATGAGTCCTCTTCCATTTTCTGGAGCAGGACTGAAATATAGGAGCATAGCAACATATCGGGTTACAACCTGACTTCAGTACTACATTGGAGCAAATTTGAGACCAGTGAAAAGTGTGGTGCTGTATTTCTCCAGGAACAAGCAGGAAGTCAGTCTTTACTTATGGGTGACATTGGCACCGAAGGAGCCTGCACGGAGCAATTCCCCAGCTTTCAAAGAAAGCCTTTGGGATTGCTGCCACACATGTGTGTTCCTCTTCCTGCCCAAGGGTGCTATCTTTCTCAGTCTCCCTTTTTTCAGCGGAGCCCTCGTCCCTCGGAAAAAGTGTTTTTCGTTTCGTTTTCGGTCTCTGGCCCTCTCTTTTCCAGTAGCACCGGTCCTCTCCTCGAGTCTTCAACCTAGCAGGGGCTCTTTTTGCCCCAATGGCCACCGGTTTTAGAAAATGTGACAGATGCTCCAAAAATATGTCTCTCACAGATAACCATGACTGTCTCCGGAGTCTGGGGGCCGACCATAACCCGGAGCTCTGATCTGTTTGTAAGAAAATGTCCGCTAAGGCCCTGCTAAGTCGTAAGCAGAAGTCCGATGGCATTTTCCATAAGGCAGCCCTGGAATCCCTGGTGGCATCATCGGCTGTCCCTCCGCTGCCAGGATCCCCCACAGTGGTCCTGCATTCAAGGTGGCACTCCAATTAGGGGTCCCCTGAGGTGGAGAGATACAAAAAGAAGAAGACCTCGAAGTTGCTGTCGGGGGCTCCAGACAAGCGTGAGCATTCTTGGGCTTTGTTGCTCAGCCCTCCCACGCATTCCCGAGAGTCGTATAAGGAGTGGCCTCGGAATGTACCTCATACAGATATGGAGGCCTCCGGCAATGGTGCCCGGTCTCCTGAAGGTTGTCCCAGTGAAGACTCCCTCTCCTTTTCCATGCCAGACCCAGTAACCCCGGTGTCAGCGTTGCAGGGACCCACGCCTGTGTGGGAGTCCCGAATGGTGGCACTAGAGCACAGCGTTTCTGCCTTCTTGGCTGCCCAGCAGGTGCTTATGTGCAGCCCACGCCTCGAGACTGAGGTTCCCCCGAGAGGGACACTTAAACTGGCCCTGGAAACCCCTGAGACCCATGGGCCTCGTGAGGGTACTCGGCACCACTCTCACTCGCCTTCCCGTTCCTCGGGGGCGAGGTGCTCCAAGGCCAGTGCCTCCGGTTCCAAGCAGGCCTCGGCCTCTGGACAGGGTGACCAGCCTGACTCAGACTCCTTTTCAGACCTCTTGGGCTGGGAGTTTGACAGGGATACCTTGCCGGAGACCCGCGTCCACAGGGACCTTCCTTTGGACCCATCCCCACCCTCCTTCCAGAGGCATTTACCTACCGAGGACATGTCTTTCTGATGTTCGTACGGGACATGGCTCAGGCCATCAAGCTGGCCACGCAGGCTGAGGAAGAACCGAGGGCGGAAGAACTCACAGTCCCAGTGCCTTCTATTCTGTCCTGGCTGCTCCTCCGCATGTGGGAGGCTCCTGCCTCAGTCCCCATTGTGAGCAAATGCCTCGACACCATATATAAGGTCCAGCACGGCCTGGGGTTCTGGAAGACCAAACTTCCACACACCTCCATAGTAGTGGAATCGGCGATGCGGAAGCAAAATAACCTGAAGTCACATTCTTAGGTCCCGCCAGGTAGGGAGTCCAGAGCCCTCAATGCCCTTGGGTGCAAGGCCTATCAGGGGTCCATGCTGTCATGCTGCATTCAGGCCTACCAACTGTGCATAGGCATGTTCCTGTGCGACCTCGCCAAGGAGCTCGGCGGGTTTTCCGCAGGTCTTTGGGGTGAAAACCTTCTCAGGTTCCAAACCCTCCTGAGGTCAGTCGTGGACTCATCGAAGTACCTCTCCTGCGCCACGTACGAAGGTTTGAGTCCTCCGCCTGAGTAGCGGCGGCCGGCATCGGGGCCTGGCACCAGGCATGGCTAGTCTTCAGACCTGGAGCAGTGGGTCCAGGAGAAGCTCTTGGATGTCCCCTGCCTGCCTAGCTGAACAATTGTTCGGCTAGCCCATGGAGGATAAGGCTGCCAAAATTGAAACAGAGTTCGTAACTCGAACCTGCCTCTCGTGTAAGACATCTTCTCTCCCACGGAAGATGCAGCAAACAAAGAAGCCGTTCTTCCTGAGAATGGGGCTCCCCTACCGGGGATATCCACCCTACCCGCCTACCCCCGTACTGCCCACCAGCACGCAGTGTAAGGGGGAAGCGCACGGCATCGCAAGCCTAAAGGACTCAAAGCCCAGGCACCAGTGCCACCCCAGCCCTCTCAGGGGTTTTGACACTGAGGGCATAGCCTCTTACCCCCCAGCAGTACTTCCACCTGTGGGGGGACACCTGTCCCTCTTTGTCCCACAATGGTCGTCGATCACGTCGGACACCTGGGTCCTCAGGGTGGTCCGGGACGGTTATTGTCCTTCACCTGGGCAGACGTCCTCCTCACTTCTCCCGAGTGGAGCCTTCTTGGCTTTCCTCTCACCAGGCTTGCTTGCAACAGGAGCTAACCAACCTCCTCGGCCAGAAGGTGGCCAAAAAGGTACTGCCGCACCTCCGAGATCGAGGGTTCTACTCTTGATACTTCTTTGTTCTGAAGAAGATGGGGGGAGGGGGGCTCCTACAGCCCATTCTTGATCCGAGAAACTTGAACAAGTTTCTGGTGCGGAAGAAGTTCTAAAAGCTATCACTTGGTGACCTGCTGCCCTTCCTCCAGCAGGGCGATTGGCTGTGCTCCTTAGACTTCAGGGATGCTTACGCCCACATTCTGATCCACCCTCATCAGTCAGTACCTGTACTTCAGGATGCAGGGAGAGCACTACCATACAGCGTGTTCCCCTTCAGGCTCGCATCTGCCCTGCAGGTCTTCATCAAATGCCTTTCCGCGGCCGCCGCTTACCTCTGGTGGCAGGGCATACCCGTTTTCCCTTACTTAGACGATTGGCTCATCATGGGGGCATCGACCGGGGAAGCCTGCCTTGAGGCATCGTGCACGATCCTCCTCATCGAGCACCTTGGCTTCCTGGTCAATTACTCCAAGTCCCACCTCGAACTGGTGCAGAGCCTGGAGTTCATTGGCGCACTCCTCGACATGGAGCGGGCAACTGCCTTCCTACCCTGTGACCATGCGGATCGTCTCTGCTCCCTGGCAGCCAAGGTCCAAGGCAGGGCCAGGATTCTGGCGCAAGCCAAGTTGCACCTCCTGGGACACATGGCCTCCACCATCCATGTTGTTCCCCATGCCCGTATGCACATGTGGACGGCTCAGTGGTGCCTCAGGACCCAATGGAAACACAAGGAGGAGCAGGCCTCCTGCGAGCAATACCAAACGACACAAGAAGCAGGAGACGTTGGATGAACTAATGCTCCTTCTGATACTAGACTTTTCATTAATCATTTTTCGAATTGTAAAACCACCCATGTTGTCTATTTGATTCAGTGCCCCTGCAATAAATTATATATAGGCAAAACTTTAAGACAAATTCGCACACGTATAATAGAGCATCGGAGTAATATACAAAGGAAGCAGCCAGATAAACCTCTAGTGACTCACTGGTTAGAAAATAACCACAGTATCAGTGACCTCAAGTTCGTTGTTATTAAAACAGTTGTCCCCCATTGGAGAGGTGGCAATATTGATAATACTCTTCTCAAGTTTGAACAACGTTTTATCTATGAGTTTAATTCCTTAGAACCATATGGTTTAAATCAAGAATCGGATCTTACAGTTTTTCTGTGATAGAGGTTTTCTTTGCGTTGTCTGTTCTTTTTGATTCATGTATTGGACAAGGTTTATCATTTCTTTTATACAGTAAACACCCCCTCTTTTTTCTATTTGTTTCATCTCTTCTTTTTGGTTAAACCATCTGATGCCACCAACAATTTCTTATGCCACTCAATTAGTCTATTTTTATCTGTATTGTTGTACATCAATATTATTTTTATTATTCTTTAATTTGTATTTCATCTTTTTATTTTTTATTTTTATTTTTGTTTTTATTTTTTATTTTTTATCTTTCATCTTTTTAATTATTTATTTTTTATTATTTATCATTATTCTTATTATAAATAATATGTATGTATTTACATAATTTTTATTAAAATGTATTTTATATGTATATTTTTATATATATTTTTTATATATTATATATTATATACTTTTTATGTATTATACATATTTATTATTTAATTATTACATATATTTTTTATCATTATTTTATTATTAATAGGATTAAATGAGTGGTTCATTGTTGATTATGGGTTCAATTTTAACCTGTAGCGGTTTCTACAATGTCGTATTGCCCTTTCACCTCATATACTGATACATCTGGTTTATTTTGTAAAGGATGTTACAGTGTGGTTTTTTGATGTAATAATTTTTAATTTTTGTTAAAAATAGGTTTTTAATGTGTTGCAGTTTCCAAGATACAATTATATATTTTTTATATATATATTTTTTCCCCTTTTTTTCCAATTAATGTTTATTATATTTTTAATGTTTTACTGCAAGCAACATTTGTGTTACAAACGCACATTTGATAGCACTATTTGGTTGAGTTTGTTTTCGTTCTCCCACTGCAAAAAGCTTTTATAATGACAGCCGGCTTGCCATTATAACTCCGCCCCCAGGCTCAGGTTACCTTACTTTTGGCGCCAAAATTGGCGTTCTTAAGTCTGCACGTCGGGGAGTTTTCTTTTCAATCCCTTTGATGTGCTCCGTGCAGAACGTGCTCCCGTGATTTTCTTTCACAGATTGTGTTCAGGACGATACACCGATTGATCGACTTGGTTTGTGAGTGTACCACGATGTTTTCTCTATACATTGTAGATTTTGGGACTATTTTTATTATCTATTTAGATTTATAAGAGGTTTACATGTTTTTCATTCTCACGTTAGCCATAGAACATACGGGTTCGGTCAGTTCTGCCGCTTCGACCAGAAATACATAACAAGCAGTATCCTAGGTGAGCACCTTATTGGTGGGGATTACATTAAATATGTTGGCACAATTCTTCATGCAATTCAGCAGGCACTTGGGTATTTCCTGTTTAAAGGAGAATCGTATTATGCCTAGTTCAATCGCTTTAATTTTATGTTAATTTAACACACTCCGTGCTGCTTATGCCTCTCACTCATTTTATTTTATTTTTATTTTAAGTATTTTGGATCACTCTACCTTTGGAATGTATATTATATTATAGGGATTAATTTAGGACTGTAGTCATCTTCTTCTTAAAAACAATCATTCACTAAATCCATTTAAATCAATAGTTCAGTGTGGTCACTTTATAACCAAGTTAAAATTTATTTCAAGTTCCTTCATGTTGGGTCCATAGTTTCTATATACTTGATTCTCCCTTGATTATTTATTATTGTTTTGACTATAATTTTTACCCCCCTTTTTTATGGTTTCTAGAGACCTTGCATATGGCCATTTAAGCTATATTTTTTACCAGATGGATTTTTAATGATTTATGTACGCAATAATATACCATGTTTCAGTTTATTTTAGTTATTTATTCATGTTATTTAACCTCTTCATCCTATTTATGTACTAGAATTAGTGTATGAGTTGTTGTTTTTTATGAAATATTGGCAATGTACTCAATATCTTCTCTCTTTTATAGACTATGTGCACGTTTTTATATGTTAATTATATAATGGCTATTGTATTTTATCAGGTGTATAGGATGCACAATTCCTGTTATTTAATGTCTCAAGCCATTTTTTAAATTATTTATTAAGTATTTATTATTATTATTATTATTATTTTTATTTTTATTTTTAATTATATCTACAACTAATGTACACATTAGTATGTCTGTGTTCTGGTTCTCAGCCCTACGTTTGTCCGTGTTTTACAATTTAGCCAAGATTCTTTTATATATAATATATATGTGGTTGTTGAGTTAAAGTAATCTATACATGATATTTGGAGGTATATATTTGGCATCATGCCAATTTGTTTTAACAGTTTTTACATATTAATTTGATTTTGTTTTTATTATTTGTTTAAGTGTCAATTCCCCTGAGGAAGGCGTTGCCGAAACGCGTTGGGGTTCCTATCAATAAAAGACGCATTAGTTCATCCAACGTCTCCTGCTTCTTGTGTCGTCAGGACCCAATGGAGCCAGGCCTCCGGCCGCCTGTCCGGGTCTCCCGCAGTCCTTACACCTCCCTGGATTGCTGGCAGGATCCCCAAAGCCTTCTTGGAGGAATGCCTTTCCAGGCCCCGCAGTACGAGCTCGTCCTGACGACGGATGCCTCCCTGCTGGGTTGGGAAGCCCACTGCAGCAACTTCTTCACCCAAGGACAGTGAGCCCTGAGGGTCTTTGAGTACCACCTGAGGGGAAAGTCAGTCCTCGTGCAGACCGACAACAGGGTAGATGTGTTCTAGATAAACAAGGAGGGGGGAACAGGTTCCCGCGGTCCTCCTTTGGCGTTCACAGGGGCATGACCCTCGGGGCGGTCTATCTCCCGGGCTAGGAGAATGTCCTCATGGACAAACTAAGAAGAATCCTCCACCCAACCGAGTGGCGCCTGGATCCTGAGGTGGCCAGCCTCTTGTTCCATCGGTGGGGGACTCCACCTGTGGACCTGTTCGCCAGCCCAGTGAACGTGCAGCTCCCCCGCTTCTGCGGGCTGGTTCCACATCCGATCAGGTTGGCCTCAGATGCGTTCCTCCTGAATTGGACCTCCGGGCTTCTTTACGCTTTCCCCCTCCACTCCTCTCATTGTGAGGACCCTACACAAGGTCCAGCGGGAGCAAGCTTCAATGATTCTCGTGGCTCCCTCATGGCCTCGACAGCCTTGGTTCCCACTTCTGCTCTGGCTCTCGTCCAATCCTCCAGTCCTGCTAGGACACGCCCAAAGCCTGTTAATACTGGAGAAGGGGTGGGTGCTCCACCCAAACCTGGCCATGTTGTCCCTTACAGCCTGGTGGCTGAACGAGTCTCCTTAGCCCCACTGCACCTCCCGGAGGAGGTTCAAGAGGTCCTCCTCGTATTGAGGAAGGACTCAACAAGGCGAGCCTTTGCCTTTAAATGGCGGCGCTTCTCGACCTGGTGCTCCGAGTTCCAGATCAACTTATTCTCCTGTTCTCTCCAGTATGTTCTCCAGTACCTCTTCCACCTTTCGAAGGAGGGACTGAAGTCTAACTCGGTCAGGGTGCGCCTGAGTGCCATCTCGGCTAACCACCTCCCCATTGAGGGTTAACCCCTCTTGGGGCAGCCCCTGGTCTCCCGCTTCATTCAGGGCTTCTTACTTTCCAAGCTTCCCATCCAGCTTCCTCCGGCGGAGTGGGACCTGAATGTCATGCTCATGCAGCTCACGCAGCCGCCCTTCGAGCCGAAGGTGTCGTGCTCCCTTCAACACCTCTTATGGAAGGTGGTCTTCCTGGTGGCTCTAATCTCAGCTCGGCGAGTCAGCAAATTCCAGGCCCTCATGGCTGAGGCTCTCTACACCAGGTTCTATGGGAACAGTGTAGTCCTCCATATCCACCCCAACTTTCTATCGGAGGTTGTCTCGGACTTCCATCTCTGTCAGGAGATAGTATGGCCGACCGGACATCAGCAGTCTTACATACTCTCGACTGCAAGAGGACTCTCACCTTCTACTTGCACCCAGGTTCAGCGCAAGTCCGATTGGCTGTTTCTTGCCTATGATTCCAACCACCACAGGCAGGCAGTCACCAAGCGCACCCTCTCTATCTGGGTGGTGGACTGCATCGCCTTCGCCCAGGTGAAGGCGGGTGCCCCGCTGGATCGGTGCTTCACCGCAAACGGTGTCTGGGCCAAGGTGGCTTCGGTGGCTTTGCTGTGCTCAGTACCTCTAGCGGACTTCTGCCAGGCTGCGACCTGGTCTTCAGCGAACACGTTCACTTCGCATTACTGCCTGGAGAGGGAGTCCCACCGGGACAGCACCTTTGGCCATGCTGTACTCCGTAATCTATTCAGGATATAAGCAACTCCTGCCCTCTGACCCTTCTTCGACGGCTACCAAGAGCTTCACCCCAGGGATCTGAAGACTCGAGCTCCTTCGGGCGTCTGCTTCTGTTCATGGCCTCGCAGAGGTGTTTTTCCTGCTTGTTCCTGGAGAAAGCATAGTTACTCACCTTTAACAGGTGTTCTCTGGGGACAGTCCTCACTACCCTCCCGCCTCCCCTGCAGAGAATTTTTTATCTTTCGTTTGCCAACTGCTTGGTAGGGCTCTAGCTAGGGGACCTGACTGGGTGGAAAGAGGACCACGCATGCGTGGCAACAATCCCAAAGGCTTTCTTTGAAAGCTGGGGAATTGCTCCGCACGGGCTCTGTCGGTGCTGATGCCACACATAAGTGAGGACTAATTCCTGCTGTTCCTGGAGAACCCCTGTTACAGGTGATGCTTTATTGACCTCTCCTCAGGGTAGGTCATTGTAGGCTGCTCCTAAAGATGCAAAACTGTCTCCAGGATCAGTCTATGATAACAGAAATAGAAGAGATCATCACCAGCTGTTAGTTAGAGGATGGAGCACCATATCAGGATCCCTGAAAACGGTGTTCCGAAAGAATCAGTCCTGGCTCCTACTCTTTTCAATCTTTATACCGCTGATCCTGCACAAATCTTGGGAATGAGCCTTTGACATGTCAATGCCTCAGCCATTCTCCATCCTGGCAGCCACAGGGCGGATTTCTCATACTCTCCATACAGAAGCATAAGGCCAAGCACTCTGGTCTCCCTTGATACCATGAGAAGAGACACCAAAAAACAACTGTTCTCATGGAATTTGTTGGGCTGAACCAGGTTATTCCTCTTTCCTTTCCCCATCCACGATCCTCCCTCTCACCTCTCCATCTGTAAAAGAACAAAAATAAATTACGGAAACACAAAAGAAGGTTGTAAAACTACATTATTTTTATCATGTAGAATAAATGTACTCTCTGAAATATATATATGGGACCCGATTTTGAGTTGGAAAGGCTATGTGCTGCGGCGGCACATAGCCTGCCTGCCAACCCCCTTAACCCGGATTTTCACTTCTGCGGCGGTGGAAGTGAAAATCCAGGTTAGTCTGACCCAGCAGCCACAGAGGCTACACGGGTAGCAGCAATTTTTGATGCTACCTGCATAGCCTCTGCGCCTTAAGGATAGGCAAGGAAAAACCTCACCTATTTTTAAGGCATAGAGTGCTACGCAGGTAGCATCAAAAATTGCTGCTACCGATGTAGCCTTTCCTCCACCCCGCTCTGCCGCAGAATGCCCCTAACACGCCCCAATGCCACCCACATAGCATCCGGTCATGCTAGGGACTTGTCCGGGATTTTCAAAGGGCAGTACCCGTGTAGGTGCCCTTCAAAAATCCCGGATAAGGCCTTTACATGGGTAACTAGGGAAGTTACCCATGTAAAGACCTTTGAAAATCGGGCCCTTGATTCCAGTTTATGCAAATAGGGCACATAACTGGTACAGAATTTCAGAAACTAGCACAGAATCTACCCCTCCAAGTTGTGGCAGGAAACTGAGGCTGTGCTTAAGGCTCTGCATATCTATGTTACCATCAATGGCAGCTCCGTCTTCATACTCAGAAAAGCAACTCTTCAATCTTCCACTTCAACAACAGGGAAGTAAAATTCTCCCCATGAGACTCAATGGATTCCTCTGCCAGTTTCCAGCAGCCCAAAATTTGGGGATAAAATTAGAACTCACATTCTGTCATTGCATCGATATTGTGGCTGGCAAGGTGGCAAGATAAACTTGAGACCGTGCAGACATCATGAACTGACTTTACTAATTGATGGTACTTCACCCTGGTCCTTATATATGTTCCAGCTGAGTACTAGGTGTTTTCTTGGGGCTGGAGCACATACATATGAATTCTGTCCTTCAAATGATGAAAGGCTGCCTATGTTCAACATTAGTTCATGGACTGCACATTTTGCCAAATCATCCACCTTATCTAAGACAGTTGTTGCAACTAGGGTGGCAGCATTTAAAGAGGCTAAAAATCCAACAGACCCTTTCCATGACCAGATACCTGAAACAATGTCAACCAAAGCCTTAAGAACCACAAACTTTTCTTCAGAGTGGATCGAGCTTTCATTCAATCATAAAATTGCCAAGGCCAGAGTTAATGAACTATGATGAAAAGAAAGTATAACACTGTGGTAGGTTAAGGCAATTGCTGCCCATCTCCTTTAACCTTCTAGGCTGCAGCAGACCATTTATTTGGATCTTTATGTACAGCTAGAGTCTTTGTACATTAGTTCTGTCCTTCAGAGCTTTAAGAGCATTAATAACACAGGTACACTAAAAAATTATTTTTTTAAACTGCCTCTAATGTTTCGATTGATTTTTACGTTTTTTGGTGCGCTGAATCCAAATCTGGTAACCAATTTGCTCCATCACGTACAGATGTTTTGCTACATTGGGTTAGCAGTTTGAGGTGAACGTTTCAGATTGAGTGCGATCGAGATAAATGTTTCTTGGATGAATTCTTTATACTAATTGTTTAGTAGTGATTCAAATAAGAATAAAGAAAATTGTAACAAGGCAGCACATAAGAATAGAGTAATGTCAACAAAACACACTGATGGTAGCAAAATTGTCTGCACTTAAAACAGCCACATACATGTGCACAAACATTGAGCATATAAGAGCGAGGTTAGACACAAAGCAAAGCAAAGAAATGTGCAAAAAATGTTGTACAGGTATGTATGTAAGAATAGAAAACGCAAACCGCACCATTGCAATACATGAAGACAAACACCCGATGGTGTGAAAATAAAATTCTAATAAATGAGATCCGACACTGTGGTAATAACTAGCAAATTTTTATTTCAAAGTTTAGTAAAAACACGATATTTGTCAACACAGTTTAGATTTTAAAGTCATTCTTGGGTCAATCAATCTCCTGGTGGGCCCGTTTCTTCTTCCCCCGAATGCTTCTCTTGGTGCGCTGCTTGGCGTATTTTTCATCTGGGGTTTCCCGCAGCAGCAACCAGCAGAAATCAGCCATCATAGTGGTGTTCCATCTTCCTTGGTACCTTCTCTCTTGATGTCCTGGTGAAATCTTTCACCTTGTTCTTCACTGTACGCCCCCAAGTTTTCGGGAAAGTAGTTCACATGGGAGTGCAAGAAATGGACTTTCAGGCTCATGTTACAGCCTTGTTCTTTGAAGGCATTGAGCATCCTGGCAACTATATCCTTATAGTTCTCATCCCGCCTGTTCCCCAAGAATTTGAGAACAACATCCTTGAAGGAATCCCAGGCTTCTTTTTCCTTCTCAGACATCGTTTCAGCGAATGCTCCATCTGAAATGAGTTTCCTTATATCAGGGCCAACAAACACTCCTTCCTTTAGCTTTGCTTCAGAAAGTCGGGGGAACTTTGAGCAAAGGTACCGAAAGCACTCACCATATTTTGGAAGGGACTTGATGAATTGCTTAATGAGACCCAACTTAATGTGGAGAGGTGGTAATAGAATTTTATCACGAGGTACCAAGCTCTCATGAAGAACATTTTTCTCACCAGGTCTCAAATACTCCCGAATTGGCCAGTCTTTTTTCCCCCAGTGTAGGTCGCGGGCCCGGCTATCCCACAAGCAAAGGAAGCAGGGATATTTGGTGAAACCGGATTGCTGCCCTAATAGCATGGATAGAATTTTAAAGTCTGTCCAAGAAGTAGGCAGTACTCACGTTAACAGTACAAACACAGTCCAAGACGTGAGGATAGTGGAAGACAAATTTATTTACTCACAAACCTAGGCAACCCGACACAGGCCGTGTTTCGTAACCTTCGTCAGGGGTTGTAAGGTAAATTACTATAAACATAGAAACATAATATATTAAAAATGAAGGAACAAACAAATTCATCTAACAAAACATAGAAACATAATAAAAACATAATAATAAAAAAATATAAAAAAATATATAATAATAATAATAATAAATAAAATAAGTCATATAATATAAATTATAATAGTGTTGGAACGCTATAAATATAAATTATTATAAAAATATATTGGTAAAATCAAATTAAAAATTAAATACATATAAACACAAAAAATAAGTGTAACAAGCATAAAATTAAAGAATAAACCTCTATACGTATTAGTTATGGTATAATAATAACTTATAAGCACAACAAATAAGTGAGACAAGCTTAGAGATAAAGAGTGGACCTCTATATAGACTAATTATAGTATAATAATAACATTAAAAACATATAAATATACATTAAAAAAGATAATTTAAATAATAAATAATAATAATCACAATAAAATAATATAATAATTAAAACCATACTATCAAAATTATCTATTTATGTATATACAACCACAAAAAATTGATTAAAAATAAGAGAGCGTGCAGCAGGAGCGAACAAACCTAGTTAATCTGATACGTAAATCCTAATGTCTTTTGACGAATCAATGAACAGCCGCCATTCAGCAGGATCATACTTGAGTTTAAACGTTTCCATCACTCCGTATATATCGTTGCAAAATACCAAATCTTCCTCTTTGCTGAAATACTTCAAAAATTGTGTCTCGCGGTTGCGGTACCAATAAAAAGTTGTTCCTGGTGACAATAGATTTTTCTGTTTAAGCCGAGAACCTAGCAGTTGGGCAGCATCTTTTGGGAGTCCTAAATCCCGGACTAAATCATTCAATTCAGCTTGAGAAAAAAGTTCAGGTTTCGGATCTGGTTCAGTTTCAAACTCGGAAGTACTGGACTCATCGGGAAAAGCCATCTGATGAGTCTCATCATGATCAGAACCGTCCACACAAATATGATCCAAAGATTTTGGTGGTTCAGGCACAGGTACTTCGTTGCTATGAGGCATAGGCCTAATTGCTGAGGGAAGGTTGGGGTAACTTATTACGTTCTTATTTTTTAAGTTGTATCCCTTCACAATGCAAGAGCAAAAATAGCAGTCACTGCTGTGGTCTCTTTGTTCACGCCACATCATAGGTATTCCGAAACGAAATGCTTGTTTTTTACCTTTCATCCATAAGCGTAGATCTTCCTCACATGTCTTGCACACTTTGTGAGGAGCCCACGGTTTGTCTTGATCGCCTAACTTCAAACCGAAATAGGCGAAATATACTTTTTTAAATAAATGCAGAAATGTTCCTCTGCCGCTTTTTCACGGTATATTCCCCACAAATAAAACAAAAACTGTCCGGAGAGTTGACGCAACCTCTGGCTCTGTGAGCCATCACAAATACACAGCACTGCAAACTACAACTGTAGTGAACCACTTCGGAATAAAGCTGGATTACGACTGAGCAAACAAAAGGTAATAATGAACTTGCAAGAAACTGAAATTTGACAGGAACGTTCATGTCGCAACCACCGTGTTTGAGCGAGCGAACGAGGCGAGGCGAACAGGAAAGAACATGCGCCAGCGCGCGTACTGGATTTAGCCCCCCGCCTCCCAATTGTCCTGTTAATGTATAAAATGAATACAAAACACTCTAAAATATCATGAGGGAGTGTTTCTAGTTAGTTAACCATTACAACCTCTATTTTGGGCCAAGAAAATAAACTGCAGTCGGCTAAAAAGAAATTATGTGAACATTCCTTATATGGGTAAGAAATCTAATTTTGCAAGAAAACGTGACGTGATGGAACATTTTGGCTATTTTTCCTGGATTCAGCACCCCAAAATCTATAGGAATCAGTTGCAAAACTTGAGACAGTTTTTTGGTAGTGTACCTGTGTAATGTTTTATTATTTTGTGTTATGTTTTAAGCATTCTATAATATGGATTTGTTAGTTTATTTAGCAGGTTTTTAGTGTTATTTAGCAGTTTATTTAGCAGTTATTTGTTAGTTTATTTAGCAGTTTATTTAGTGTTATGTTTTAAGCATTCTATAATATGGATTTGTTAGTTTATTTAGCAGGTTTTTTATTCCACTTTTATCATTTTAGTCAAAGCAGTTACAGGGACATTGATAATTTTGGATTCTCCAGAAGCGAGCAGGAAGTCGGTCCTCACCTATCAGTACTGCCAGCCAGAAAAACCCTCACAGTGCAGTAATCATCAGGTGCCCCATAAGGCGCCCTATAAGGCACCTTAAGGTTACAGCTCTGTGAGGGTTTTTTTGCTGGCAGTACTGATTTAAATTTAAAAAATGATACTGCCCCAATAAATATCCCCACTGTGGGATCAACCCACAACCTCTGGCTCCACAGGCAGTGAAGTAACCAGTGAGCTACAGCTCTATAGCTACAAACAGGCCCTATGGCTGGCTGCAGAGGGACTGCAGGTCACCGCACAGACTGTCTGCTGTGGTTACCAGGATAGGGTTAATCCACTCGTACCCATGCTGCACTGCACATGACGATTACAGCACTGTGAGGGTGTTTTTGCTGGCAGCACTGATTTAAAGTACAGAGGGACATTCCTCCTGCAGCACTGGTTTCAGGTACAAAAGGAGAGGTCCTCCTGCAGCACTGGTTTACAGTAAAAAAATGTCCTCATGCAGCACTGCTTTATAGTAAAAGGGAATGTGTCAGACAGCCTTACTCATTGACCCACTGGGGAATTGAACTCATGATCCCTGGTTCAGCAGTCATTGTATTAACCATTGTGCTACACCTCTCTTGCTGTGTTTGTAGGTCAGCGCGCCTACTTAAGGCTAACGCACGTTGACATGCCCTGCTCCCTTTATCGCACAATCAGATTTCCTTGTGGGCTGGGTTACCAGAAATGCTACGTTAAGACCGACACGCCCACTCCTTATATGGCATCCTGCACACTAACGCCGGCTGCACGTTAAGACTGCTTAGTAAACATGCCCCTAAGTAAATCTACTCAATAAAAAGGCTTAAAATTACAAGCTGTAAATCATCAAGAGAATATACTTGATAACGCTACTAAAAGGTCAACATCTCATAAAACATGTTTAAAAGCGTCTTTTTTTTATATAAAAGGGGGGGGGGGGTGGGTTAGAACCACATATGGTATAATGGTAATAATACAAAAAAGTAAAAGTTTGGTTACAACCGATCAAATGTGAAATGAATATTCTTTCTTACAAAGAAGACAATATAACCACACAAAGCCAAAGATAATCGGAAAATGTTAAAGATGAGATATACTTTTAAAAATGCCGTCTTGGCTAAGGTAACCACTCATGGTTAAGATGTAATCCGTGCATAGAAAGTCACTCAAACCGACGGTTCAATGTATAAGGAATCTTGCTGATCAAGGAAAAATCTACATGCTGAGACATAAACTATCAAGGATTAGAAATTAGTAATTACCTTCTTGGTTGTAGTAAGCCTTAGAAAACAATCAACTTATCATGCGATGAAAAACGCCGGCTCATGCGCTTTTGGAAGGCAGGAAAAGAGGCGGAGTTAAAAGATTGACATGAAACGGGGCGGAGTTAAAAGATTGACATAAAACAAAGTTGGTGAACACTAAAACAAAGGCTACATACAAGTAATGAATATATGGAAGCAGTACTCGATCGAAAAACTAAAACAGGTATTTAAAATCAAATCAATGAGAAAATATAAAAAGAAGAATCGATTACCTATATAAAATTACTAAAAACTACCTATAACTCATGTTTGAACTATTAAATAAAAGCACCTATCATACCCGATAACAATCTGTACTGTACATATATCAAAAGGAACATTATTGATAGTATAAAAAGACCTTTCTGTATTGTGACTGACATGTATAAAAAAGGGGGTTAAAGCCCTAAAAGACCAATGTCTTATAGAACATCTTTAAAAGCGTCTTTTTCGGAGCCGTGGGTTCTAAAACCACATAAAATAGTAGTGCAAAAAAATGAAGATTAGTTCCAACTGATCGAATGTATAATAAATGTGAGGGAGGAGTGGCCTAGTGGTTGGGGCAAGGTACTACAGGCCGGAAGGTCAGTGGTTCAAATCCCACTAGAGGACAGCAACCTTTGGCCGGAAGGACTGGGGTTTCTAGTCCCGCAGGTGCTCCTTGTGGTCTTGGGCAAGCCACTTAACCCTCCATTGCCCATGTTCCCTGTAAGTATTAGTGTATGTGTCTCATATCCCCTCATGTTAAATGTATCCCCCAACCACTTTGACTCGGTGAAAAGCAGGATATAAATGCAGCTAAATAAATTCTTAAAAAAGAAGAAAGAAAGGTGTAACCCATACATAAAAAGGAAGAAAATATAACTCAAGTGTAAAAAAACACTCAAAAACCAGTCCAATGTATAAGGAATCAACACTGGCAGGAGGCAAAACATAATGGAGCAGATTTGAGATTTTTTGTTATAAAGAAAGTTAAGTTGGATTGGAGAGGGGGTGATATTAACAAGACAATTATGAGATTAGAGCAGAGGGATATTTTCTCATTAGACACTTTGGTCCCTAATGGGCTTAATTTAGATAAAGATTTATCCGTGTTTCTCTAACAATCCAATAATTTTTAGCTGTATTTAATTTTACCATCATTATTTACTTTATATTTATATTAATATAGTTGACACATTTTGGTTTTATGCTATTTATTTATTTGTCTAATATACGTTGTTTTATATTATTTCTTGATAGTATTGATGTAGTTGTCATCGTTTGGTTGTTGTTTTTTATGCTATTTATTTATTTAATATATGTTGATGTTCATTATGCAGTAGGATTTTTGTATGCCATGAGTATTGCCTTTTTAATCATGTATAATAATGTATGCTTTTATTGTACTTTGGGGTATGTATAATATAGAGTGTCATCTGCTTTGACAGATGCCTTTATTTCATATACGATTTTCAGGCAGTTTTTTAGTTACTTTGTGAAGGCATTCAGTTTTAATATGTCTTTTTTAGGTTCTGTTTGAATATTGCTTTTTTAATTTCATTGCTCACATTCAGTCTTTGTTTTAGTAATTATCGATTTTGACTCCGCCCCCTCCCCCTCCCTTTCTCTTTTTCCCCCTTCCCCCCCCCCCTTTCCCGCCTTCCTTAAAGCGCATGAGCCGGCGTTCTTTTCATCGATTGATTGTTGGTTTGATTGTTCCTAGAGCTGATAACAGCGAAGAAGGTAATTAGTAATTTGCAATTTTTAACTTTGTTTTGCCTCTATATGTGGATTTATAATCTTTCTTTATTAGAAAGATTCCTTATACATTGGACCGGTTTTTTGAGTGTTTTTTACACATGAGTTATATTTTCTTCCTTTTTATGTATGGGTTACACCTTTCTTCTTTTTTAAGATGGAACATTTATTATACATTCGATCGGTTGGAACTAATCTTCATTTTTTTTGCACTACTATTATATGTGGTTTTAGAACCCACGGCTCCGAAAAAGACGCTTTTAAAGATGTTCTATAAGACGTTGGTCTTTTAGGGCTTTAACCCCCTTTTTTATACATGTCGGTCACAATACAGAAAGGTCTTTTTATACTATCAATAATGTTCCTTTTGATATATGTACAGTACAGATAGTTATCGGGTATGATAGGTGCTTTTATTTAATAGTTCAAACATGAGTTATAGGTAGTTTTTAGTAATTTTATATAGGTAATCGATTCTTCTTTTTATATTTTCTCATTGATTTGATTTTAAATACCTGTTTTAGTTTTTCGATCGAGTACTGCTTCCATATATTCATTACTTGTATGCAGGGGCGGCCCAAGGGGGGTGCGGGGCCATGTGCGGAGACTCGGTACAGGGCCTCATTTGCATAAGGTGCCTCATTTGCATAAATATTTGCATAATATTACCATACACTAACTTTTAGTAAACATGCCTCTTAATGAGTATATGGATAAAGAAAGACTAAAAGGTTTCTACATTACTATAATCCAGTACCAACCGCCAGGCACATTAGGAACTACTACAAACACTGCCCATTTAGAACCTATAGCAAACCCGCCGTATCCTAACAGCACTACCAGGACTCACAAAGCACCATACCCTAACTATCAAAAGGCAACACTGCAAATATTAAACCAATACATTTCAGAGAACAATAATACATGACCTACTGGGGAAAGAACAAGTGGCAATGTCAAATAGGAATTACATAAACAGAATACCTCAGCTCAGTTACACATGCAGAACATAGACCATCTCCAAACAAGGAATCACAATTTAGAAACAGGAAGACAATATTTAAACTGGGTACCCCAAAAGCCAAACTTGGAATATACAACAACACTGTAGAAATAAAACTATAAATTAATTTCCTCTTGTACTAAACAAAGCGCAAAAATTAATGATGCACATTTCCCAGAGCTGACATATTCCAGTTAATAAATTCAAAATAAAGAGATATTTTTCTACCTTTTGTGCATTTTTTTTCAGTTGCAATTGTTCCAGCCACTTTCTTCTGGTTTCTTCGTGTCTTCTGCTAACTCTCCATCTGCTGTCCATTTGTCCTTTCTTCTGTCTTCTTGTTTTTTTTTTCCATTCTCTCTCTACATCTGCTTTAACATACTAATCTTTCTCCTTTTGCTCTTTCCTCATTCCTATTTCATCCACTCAAATTTTATCCCTCCATCCTCAATCCCCACTTACTCTCCCAATATCCGGCCAATTGTAGAGATCACACCTCTATCAAGCCTCTACTAAAAAACAGTAAGCTTGATCCATCCAAAGTTGAATCATTTAGGCCAATCTCAAGCATCCCCCAGCTTGCAAAAATCATCGAGAAAGCTGCCCAACAACAACTCCAGCATCACATTGACACAGAAGCACCACTAGACAAATCACAACATGGATTCAGAGAAGCACATGGAGTCGACACAATCCTTACAACCCTATTCAACGATCTGATCAAAGGAATAAACAACATCAAACAAGGATTTGTTCTCATCTTTTTAGACATTTCCGCTGCCTTCGATTCTGTGAACCACGATATACTACTACAACGTCTGAGAGAGAAGGGGATTCGAAGCACAGCACTGGAATGGTGTAGATCCTACCTTTCCAATAGGTGGCAACAAGTTAAAACAGGCCAGGAATCCTCAGAACCATTCCTACAGTCTCAAGGTGTACCACAAGGATCTTCACTATCGGCGTTAATGTTCAATATTTATATGCAGCCGATATGCGAATTGATTAGATCCTTCAACGTGCAATGCCTGGCATACGCTGATGACATCCTCATATACATGCCGTTCAAAACTGACCAACCAGTGTTTACTCCAATAATCAACTGCTTCGGAGCAGTAGCTGAATGGCTGCTGACTCAAAACCTAAGAATAAATCATAGCAAAACTGATGTCCTATTTGTTACAAGGAATCTTAAGTTCGTACCTCCTCCGTCGCTGCTGGTCAACAACATAGAACTGGCATCCAAACCCACGATCCGATACCTCGGCATAACATTAGATCAACACCTGGATATGACAATGCATGTGAAGAATGTGACAAAGAATATATATCATAAGATCAGAACACTACGCCACCTCCGTCCACTACTGGACTATACTGATTACCGATCAACCTTCCAGGCACTAATACTCCCACATCTAGATTTTGCAAACATCATCCTCCACGGGCTCTCTCAGTCAACCTTAAATCCACTTCATATGAATACAGCTGCAAGAGTCCTCTCTGGGTCACCAAGGTCTGCTCATATAACGCCTATCATGAAAGACCTACACTGGCTACCTCTACAAGCCAAACTCTCATATAAGTCACTAGTCTTGACCTTCAAAGCCATGAATATCTACCCACCAACACCAATCAGAAAACTAATCCATAACACCCCTGAAAATAGAAACAGAAGGACTTCAACTATGAACACCTTAATAGTTCCCAAGATGATGACATCATGTACTAAAGCTACATCAAACAGAGCTTTTTCATTATTCGCACCCAGGAATTGGAATATACTTCCCCATGAAATCCGCGGCATCAAAAGCCTATTACAATTCCGCAAAGCCGTAAAGCATCACTTATTCACAAAATACTACCCAGAAGTGACCATGGACACTCACACAGCCAACAGGCCTCCCACTCACACCAAACACCTTAGCACCTTAATCCAACCAGAAAATGGTTAGTCCCCACGATATTTCACTTTACTACTATTGACCCATGCCACCCATGAATACACGTACAATATCCACTCGAGTTTAAATATGGTATATAATAAAAGCATATTTATAGTATAATGTTGATTGTACATAGTT
This sequence comes from Ichthyophis bannanicus, assembly GCA_033557465.1. NCBI lineage: Eukaryota > Metazoa > Chordata > Amphibia > Gymnophiona > Ichthyophiidae > Ichthyophis > Ichthyophis bannanicus. The sequence continues at coordinate 131,753,209 of CM066031.1, forward strand.
ATCCCTGTTATTCCATGTTATATATTCCCTTGTTCTCTGTAAACTCAATGTTACCTGTACACATTGCAGTATATTTTGTTCGATGTACACCGCGCTGATTTTAATAGCGCGGTATATAAGAGATGATAAATAAATAAATAAATAAATAAATATTTGTCTTCCCTCCCACGCAAAATATTTTTCCCTCTCCATTTCACTCTCCCAGCTCCATCCCATTCTAATCCTCCCTCAACATCAGCTCCTTTCTAGTTCCAGCCCCACCCAGCATCTGCTCCCTTCTTGTCCCTGCATCAGCCCATTTCCAGTCCTAGTCCCCCATCAGCCCATTTCCAATCCTATCCTAGCCCCACCATCAGCCCATTTCCAGTCCTAGCTCCCCCATCCATTTCCAGTCCTATCAGTTCCTCCATCAGCTCATTTCCAATCCCAGCCCCCCATCAGCTCATTTCTATTCCTTTCCTAGCCCCACCATCAGCCCATGTCAAATCCTAGCTCCCTTCCACTCAGCCCATTTCCAATCCAAGCCCCCCATGAGCCTACTTCCAGTTCTAGCCCCTCCATGAGTCCATTTCAATTCAAGCCCCCACCACAGCCCATTTCCAACCTTAGCACCCCCAACAGCCCATTTCCAGTCCTATCCTGGCCCCTCCATCCGCCAATTTCCGTTCCTAGCCCCCCCCCCCCAACTCAGCCCATTTCCAGTCCTAGCTCCCTCTCCTCACAGTCCCTTTCCATTCCAAGCCCCCCTCCCTATCAGCTATTTGCAGTTCAAGCCCCCCTTCCACTCAGCCCATTTCCAGTCCTAGCAACCCCCCATCCCATTACCAGTCCTAGCTCCCCCATCAGCCCACTTCCAGTCCGAACCCCCTATAACCCATTACCAGTCCTAACCCCCCCATCAGCCCACTTCCAGTCCGAACCCCCGATAGCCCATTACCAGTCCTCACCCCCCCCATCAGCCCACTTCCAGTCCTTACCCTCCCATCAGCCCATTTTCAGTCTTACCCCCCCATCAACCCATTACCAGTCCTAACCCCCCATTAGCCCATTACCAGTCCTAACCCCCCATCAGCCCACTTGTAGTCTTAGCCCCCCCATAGCCCATTACCTGTTGTAACCCCCCATCAGCCCATTACCTGTCCTAACCCCCCCATAGCCCATTTCCAGTCCTAATCCCCCCATCAGCCCACTTGTAGTCGTAGCTCCCCATAGCCCATTACCTGTTGTAACCCCCCCATAGCCCAGTACCAGTCCTAACCCCCCCAGCCCATTACCAGTCCTAACGCCCCCCACAGCCCATTACCAGTCCTAACCCCCTATCAGCCTACTTGTAGTCTTAGCCCCCCCATAGCCCATTACCTGTTGTAACCCCCCATCAGCCCATTACCTGTCCTAAACCCCCCCATAGCCCATTTCCAGTCCTAATCCCCCCATCAGCCCACTTGTAGTCGTAGCTCCCCATAGCCCATTACCTGTTGTAACCCCCCCATAGCCCAGTACCAGTCCTAACCCCCCCAGCCCATTACCAGTCCTAACGCCCCCCACAGCTCATTACCAGTCCTAACCCCCTATCAGCCTACTTGTTGTCTTAGCCCCCCCATAGCCCATTACCTGTTGTAACCCCCCATCAGCCCATTACCTGTCCTAACCCCCCCATAGCCCATTTCCAGTCCTAATCCCCCCATCAGCCCACTTGTAGTCGTACCTCTCCATAGCCCATTACCTGTTGTAACCCCCCCATAGCCCATTACCAGTCCTAATGCCCCCACAGCCCATTACCAGTCTTAGCCCCCCGCCCCATAGCCCGTTTCCAGTCCTAATCCCCCCATCAGCCCACTTGTAGTCGTAGCCCCCCATAGACCATTACCTGTCATAACTTCCCCCATTAGCCCATTTCCAGTCTTAGCCCCTCCATAGTCTATTACCTGTCCTAACTCCCCATAGCCCATTCCCAGTCTTAACCCCCCCCATCAGCCCACTTCCAGTCCGAACCCCCTATAGCCCATTACCAGTCCTAACCCCCCCCATCAGCCCATTTACAGTCCTTACCCCCCCTCCCTCCCTCCCCATCAGCCCATTTACAGTCCTTACCCCCCCCCATCAGCCAATTTACAGTCCTTACTCCCCCATCAGCCCAGCTAAGCTAAAAAAACAAACAAACCAGAAACCGGCTGCTGCTGCCGCTGCCGCTGCCGCCATGGCAATGGCAGAATGGAGAATCCCGCGGGGCCCCCCTGTCCTGCAGTCTTCTATGCAGCCTCAGTGTGGGCTTTTCAGAGCCGCGCGAAGGGAGAGTTTCCCTTTCTCGCGGCTCTGTTAATCCCGCCGCGGGGCTGATGGGATTTCCCATCAGCCCCGCGGCGTGATTAACAGAGCTGCGAGAGGAGAAGCTCTCTCTCTTCACGCAGCTCTGACAGCCGACGGAGGCCGCATAGAAGACTGCAGGACAGGGGGGCCCCGCGGGATTCTCCATTCTGCCGCTGCCACGGCGGCAGCGGCAGCAGCAGCAGCCGGTTTATGATTTTTTAAAACTTTGCTGGGATGCAAGATGTTTTTTGCGCGGGGCCCCCTGAAACGCGGGGCCCTGTGCAAAAAACATTCTTGCTCAATGGATGGGCCGGCCCTGCTTGTATGTAGCCTTTGTTTTAGTGTTCACCAACTTTGTTTTATGTCAATATTTTAACTCCGCCTCTTTTCCTGCCTTCCAAAAGCGCATGAGCCGGCGTTTTTCATCGCATGATAAGTTGATTGTTTTCTATGGCTTACTACAACCAAGAAGGTAATTAGTAATTTATAATCCATGATAGTTTGTCTCTGCATGTAGATTTTTTCTTGATCAGCAAGATTCCTTATACATTGAATCGTCGGTTTGAGTGACTTTCTATGCATGGATTACATCTTAACCACGAGTGGTTACCTTAGCCAAGATGGCATTTTTAAAAGTATATCTCATCTTTAACATTTTCCGATTATCTTTGGCTTTATTTGTGTGGTTATAATGTCTTCTTTGTAAGAAAGAATATTCATTGCACATTTGATCGGTTGTAACCAAGCTTTTACTTTTTTGTATTACCATATGTGGTTCTATAACCCCCCTTTTATATAAAAAAGACGCTTTTAAACATGTTTTATGAGATGTTAACCTTTTAGTAGTGTTATCAAGTATATTCTCTTGATTTACAGCTTGTAATTTTAAGCCTTTTTATTGAGTAGATTTACTTAGGGGTCTGTTTACTAAAGGCCGGTGTTGTGCGGTCCGCGGTACCGAGCGGGTGCCGTATAAGGAGTGGGCGTTCCGTCGTGAAGAACAGAAGCTGTGATTGACAGATGCGCTAAGGTGCGCGGCGCCCGTGTGGTTAGTGCCCTGTGACATTACGGCGTTTGATCTGTGCACATAGATCACACTGCTCACGGTTTTTGGGCTTCCACTATTGTGCTGCACATTGCTGACGGAAACGGTTTCTTTTCCCTGCACAGCACCTCTAACGCGAGTGTTTCACTGGCGGTAAATTTCTTTGCAGATTCGGGCACGCTCCTGTGCGGCGAGTCTCTCCCCTCCCACATTCCGCCCACTGACCCCGTCTCTCCGCCCCTAGGGGGCCTTCCTCCGCCCTCATTTCGCCTTGGCACGCCTCTTTCGCACATTACCGCCCCGCAAACGTGCGCGTTTTCGGCGCACGTGTGCGGGGCCCGTTAATGTGACCCGCACGTGTACGGGGCGTTTAAGAGCACTTAAATGCATCATTTTAGGGCGCTCAGGTGCGCCCCGCACAGGTGCGCCGTTTAGTAAACATGCCCCTTAGTTTCTTAATGTTAATTTATTCCACATTTTTTAACGTCTTTTTGGTCACGGTTTATTTTAGTGAGGTCATCTCCATACATTTTCCATTGGTTTAAAGTTTCATTTATTACACATACATGTTCTTAAGTAGATATTGTAAAGTAATCCATGATTTTCATATGCAATTCCATGTGCAATTTGAAATTAGGTCTCGTTTATAATAAGTCCCCTTCTCCATATGTCAGCTGATTCACTCCTGCTTACTCTCTTTTTTGACCTTTCTCTTCTTAAGAATGTTCTTTGAGCTTTGTTAATTATTCATTTTTTTTCTTGTCTCATTGTTTACATGAATTATAAGTATATTTATTGCTTTTTTATTCATTAATCTATTTATGTCTCTTTTCAGCATCAACAGATTTGTATTGTTATACAGTATGGTATATGACCATTGGTCTTTTATAGAGGTATTTATCTTTTATATGTTATACATGTGTTTTTGGCTGTCTTAGCAATTTCATTTTGAAAGTTTCAGATATGTTTTTTATTTTTTTTTATTGTTATTAGACTTATTGATGATTTATTAATCGTTATGATATGTATTGCTGTTTGTTTTTTGTCTCTTTATGCTTGTTAATTTTAAATGTTCTTTGTTTATGATTTTAGTTTTATGCCACAATAGCCCCTGACGAAGTGTTGCGAAACACGGCCTGTGTCGGGTTGGCAATATTCAATAAAGTTTCTGGTTTTTCCACTATACCACAGCATAGGGGCCCAGCACCAGGCATGGCTACAATCCTCTGACCTTGAGCAATGGGTCCAAGACAAGCTGCAAACCCATGGCCGAAAAGCCTGCCGAGATTGAGGAAGAGTTTGACTCACCAGAGGCTCTCAAAGAAGACTTTCTTATCCCTTCAAGAAACCATCAGGGAAAAGGCCCCTTTTCCCTAGAAAAGGGTGCCTTTGCACAGAGCTATCAGTATCAGCCCTACTCTGGCCATCAGCAAGGTTCTCATTCCAAGAGGCAGGGATAGGGGGCTCAGAAGGCAAAGGCACCTAAGCCCCAAACCCCAGTCCCCACCCAGCCTGGGGGGAGCTTTTGACTCCTAGGACAGGGTTTCTCCTCCCCCAGGAGACCTTCAACAGCCCACAGGGAGGCACCTGGCACTCTTCTCCCACAGATGAGCCTCAATCACCTCAGATTCCTGAGTACTACAGGTAGTCAGGGAAGGATACTTCCCCCACCTACAGCAGTTTTTTTCAAGGAGGGCCGGTGAGACGTCTCCTTCACCAGATCCTGCGACTCACAGAGCTCACAGGTCTTCTCAAAGACAGAGCAGTAGAACTCGTGCCCAGACACCCGTGGGACAAAGGCTTCTACTCCAGGTATTTCCTTGACCCAAAAAGGACTGGGGGCCTCAGGCCCATCCTGGACCTGCAAAACTTAAACAAGTTTCTGGTGAGGGAGAAGTTCAGGTTGCTTTCCCTTGGAACACTGCTGCCTTACCTCCGCCAGAGAGACTGGGTTTGCTCCCTAGACCTAAAGGATGCCTACACACACATCCTAATCCACCCCTCCAACAGGCAGTACCTAACATTCGTGGTAGGAGGAGGACACTACCAGTAGAGGGTTCTACCCTTTGGCCTGGCTGCCTCTCTAAGGGTCTTCACAAAATGCCTAGCAGTGGTCGCTGCCCACCTACATTTGCAAAGGGCCTTTGTCTTCCCCTTCCTAGATGAATGGCTCATCAGAGGCAGCACGGCCATAGAGGCCCATCAGGCCACAGGGCACGCAACCCTCCTGCTGCAGCACCTCGGGTTTGTCATCAACTATCCCAAATCTCACCGCACTTCAGCCGAGAGCCTGGAATTCATTGGCGCTCAGGCCTTTCTCACTAGCAAAAGGGCAGAACGCCTCACAGAGCTGGCTGCAGAGGTGCAGCACCGTCCATTGGTGCCAGCCCTTCTCCTCCTCCACTGTCTAGGCCACATGGCCTCCACTGTTCATGTGACCCTGCTAGCCTACTTATACATACGAACAGCTCAGTGGTGCCTCTGCTCCCAATGGACGCAAGCCATGGACAGATTGCAGGACAGGATCAGGGTGACCTGCCAGCTGGCAGAGTCCCTCGGCTAGTGGCAACTTCTCTCCCACCTCCAAGCTGGGATACCTTTCCAAGCACCCACACCTCAGTGGGTCCTCACCATGTACACCTTCCTCGGTTGGGGGCTCATTGCGAGGACCTGCGCATGCAAGGCCACTGGTTCCAGGCAGAATCCCTGCTGCAGAATAATCTCCTGGAACTGGCTATCTTCCTGGCTCTACGAACGTTCTGCCACTGCCTGCAATACCTGCTGGTGCTGATACAGACTAACAACCAAGTTGCCATGGTCTGCATCAACAAGCAGGGGTGCACAGGGTCATACTCCCTCTGCCAGAAGGTAGTGGCCTTCCTTTCCTTTGCAGCTTGCAAGAACATGCTTTTGCAGGTGGTCTACCTCCCCGCCCAGGGCAACCTCCTGGCAGACACACTGAGCAGGGTGCTCCAGCCACATGAGTGGCGCCTGAACCCCAGGGTGGCTTCACAGCTCTTCCGCCTCTGGGAGACGGCCATGATGGACCTCTTTGTCATCCTGGACAATGCGCAGCTATCCCAATTTTGCTCGCGGAAACCGCAACCAGCGAGGGTGGCAGTGGATGACTTCCTGATCCCGTGGACGGAAGGCCTCCTCTATGCCTAGACCCTCTTCAAGATCCAAAGTGAGGGGGCAACTCTGATACTAATTGCCCACAGGTAGCCTAGACAGCCCTGGTTCCCTCTACTGCTTTCCCTGGTGGCAACACACTCGGTCCTGCTGGACCGTGCCCCAAATCTTTTGTCTCAAGAGGAGGACTCCCCCTTGCACTCCAATCTCTAATGCTAACAGTGTGGCTGCTGAAAGGGTAGCTTTGGTCACTTTCAACTTTTCACGTAAGATCAAGGAGGCCCTATTAGCCTCCTTCAAGCCCTCCACAAGGCGAGCTAATGCCTTTAAATGGCAAAGATTCTCAGTATGGTGTGTGGAGAGGCGGGAGAATCTGTTTTCCTGCCTGGTGCATCTAGTGCCCCAGCACCCACAACATCTGTCGCACACTGGGCTAAAGTCAAATTCAGTGAAGGTGCACCTGAGTGTGATCGCTGCATACCACTACCCTATTGAGCGGAAGCCCCTCTAAGGCCAGCCCCTAGTCTCACGGTTCCTACGGGGCCTTCTCTTGTCTAAGTCCCCTTTCCACCCCCGGCCGTGGAATGGGACCTCAACGTGGTGCTCTCTCAGCTTACCAGGACTCCTTTCGCGCCTTTGGCTATGTGACATCTGCACCATCTTTCATGGAAGGTGGCCTTCCTGGTGGATTGCACATCTGCTTTCAGAGTAAGCAAGCTTCAGGCCTGGTGGCAAAGCCACCCTATACGAAATTCTACAAGAACACGGTTGTGCTCCACACGCACCAAAATTCCTCCCAAAGATGGTATCTCCTTTCCACCTCACCAGGAGGTGGTCCTGCTCACCTTTTTCCAATGGCCTCACATCGGTTGGGAGGAATATATACTCCATAAACTGGATTGTAAATGGGCCCTGTCCTTCTACCTACAGCAGGCTCAGGGCCATCGCAAAGCTCCTCAGTTTTTTGTTTCTTACGACCCCAGCAGACTGGGGTTTCCTGTGACTAAACGAACTGTGTCTGCTTTGGTGGCAGACTGTATTGTCCTCGCCTATGAGCAAGCTGGTCTCTCTCTGGAACACCAGATCATTGCATGAGAGCAATGGCCACATCGGTTGCGAACCTGTTGCTTAGTGCCACATGGTCTTCTATTCACACATTCACAGCTCAGTACTGTCTGGAAAGCAAGCCCCATTGGGACAGTGCCTTCAGCCAGGCAGTACTCTGTAATCTTTTCAGGGTGTAGGCAACTCCTGCCATCTGACCCTTCTCTATTTAGGCTAACAGAGTGACAGTGCCGCTGGACACTAGGGTCTTGCAGAGTGTCTCAGTTGGGGACTCAGCTTCTGCAACTCATGGCTACCTGATTTAGTTGCTGTTGGTGCTGTCATAGTTCAGTCCTTGGCAGCCTGGAACTATATGTGAGTACTGACTTCCTGCTTACTTACCTGTAACAGGTATTCTCCAGGGACAGCAGGAATCAGTCCTCACAACCCTCCCTCTTCCCCTTGGAATTGATTCCCTACCTTGCTTTGTTTTCACTACATCCTAGCTATGTCATCTGACTGAGCAAGATGGCACCCTTGGGCAGGAAGGGGACCATGCATGTGTGGTGGCATCTCCCAAAGGCTTTCTTTGAAAGCTGGGGCCTCCATGAGGGCTCCGTCAGCACCAATATCACTCATATGTGTGGGCTGATTCCTGCTGTCCCTGGAGAACACCTGTTACAGGTGAGTAATTACACTTTCTTCTGAGGCAATGGAGGGTTAAGTGACTTGCCCTAGGTCACAAGGAGTCATAGAGGGAATCAAATCCTGGTCTCTTGGCGGCTACTCCACTCATGGAGCTGTTATATAGTTAGATTTGTAAATAAATAATATTCAATTTTTTGGATAATGGATGGGCTAAGTGGATAGCTGAAAGAAATAATATAGTTTCCTCTCCTTCCCCCCTACCCCCTCAGACTTAAATAACTACTTCCATTCCCTTACAGCATCCTGGTACATGTCTTTTACATTGAAATTTATTAGTTGCACACTAAAGGCCTTCTAGACTCAATCAAGCCAATATTCAAAACCTTAACTGGCCACAGATAGTACCACTGAATATCTCCTCAGACTGCCCTGGGAGGAGTTTGTATTTAAGCAATGCCATTGAAAAGTGTAGCACACATTCTTACTAATGTCGGACGTTATAAAATTACACCCAAAGGGACTTGCCCAAATTCAGAAGGAGTGTTGGGGGGGGGGGGGGGGAGCGCCTAAGATTTGAACCCTCATTAGGCCACGACTAACTTTTCAGCAGCAAGTGTTGCTTCTCTTTAATTCTCATTGAAAGTCATACTCTCGAAGAGGTGTGTAAAATCTTGGATCTGATTCTGAAGGAAGATGGTGCTGAAGAACTCAGCAGTCATCCTGCAAGACGATCACTTGAGTCCCCTAAATCAACCTTAATACTAAGGGACCTCATAATGTGCAGCTTCTTGAAAATCTATCTGGTCAATATCAAACAATCACAGCCCCCCTTTCTTGAGCGATTCAAGTTCCTTATCCCTCCAGATCAGTCCCGAACCTCTGGGTAGTGTACCTCTTCCAGAAGCTTGGAGACTGAGCATGTCATCTTTTGATGACACCTCTCTGCTTTTACCACTGGCACCGTCTACTAGCCCCAGTTTACTCAGTCTCCAAGCAGCTGGAGGAGGTGTGAGCCAGGGGTTCTGGACTCTCTGAAGGCAACTAAGGAGATAGCCTTTTATTTTCTTGCTTCCCTGGGCTCAGCACTGGATTTTATTCTGAGTGGAAAAAAAAATAGAAATTATATTCAAGCAGGCAGGATTTCAGACACTCTGCAGGCAAAGGAGGGGATCCCCCGGCCTCCCTAGCGAGCGGGAAGGCTAACGGGTGAGGACCCGTTTAACCCAGGGAGAGCAGACAGCTCCCGAACCCGTTATGGGGGGGGGGGGGGGGGGTCCCGTCTCCCAGACATCAGTGGCGAGATGGAGAGTTCCTGCTGAGATTTCAGTGCCTAAGCCCTTGGAGTTGGCTGAGCATGGGGGTGGTAGGAGGTACAACAAACATCTGCTGCAGAGTACAGGTAAGCACCGGAAAGAAGAGGGATTATCTTATGGGGTGGTTTAGGTTGAACAACAGTGCTGTGTTTCTGAAGGGTGCAGGAAGCAGGCCCCGAAAGGGAGGCGCTCTCCACATGGCGAGAGGCCAGAGCGGTGCAAGAACGGCTGTGTTCATCTGTGGCTCCTGCAGCGATCTGGAAGTTTGTTTCTTTTGCCTCCCCCCCCACCCCCCGGGGCTGTCAGGGGGGGTTGGGTTAATTGCTGTCTATGATCTGCTTTTAGCTTTTGCATCCGTGTTTTGAGGGAGATAGCAGTTAGGGCCTAGGGGCCTGCAGTTATTGCAGTATATTTCAGTTCCTTTTCCCCCATTTTGATTCATTTGGGTTTGTTTAGTTCACAAAGACTCTCGGTTGTGCCTGTTGGATGTTAAACAGGTCCTGAAGCGCTATTTGAAGTGTACGGCGGCTTTTTGGAGATCAGAGTGAATTTTCATTCTGTTCGGGGGGCCTCGAAGGGGAGAATCTGCGGTCAAGGCTTCTATTTCCAGATGGATTAGAGAGATTATTGCCTTGGCCTACGCGGTGAAGGGGAGAGTGATGCCGGCAGGATTGCGGGCACATTCCATAACAGGTCAAGCACCCTCGTGGGCGGAGTATGGTTAGGTGCCACCGGCAAAGATCTGTAAGATGGCATCCTGGTCTTCCCTTCATACCTTTGCTAAGCATTATCGCCTGGATATTCAGGCTTCGGGTGATGCTCAGTTTGGAGGGTCAGTGCTTCATGCTGGGTTGGCATTTCCCTCCCATTAGGTTAACTGCTCTGTTACATCCCAGAGGTGCAGGACTGGACTGGAGAGACGATAAGGAAAGAAAAATTAGACTTACCTGCCAATTGTTGTTCCTTGAGGAACTTCAATCCAGTCCCAGATCCCACCCTTGATGGTTTCTAAGAAGGTGGAGAGAGGGCACTTCCAAATAGGACACTGTGAACACATTTATACATTGGGAGCCGGGGCCAGGAGAACTCCCAGTCTCACGCTTCAACCAGTTGGACATAGTCAGCGTTGCTTAGGTAAGCCTCCCTGGGTTGGGGGGAATGGGGGATTCCTTCCCTGGTGAGGGGGGCTAATAAGTTGGGGTGTATAGGTTTGAGAGTTTTTCGTTGTTTAACTACTTATTTCTTACTCCTGTGAATCTGCTTTGTCAGTAGTTTACTGGGGCTGGTAGGCGGTGCTAGCAGTATAAGTAGAAGGGTGTCATCAAAAGGTGGCATGCTCAGTCTCCAAACTGCTGGAAGAGGTACACTACCCAGAGGTTCGGGACTGGACTGGATTTCCTCAAGAAACAACAATTAGCAGGTAAGTCTAATTTCTCTTTATTTATTATACAAATGTATTGCTTGTTCCACTACCAAAATATTCAAAGTGTGATATAATGACCCCCATATCCCTCTGATTTATGATGGACGGCAGTAGTAGAACCTCCCTTCCCTCCCCCATCATATGCTACTCCCTGTGGGAATTATTGCTTTGTATTTTTCTTTGAAAATAAGGGAAATTATAACTAATTTTTCCTGTTTATTTCTCTAAACAGGCTATGAAAGGAGCATTTCCGAGACTTTATCAAGAATTAAACAAGAGGAAGAGCCGTATGTCCAAGATTTCCAGGAGTCAGGAGAGAGAGCAGTTACTGACTCATACCCAGGTGAGTAATAATAAATAGTGTACTGAGTAATAGGAGATATTTCAGAATCCAACTGAGTATTACTAATTTACTTACCTGTATCCTTTGTTCTCACATATGGAGAATATAAGTCCTCACATGTAAGTGATGCTATTTAATGGAGCACAGGAGAATAACCATAGTCAAGTCCAGACCGGGAGAATTCCCATACTGTTTTACAAGGGGCTGTGCCAAACATAGCGCCTCTGCATGTGTATGTCACTCCACACCCAGCGGGAGCAGCAATTTTAAAAAGCTGTACATGGGCCAAAAAACATTGAAATGGTGGCTTGAGTGGCAAGCTCTGGCAGTGATCCCTGATAAAAACAGCACTTTCTGACTCCACAACTTAAACACTTCAAAAACCTACAGCAGATGGCCCCGTAGGGTGTGGAGATAGCAACATGGCAACAAGATGAAAAACCGTAGACTGAAGGCATTCGTGAGGATGGTAAGATGGCAACCAGTGAACTGCAGGTCCTGGATATAGAGGAGGAGGACGAGAGAGATGACAGCATGGAGGGGACTGCGGTGACAGTATCGCAGATGTGAAGGGCTGGATTAAACGAATGGTTCAAGGAGTTGAAGAAGGAGATCACCACTGTGAGAATGGAATTGGGGGCCTGGTTGGCAAAGTCAAAGAGGAGCTAGTGGAATTGGGCTGCAGGGTGGGAGAATACAGGGACACCTGTACAAGCTGGCAGATGAACAGGCAGCTCTGCTGACCCAGGTACAAAAAAAGAGGAGTGGAACAAATGCTAATGCTTACAGTTGAGGACATGGAAAACCATTCGCGACAAAATAATTTGCACAAAAGGGGGGTCCTTGAGGAGGCTGAGTTCCTTGATAGCCAAGGCTATCTGCAAGGTGATTTTGCGCCATGGTGGGGCAGAAGAGGTGCCACCATCTATTCAATTCAATAGAGCTTACCGGATGCTGGGATCACCCAAGACTAATGTTCCAAGAGACATAGTAATACGTGTACATGACTTTACTATCAAAGAATGGATCGCCGCAAAAATGTGGGCCATAAATCACTTTGACTTGCAAGGATATCAGATAGCCATCTTCACCAATCTGGCCAAAGGAACTTTACAAAGGCGAAAAAAAATAAGTGCAATTCCTCATTGTCTCTCCGGGCCAGTCCAGGCAAGTGAGGGTTGTCAACCTTCTCCAGCAGCCGAGGTCTGAAAAACTGAAGTTTTACTGAAAGAGTATCTGGCTCCCTCTGCTGGCCGAACCCCAGTCTTTCAGTTCTCAGCAGCTGAAGGCGATGTATGTTGTCTGCCTCCCTGAGAATAGGTTAGAATATTGTTTTAGGGTTTTGATTTGGTCTAGTTTTCTTTTAATTTACTGTTACCTCCGTCAGGGGAAAGGGTTCTAGCAGGGCTCTCCCCTTTAGCCGCGATCTTTTATCAATGCTGGCTTGGAATTCATCGGAGTGCTAGAGGCAGAGCCTGCCTCGACTTCAGCTCCAGGCCCGGAGGGGGAAGCGGTAAGTGGTTCTGGGAGCCCCGGAGACCATCTGACAGCTTCCGCAGTCACAAGCACGCCGCTGCTAGCAGCGGGGGGACAGCTGCTTTGACGGTACAATTCCGTGCTCGTCGGCTTCCTCTCGGGCTCAGGTCAGTCAGCTCGCCGAAGTGTTTGTTTTTTCCTGCATACCGGTTGGCGCGTGTCGCTCATTGTTTTTTCGGCGGATTCTGGACGTCAAGTTTCACCAGGGTTTGCCGTGAGCAATTTCTTCGGGCACTGTTCATTTTAGTTTTGCCGCGCGATTCGCCAGCATGGAACCTCGGCCGGATGCCTCTGAGCTTCTGGGGGGCCTTTCTTCTGTCTCAGAAATGGCGGGAACGGCAGCCATTTCTGCTGCATCTGCTCCTTTACCTTCTGGTCACAAAAGCTCGTCCAAGAGAAAGGCAATGACTAAGAAGCCGTTTAATGTGGAGGAAGCTCCTTCACTTTCATTGCCTGCGGTGCAGGAGACTTTGGGAAACACCTTTTCAGCTGATTTTATTCTGGCTATGCATAAGGCATATTGTTTAAAGTGGCAGCAGGCTCCAGTTAAGGCCTCGGCCCCTCTCCCCTCCCAGGGCCTGGATACAGGAGCTTCTCTTTTGGACCTGGGGGAAGGTACCTCCAGCTCTGTCCATGGGACCCAAGGGGCTACCGATAGCATCGGTGTACCCGGCCCAGAGCTCCACAGTGTGGAAGAAGGTGAGATTTTGCTGGACCCAGGTGTAGATCAGTGGGCGGCTGATCTTGAGGAGGGGGAGTTGGGAGTCAGTGACGATCCTAGTCTTTTCAGGGTGTTTAGAAAAGAGGAATTGGGGGCTCTTATTTCCCAGACGCTGACAACATTGAATATTGTTCTGCCCCCGGCTCAGGAACAGCCGTTAGAAGATCCTCTGCTCCAAGGGTTTAAGATGGAGCAGAAGTGTTTCCCGGTGCACTGCGTTATGAAGCAGATGGTGGAGTCCGAATGGGAATGCCCAGAAGCAACTCTTCGGGGGGCTGGGGCTATCTCCTGCTTGTATCCATTGCCGCAGGAGGAGCTGGATATGCTTAGAATGCCTAAGGTGGATGCCTTAGTGTCGGCAGTGACCAAGAAAACCACCATTCCGGTAGAGGGCGGGGCGGCCCTCAAGGATTTGCAGGATAGGAAGCTAGAGGCTCTGTTAAAGCAGACTTTTGAGACTTGCGCCCTGTCGCTCAGAGCGGCCTTCTGTGGGGCATACGTGTCTAGGGCCTCCATTAGATGGATTCAAGGAGGGGTCCAGACCAAAGGAGAAGAAGAGGATGGCGCAAAGCTGGAGTCGGCTGCGGTTTATTTGGCGGATCCTTTTTATGACCTTGTTTGAATTTCCGTGAAGTCTATGGCAGCGGTTATTGCGGCTCAGAGATTCCTCTGGTTGCGAAATTGGTCAGCGGACGTTTCGTCCAAAACACATCTTACTAAGCTACCTTACAAGGGCACATTGCTTTTTGGAGCAGCTTTGGATAAGATTGTCAAGGATTTAGGTGACTCCAAAGGTGGTCGCCTCCCAGAAGACAGGCCGAAGGGTCAAAGACCTGCCGGGGGCCACAGAACTGCGGTGCGGGAGACTCGCAAGTTCAGAGGCTCTCGGTTTGTCCCCTATCAAAGGGGGCGCTTTGTGGCTCGTGAGCAGTCCTTTCGAGGAGCTCGAGGGTTCGGCAAGGGTTATTTCCAAACCCAGCAGAACTCCAGCAAAAAGCCACAATGAAGTGAGGTTGGTCCAGATGGAAATTCCGGTGGGGGGACGGCTGCAGCGGTTCTTTTCTGTCTGGATCACAATAACGACAGATCTCTGGGTGCTAGAAATTATACGCGACGGTTATGCCCTCGAGTTTGCTCGTCCGTTGCGGGACGCTTTCGTGGCGTCTCCATGTGGTTCTGCGGAAAAAGCAGCGGCGGTGTCTGAGACCCTTCAGCGCTTGTTGCGCCTTCGTGCGGTGGTTCCGGTTCCACACGACCAGTTAGGGTTAGGTCGGTACTCCATTTATTTTGTGGTCCCCAAAAAGGAGGGGTCCTTTCGTCCTATTTTGGATCTCAAGCACGTGAACCGCTGTTTGCAAATTCCGCACTTTCGCATGGAGACTCTCAGATCCGTGATTTGCTCCGTGCAGCCCACGGAGGTACTCACCTCCATCGACCTGACAGAGGCCTACCTACATATTCCAGTAAGGCCAGAGCACCAGAAGTTTACGTTTTGTGGTACCCATGGGTCACTTCCAGATCCAAGCGTTGCTGTTTGGATTGGCCACGGCGCCACGGACCTTCACAAAGGTGATGGTAGTGGTAGCAGCGGTGTTAAGGCGAGAGGGTGTGTTGGTACACCCATACCTCGACGATTGGTTGATTCGGGCACCGTCGGTTGCGCAATCCGAAGTGGCAACGGCTGGGGTGGTCGACCTACTCGAACGGTTGGGCTGGGTAATAAACCAGACCAAGAGTCATTTGCGGCCAACCCAGCAACTCCTGTATCTTGGGGCGCTGTTCGACACGAGCGTAGGAGCAGTGTTCTTGCCCGAGCCCAGGATACAGAAGCTTATGGGGCAGGTGAAAACGTTTCTGCGCCTGAAAGCGCCAACGGCATGGCGTTACTTGCAGCTGCTCGGTTCCATGGCGGCAAACCTCGATCTGGTGCCCTGGGCTCGGGCGCATATGAGACGTTGCAACACGCGTTGCTGTCCAGGTGGTCTCCTCAGGATCACCCCCTGTCTCGCAGATTACCTCGCGCGCCGGCCGTGAGCCACAGTCTGCTCTGGTGGTTGGATCCCACTCATCTCAGGGCGGGAATGCCCTTGCGGTCTCCGGATTGGTTACTCCTCACGATCGATGCCAGTCTCGCAGGCTGGGGGGCTCATTGCCTGTCTCACATAACTCAGGGGGTTTGGACGCCGGAGGAGTCGGGTTTGTCCATAAACCTGCTAGAGCTCCAGACGGTGCGGTTAGTGCTGCAAGAGTTTCGTCTTCTCGTCGAGGGCAAGGCGGTGAGAGTTTTCTCCGACAACTCCGTGACGGTGTCGTATATCAACAAGCAGGGTGGTACAGGCAGTGCTGTTCTCTTGGAGGAGAGTCAACGGTTGATGAGCTGGGCGGTGACCCACCTGGTAGCTCTTTCAGCGGCTCATGTGGCAGGCCGCGACAATGTGCAGGCAGATTATCTCAGCAGGCATGTGGTAGATCCAGGGGAGTGGGAGTTGAATGCAGCAGTGTTTCCCGACCTAATCCTCCGTTGGGGACAGCCGACGATGGATCTGATGGCCACCTACGACAATGCCAAGGCCAGTCGGTTCTTCAGCAGGAGGAGAGAACGTATGTCCGAGGGTCTGGACTCTCTGGCGCAGCCGTGGCCGTCGGTAGGGCTGCTCTATGTGTTCCCTCCGTGGCCGTTAATAGGCCGAGTCCTACGGCGGATAGAGGGCCACGGCGGACGGGTAATACTGGTGGCTCTGGATTGGCCCCGGAGACCGTGGTACGCGGATCTGGTCCGCCTACTGGTACTGATTTTGGGCAAACGTTTGATCCCTGAGGAAGCCCGGCAGGGTGAAACAGAAGCTTTTGTTGGATCCATAACGTAGTCGTTGCCCGTGTGTGCTCATGGTTTTGTGTGATTATGAGTTGTGAAACCGTCAGCCAAAAACCGTGAAGCGTTAAGAGGAGAGCATTAAGATAAGTAGAACGGTTGTTTTGCATCAAGTACTGACTATATTTTATACAGCGTACTCCTCTATTTTCCTTTTTCAGATGGTGTCAGTCCCCGTGTGAGAGACTATCGGTGTTTGATCCTTAAAATTGGCTGCAATTTGTCTAGTGAAGTGGTGCCTCTACGAGATAGAGACACTTTATTTAGTGTAGATTATTAATTAAAATTTCGTGGTAAATTTATTTAATGTTTATATGAGATTGAATGAAGGAATCCTTTAAAAGTACTTTTTTAGGAGAATTTTTTAAGATTTTCAATTTGTAATAATTCTATTTATAATTAAAGATAAGGTATGGGTAGGTAGGGCTTGGCCTATGATGTAGCAATTTTCAGCTCCACCCAACGGTGACACTGTGCATCGATGGTAGGTATGAGCGGTAACTGAGGCCTTTTAATACCTGTTTTATAGGTTGTGGATAAAAGTTGTGTATTTTGTTGATAAGGTTAGGAGTAGAGTTGATTTTGAAGGGGTTTTGTCTTTGTGATTGGTTGACCGTTACCCTTCTGGCGGTTTTTGTTGTGAGACCGCCTACTGGTAGACCATCCTTGGCGTCTGCCGGCGCGAGCGAATCTCTTGAGTCAGAGTCCGCTTCTCATGCCGGACATGGACCGCTTCTCGCTTACGGCTTGGCTCTTGAGCGGGAAAGGTTGAGGCGTCGAGGTTATTTGCCATCGGTCATCGACACTCTCCTCCAGGCCAGACGCTTGTCTACTTCTCTAGCGTACGTTCGCATCTGGCGGATTTTTGAATGCTGGTGTGGGGAGCACGGTCTGCGGTCGGGCTGCTTCCTGGTGCCGGAGGTGTTGTCCTTTCTGCAAAACGGTCTTGATAAGGGATTGGCCCTCGCAACGCTCAAGGTGCAAGTCGCAGCGCTGGCGTGTTTTCGGGGTAGGATTAAGGGGATGCTTCTTTCTCGGCATCTGGTTATTTTGCGGTTCTTGAGAGCGGTCAAGAACTTGCGTCCTCCGGTACGCCCCATCTTTCCAGCTTGGGATCTTAATTTGGTATTGGAGGCTTTAGTGCGGCCTCGCTTTGAGCCAGCAAGAGAGGTGTCCTTCAAAGAACTCTCCTGGAAGACCGCTTTCTTAGTGGCTTTATGTTCAGTAGGTGAGTGTCGGATCTTCAAGCACTTTCATGTAGAGAGCCCTTCTTGTACTTCACGCAGGAGAAGGTGGTGTTGCGTCCCGTACCCTCCTTTCTCCCAAACGTGGTATCCAGTTTCCATGTGAATCAGTCTATTTCCCTTCCGACTTTTCAAGATCACCAAGGGGCTCCCATCGATTCGGTTCTCCGAAAGTTGGATTTAGGTAGGGTACTTAAATGGTATCTTCGCCGGACACAACCCTTTTGCAAATCGGACAGGCTGTTCGTTTTGTTTGGGGGGCCGAGAAAGGGGGAAGCTGCCTCCAAGGCCTCCATAGCGTGATGGGTTAAATGTGCTGTTGCAGCGGCTTATCAGGCGAGCGGCAAGTCGCCGCCGGAGCTTTTCAGGGCTCATTCAACTCGTAGCCAGGCGACGTCCTGGGCTGAGCTGGCACTGATTCCGCCGGTGGATATATGTAGGGCGGCAACTTGGTCGTCGTTGCACACTTTTTCGAAGCATTATCGGTTGGATGTTCAGGTCAGGGGTAACGCAAATGTGGGATCGTCGGCCGTCATTGCGGGTCTCGCAGGCCCCTCCCAGGGATAGTTAATGCTTTGGTACTTCCCTCACTTGCCTGGACTGGCCCGGAGAGATGATGAGGAAGAAGAAATTAGACCTTACCTGCTGATTGTCTTTCCTTGAGTTCTCTCCGGGCCAGTCCAGGTCCCACCCGGTTACATTTGCGAGGTATCGTTCTTTCCGTGTCCAGTGTCTTCTGACGTTGGGGGTAGGCTCCACTTTGCTCCACGACCATTGTCGATTTGGGCGGGAGGTTCCGAAGAGTCAGTATTAGATCTTCCGCTCATTGACATTGCTTGATATGGTCTGTGGGGCTCCCTCAGCTTCTTGCGGGGCTAATTCCCTGATTCCCTACAGTTATGGGAACGTTACAAAACAAATAAAAAAGGTAACAAAGAAAGAAATTAAAAAAAAAAAAAAGGAAAGAATCTCAATGGAGAACGGTCGAGGGGAGGTCCTTTTCTTAGCATACATAAGGGTCAGGAGTATGGAGCTCGTAGTTTTAGGCGGGTTCCGTTGGTTTCTCTTTTAGTTATCGTTCTGCTGCTTTGTAAGTTTAGACTAAGGTTCGGCCAGCAGAGGGAGCCAGATACTGTTTCAGTAAAACTTCCGTTTTTCAGTCCTCAGCTGCTGGAGAAGGTTGACAACCCTCACTTGCCTGGACTGGCCCGGAGAGAACTCAAGGAAAGACAATTAGCAGGTAATGTCTAATTTCTTCTTACTCAAACTGCGGCAAGGACAGTTGAAATACAGATGGCTATATCTGTTTGGGTTCACCATTATGAAAGATGGCCACACATGGTGTGCCTGCACGGTGGAGGAGACGTTGAGGGTCATTGGAGAAGCAGGACAGCAAATGGAGGGCATGGCAGGATCCTCATTGAGAAAGGCAGATAGACCAAAAAATAATGATTGGACCCGGATGTGTAAGGAAGGATCCAGCCAAAGGAGGAAAGGACTGGTGAAGGAAGCACCAATATAAAGCAAAGAGGCATGGACTTTTCAATACAGCTAGAAAATAAGAACATAAGAGATGCCATACTGGGTCAAACCAAGGTCCATCAAGCCCAGTATCCTGTTTCCAACAATGGCCAATCAAAGTCACAAGTACCTGGCAGGTTCCCAAAAAGGCACACAAGTCCACAGTGCTTGCCCTGGGGCAAGCTGTGGGGTTCCTAAGTCCAAAGGTGAATCTGTTCACAATGTATACCACCTATACCATGTTATAATGTAATATCGTTCCATGTAAAGCTGAAGCTATGTAAACAGCATTGATCCTCAGAAATGCGGTACATAAGACAAACTAAATAAAGATAAATAATGGTTTATGGATCTTTCCTCCAAGAACTTGTTCAAACCTTTTTTAAACCCGGCTACACTAACAGCTTTTACTACATCCTCCGGTAACTAATTCCAGAGTTTTATTACACGTTGAGTGAAAAAATATTTTTTCTCATTAGTCTTAAATGGGTCACATTGTAGCTTGATGGCATAAACAATTGATCTATATTTACCCGTTCTACACCATTCATTAATTTATAGACCTCTAGCGAAAGATGGACAGTGAAAAAGATAGACAGGAAGAAAATTGATGCCTTTGAATTATGGTGCTTGCGATAAATACTGTGTATACCATGGACTGCCCGAAGAACAAACCAGTCAGTACTAGAGGAGATCAAACCTAAGCTTTCTTTAGAAAGTCAGATGACAAGACATTCAACTTTCATACCGACTCAACAGCCATATTCTTTTAAGCCTGTCCTCATAGGGGTATCCTTCCATCCCCTTTACCATTTTGATGACTTTTCTCTGTACCTTTTTAATTCTGATATATTCTTTTTAAGATACGGCGACCAGAATTGCACACAATATTCAAAGTGCAGTCGCACCATGGAACGATATAGAGGAATTATGTTGTTGTTAAGTGCCGTCAAGTTGGTGTCGACTCATGGCAATACTCTGGATAGTTATCCTAAATTGTGTTTGGTCTTCAGTCAGGCAGCTCATTGTTGACAGACTGGCACCCGTAGCTGCTCTTATTGTATCGATCCATCTCACTGCTGGCCTTCCTTTTTTGCATTGACCTTCTACCTTGCCAAGCATGCCGTCTTTCTCTAAAGATCTCTCTCTTTGCATGATGTGTCCAAAGTATGAAAGTCGAAGTCTTGTCATCTGAACTTCTAAATAAAGCTTAGGTTTGATCTCTACTACTGACTGGTTTGTTCTTCGAGCAGTCCATGGTATACACAGTATTTATCGCCAGCACCATAATTCAAAGGCATCAATTTTCTTCCTGTCTTTCTTTTTCACTGTCCAACTTTCACATCCATATGATGTTATTGAAAATGCAATGGCTTGAATAAGTCAAAACTTTGTATGGAGAGAGATATCTCTGCTCTTGAGAATCTTGTCTAGGTCCTTCATAGTCATTCTGCCAAGAGTAATGCATTGTCGGATTTCTTGACTGTTTGTTAGTATGGTAACAGCTTTATCTGATTACTGTAATAACTCAATGGGAATGCCATCAATTCCCGGTGCTTTGTTTTTTGATAAGGCTTTCAATGTTGCTTCGACTTCCTTTACTTTAGTCTCCATTCTTTTATTTGATTCCTAGCATTCTATTTGCTTTCTTGTCTGCCGCTGCACAATAGGCAGAAGGTTTCAAGATGTTATCCATGATGACGCCTAAATATTTTTCCTGGGTAGTGGTTTCTAATGTGAAACCTTGTATTGTGTAACCATAGCTTGGTTTGTTCTTTCGTAGGTGCATAATTTTCAAAATTGTCCACATTAAATTTCATCTGCCTTTGAATGTCCAATCTTCCAATTTATCAAGGTTGTCTTGCAATTTTTCACAATCCTCTTGGGGTTTTAACAACTTTCTATCTTTTAACCATTTCCTGAGCCACAACAGTACACTGCCTCCTATCCCATAACTTTTTAATTTTGCCAAGAGTCTCTCATGAGACATTGTCAAAGGCTTTTTGAAAATCCAGATATACTATATCAACCGGCTCACCTTTGTCTACCTGTTTATTCACAGCTTTAAAAAAACATAGTAACATAGTAAATGACGGCAGATAAAGACCAGTATGGTCCATCTAGTCTGCCCAGTAAGATGGCAAGAGTAGGTGCACCTGCCTCTCCGTGCAGGCAACCCCTCCCCATGTCTTTGTTTTAGGGGTGAACCCACCGCTCCGTGTAGAACACCCCTGTATGTTGAGAAATTAGTTAGTTAGGTTTATTTGTGATTTTATCCTGTTGCTGTAAAGGGATCCACTGTGTCTGTCCCATGCCATTTTGAATTCTGTCACTGTATTTGCCCCCACCACTTCCATCGGGAGGGCATTCCAAGCATCCACCACCCTTTCAGTGGAAAAGTATTTCCTGACATTGCCTTTCAATTTACCCCCTTGCAGATTCATGTTATGCCCTCTAGTTTTACATCTTCCCCGTCTTTGGAAGAGGTTTGTTTGTTCATTATTTTTCTTTAAGTATTTAAAGGTCTGAATCATATCTCTCCTGTCCCTCCTCTCCTCCAGAGTGTACATATTCAGGTCTTCAAAACTCTTCTTATAAGGCTTCTGACTCAGACTCCAAATCATTTTGGTTGCCTTCCTCTGAACAGTTTCCAGTCTTTTTACAGTGGCATTGGTACCTCTTCCTTTCTGCTGGTAATTCCTATTTGTATGCAACCCAACATCCTCCTGGCTTTTGCCACTGCCTTGTTGCACTGTTTTGCCACCTTGAGATCCGCAGAAATAATCACACCAAGGTCCTTCTCCTGGTCCGTGCACACCAACCTCTCACCCCCTATCGCATACATTTCCCCTGGATTTCTGCTTCCCAAGTGCATGACACTGCACTTCTTCGCATTAAATCTTAACTGGCAAGCATTAGAGCATTCTTTCAGCTTTTGTAGATCTTTCCTCATGTTATCCACTCCCTCAGGGGAGTCCACTGTGTTGCAAATTTTTGTGTCATCTGCAAAAAGACAGACTTCCATGCAGTTCTTCAGCAATATCGCTCACAAATACATTGAACAGTGCCAGGCCCAGGACCGAACCCTGGGGCACCCCACTAATCATCCTCCTTTCATCCGAGTGAGTTCCATTTACCATCACCTTCTGTCGTCTGTAAGTCAACCAATTTCTGATCCAGTTCATCCCCTTCGGTCCCATTCCCAAACTACTGAGTTTATTGATAAGCCTCCTATAAGGTACAGTATCAAAGGTTTTGCTGAAATCCAGGTAGATGACAACCATCGCATGCCCCTGATCTAGTTCTCTGGTCACCCAGTCAAAGAACTCAATCAGATTTGTTTGACAAGATCGTCCTTTGGTAAAACCATGTTGCCTCGGATCTTGCAACCTGTTGGTTTTGAGAAAGTCCACTATTTGCTCTTTCAGAAGCGCCTCCATTACTATTCCCACCACCGAGGTAAGGCTCACGGGCCTGTAGTTTGTCACTTCTTCCCTGTCACCACTTTTGTGAAGAGGCACCACATCCGCCCTCCTCCAGTCCTGAGGAACTACTCCTGTTTCCAAGTATCTGTTGAAAACATCCTTTAACAGCCCGGCAAGGACCTCTCTGAGCTCTTTCAGTATCCTGGGATGTATCCCATCCGGTCCCATGGCCTTGTTCACTTTCAGTTTTGCAAGTTGTTCTAACACATAGGTGTCAAACCTGTCCTGGAGGGCCACAATCCTGCCAGGTTTTGGGATAGCCCTAATGAATATGCATGAGATATATATGCATTAGAGATATCCTGCCAACCTGACTGGTTTGTGGCCCTCCAGGACTGGATTTGGAGACCACTGCTTTACACCTCTGTCATTTAAGATGGTGAGTGGGCAAGGTACAGATGTCCTAGACATCAAAAGGGTAGCTAGAATGTGTCACATTCATCCTCGATTCTCACCACCACCAAAAAGATGTCTAATGGACAATATTTTGGTGGTGGTGAGAAGTGAGGAGGAATGTGACAAATTCTATCTAACCTTTTTGATGTCTTGGACATCTGCACCTTGCCCACTCACAATCTTAAATGACAGAGGTGTAAAGCAGGGGTCTCCAAATCCAGTCCTGGAGGGCCACAAACCAGTCAGGTTGGCAGGCTATCTCTAATGCATATATATCTCATGCATATTCATTAGGGCTATCCCAAATCCTGGCAGGATTGTGGCCCTCCAGGACAGGTTTGACACCTATGTTCTAACACATCATCTTCAGTGAATGGTGAGGTATCTACTTCATTCCCATTTTTATATTTGGGAGTCACAGATGTTCCTTCTCCAGGATTTTCTTTAGTGAAAGCAGAGCAGAAGTATTTGTTTAGCAATTTTGCTTTTTCAATGCCACTTTCCACAAATCCATTCCCAGCCCTTCTGAGTCCTGCAATTCTATCTCTGATTTTCCTCCTCTCCCGAATATACCAGAAAAAAATTTTGTTGCCACACTTCACCTCTTTAGCCATCTTTTCCTCTGCCTTTGATTTTGCTTTCATTATTTCTCTTTCTGTCTCTTTGAGTTTGATCCTGTATTCCTTACTGTGTTCCTGTATTTGCAAGCTTTTGAATTTTGTGAAAGCTGTGGTTTTTTTGCCTTTATTTCAGCAGCCACTTCTCTTGTTTTTATTTACTTTCCTTACATATTTATCTGTTGTCCCTTTTATTGCCACCTTTAGTTTAGCCCATTGCAATTCCACTTCCCTTATCCCCTCCCACCCTGCCAACTCTTCCTTCAGGTACTTGGCCATTTTACTGAAGTCAGTGTTTTTGAAGTTTAGGACTTTGAGCTTGCTATGATTGGACTGCACCTTGGCTTTTATCTCAAACCACACCATGTGGTGATCGCTGCTGCTCACAGGGGCACTCACCCAGACATTTGACATGGTCTTACCGTTGGAGAGCACTAAATCCAGCATTGAGCTTTCCCTGGTTGGTTCCATCACCATTTGTTTAAGTGACGCATCTTGGAAAGCATCCACAATTGTTTTACTTCTTGCCAGATTCACAGAAGGAGTACTCCAATCCACATTGGGTAGATTAAAGTCACCCAATATGATCACTTCCTTCTTTGTGGCTATCTTGGCAATATCTATAATCAATTCATTATCTATTTCTTCGATTTCAGTCTGAGGTCTGTAGACTACAGCAGTATGGATGACAGTGCCATCTCCTCTTTCCAGCGCAATCCAGAGCGCTTCTTCTTTTCCCCATGCCCCCTGCATTGCAGCCGCTTTAATATTGCTTTTTACATACAAGGCTACTCCTCCTCCTTTTCCACTTTCTTTCTCTCATCTGAATAGATTATAGCCAGCTATGGCTATAACAACTGTTAAATTAAATAAATAAAATATCCCATTCGTTCGATTCATTAAACCATGTTTCTGTAATGGCCACAATGTCCAAGTCCATTTCCACTGTTAGGGCTTCCAGGTCTGGAACTTTGTTGGCTAAGCTTCGAGCATTTGTGCTCATTGCTTTCCAGCATTTAACTGGCTTGCATGTATTTTGCATTGATTTTGTTCTGCCCACTTCTTCCCACTTGTCATTGATGTGTGGTTTAAAAGTGTGGCTGTTTTCTGATGTTGTTCGCATTTGCCGGGAGTGACGTCCTCAACTAGTCCTTCTCCATCCGTCACCCCCTTTTTCTAGTTTAAATGCATATCCGCATACTGCCTGAATTTTTCACTTAGGATTCTTTTCCCTGCGACAGAGAGATGTAGTCCATCAGCACAGTAGTCTCTTGTTAGTCCATCTGTTTCCCCAGTCGCCAATAAATCTGAATCCTTCTCGTTCGCACCAGGTCTGGAGCCATGTATTAAAGCTGTTCATGCGATGCACCCTTTCTGCCCTCTTACCATGAACAGGTAGAACTTATGAGAATGCTACAGTGTTAACAATGGGCTTGAGTTTCTCTCCCAGAGTCTGGAAGTCCCTTTGAACTGCAGAGGCACTGTTTCTAGCCAGGTCATTTTTACCCAGGTGGATGACAACATCAATTTTGGAGTGCTCACTTTCTGCGCTAAGTACATCAACAATTTGGCTTGTATTTCTGCCTGCTGAAAAGCCTGGGAGGCATTTTGACTATCATCTCTCCTTTGAACTGTGTTCCCAAGTTGGTGCCTCTGATGATGGAATCTCCAAGTAGTAGTAGTTTTCTGTTTGAGTTTTTCTTCATATTTGGAGAAGATTGGGCATTGACTGACTCATTTAAGGGTCCTTCACTTTCCATGGATTGTTGATCCTCATTAACCAAAGCAGAGAAGGCATTATGCAGGGATATCTCTTGATGTATAGGATGTCTCTGCGTTACAGGTCGCAATCTACCCGAGCCCAATTTGTTTCTGGGATGTTCTTTGTGGTAGTGGTGGTGGACTTTGTTCTATTTGTATCCTAGAAGAGGTCTGTTTCATTGCAGCCAGTTCTTTCCTTAGTAGAGTCAATTCTTTATGCATGGCAGATGACTTGAGGCACATAGGACAAGCTCTTAGGTTCCAAACAATTCGTCTCAGAATGAAAGCACCACAGTTATTGCACTGAATACATGACATGCTGATTAACAGTCTTTGAAAGAGAAGAAGAAGAAAAGGTGGGCTTAACACCAAATTAAAAAGGATAGATGGAAACGTATGTGACTACTATATAGGCAATGCAGCCCTGGGGTGGGTGGGGTGAGGGGTAGGGTGGGCAGTAACCTAAGTGTCCCTGGCCAGTTGGCCTTACGTGAACAGTGAACACACTCAGATATCTGATTTAAGGGCTACACAAGGAATGTAGGCAGTCAGAATATTCTCAAAGTAATGTATAACCAACAGTTAAATTCTATTTTAGCAACAGGCAAAAAATGATAGAAAGCTGAAAGCTTAGTTGTGTGGAGGCTCTGGAAGCTGTGAAGCCTGGAGTTGACCAGGTACTTGTGGAAGGCTGTAAGATAATCTAATTAGCCCCTACCTGGGAGCCGGCTTGCAACAGAAAATTGAAACATAATAAATTAGTAAAACAAGACCTTCCTTGTCTAAATTCATGTTTGCTTTCTCCCATTAAACCATGACTATCTACATGTTCAGTAATTTTATTCTTTATAATGGTTTCTATCATTTTGCCCAGTACTAATATCAGGCTCACTGGTCTGTAGTTTCTCGGATCACCCCTGGAACCCTGTCAAAAAGAGGTGTTACATTGGCCATTCGCCAATCTTCAAGTACAAGGGGGGCCAAATTTTTGTTATTGTAACTTGTAAACTTTTTTTTTCTGATCCTAATGATTTAAATGCTTTCATTAATGCTAGACTCCCGGCGGTTGTTTTACCCGAGTAACACTGGCTATTACAACAGGTCAACTCCTTCTAGATGGAATATTCCGGGGCCCCCCGTAGTCATTTGTTTTCTTTTTGTTTAATTACATTTTGGTTTCAGCCAAAGACTCTGATTTGGCTGAATATTTTCCTTCTTTCTTCCC
Source organism: Ichthyophis bannanicus (assembly GCA_033557465.1). Taxonomy (NCBI): domain Eukaryota; kingdom Metazoa; phylum Chordata; class Amphibia; order Gymnophiona; family Ichthyophiidae; genus Ichthyophis; species Ichthyophis bannanicus. Next base: position 131,779,842 of record CM066031.1, read on the forward strand.
CCATGGTATCGAACTACAACAGTTTATGATTATATTGATTTCCTTGTTGATTGTTGATGTTGAGTTATCTGCATATCCTGTAATCTGCGTAAGGAATATTTTGTTCTTTGCTGTGTAATGGAAAATATCTATAAATAAAAAATAAATAAATAAAAAAAATAGGTGTTACATTGTCCATTCGCCAATCTTCAAGTACAAGGGGGCCAAAATTTTGTTATTGTAACTTGTAAACTTCTTTTTTTTTCTATAGTTCTGTAGCCAGAATGTCACAAAACAGCTTTTTATTTTCTTTACAAAGCCAAAGACTTATCAGCGCCCCTCCTCATACTACAGATGATTTTAATGATAGTTCACATGTTTCAGTTCCTTGAATACCCTTGGATGTATATTATCTGGTCTAGGTGATTTATTACTCTTCAGTTTATCAAATAGTTGTAATACATCTTCCCAGTTTATCAATATTTCTTTCAATTCATTTATTTTTATTTTATTTAACTAGGCTTATATATCGCTTTTCTACCAGTCAAAGTGGTGTACATTCAAATACTGTATATATATTTTCCCCTTGTCCTCAAAGGGCTCACAATCTGTGTTTTTATACCCGAAGCAACTGAGGGTTAAGTGGCTTGTCCAAGGTCACAAAGAGCACCTGTGGAACTAGAAACTCCAGTCCTTCTGGCCCAAGGTTGCTGTCCTCTAGCGGGATTTGAATCCCTGGTCCTCCAGCCTGATTTAACTTGCCCCATCCACTAGGCCACTCCTCCCTATTGCACTACCTTTAAATTCCATTTTAGCCATGGGTAAAGTGCCTAAATATTCTTCAGTAAAGACCGAAGCAAAGAATTTATTCAGTCTCTCCACTGTGGCCTTATTCCCTCTTAGTGCCCCTTTTACTCCTCTATCATCTAATCATCTAACTGACTCTCTCACAAGTTTTTGCTACAAGTGTACTTGAAAGTTTTTATTATGGGTTTTTGCTTCCACGGCAAACTTTTTTTTCAAAATCTCTCTTTGCCTGCCTTTCAATGCCTTGCCTTTTACTTGCAGTGCTTATGTTTCCTGTTTGTCATTTGGCTCCTTTCTCCATTTCTTGAAATATGCTTTTTTGGCTACAAAAGCCTCTCTGACCTCACCTTTAAACCATGCTGGTAGTTTTTGGACTTCCTTCCACTTTACTTAAAGCGTGGAATACAGCTGGTCTGGGCTTCCAAGATAGTACTTTTAAACAACACCAATGCTTTATGTAAATTTTTAATCTTTGCAGTTGTTCCTTTTTAGCTTTTACCTATTTTCCTCATTTTATCATAGTCTCACTTTTGAAAATTAAAAAGTAGGAGTAAGTGATGTCAGGCCATCATATGAACAGCTGAGCCGAGTGCTTTGCTGGACTAACTGCTCCAAAGGGGGTTAATTTTGCCATCCCATACCCAATTGAGGCTGATTATAGACCTTAAGAGGGGACTTTGCAAAGCCTCAGTGGGATGACCAAGACCTGGCGAAAAGTTGCCGACTCAAAAGTATTCTCTTATTAGAGCCGTGAAGACACCACTTCCAAATGGTGCCGGCAGGGGGAGAGAATGCTGAGGAGGAGAAAAACACGCCGACAGATGATGCAGCAGGCACAATGGTGCATGTTAGCAAGTTGGAGATGCAGCAGTGGTTTAGAGAAATTAAACAAGAGATTGGAGCAGTAAGGACTGAGCTTGGCTGCATGGTGGAGAACTTAAGAGCTGATGTACATGAACTGGGTAAAAGCGTAGAGGAGGTTGAAGAGAAAGTGGATGACTGCCAAGCAGAACAGGAGCATATGCAAGAAAGTATCTGCAAGGTGGAAGAGACAACACAGCAAATTCAGTTAAAATTAGATTTATTTATTTATTTATTTATTTTATAACTTTTATATACCGCGCTATTTGTTATCAGTGCGGTTTACATACAACAGGGGTGCACAGTCAGAAGTCTGTTCTGTGCTTACATTGTAACAGGAGTTTAAACTTGGAACATACATTGTAACAGGAGCATAAACTTGGAGCAACAGGGGAACTAAAAACATATGTACAAAATATAATTAGATTTGGATTGTATATACAGGAGGTCTAAGGCGGGTTCAAGATACTTGTGACAGGGTGCGGTTTGTAGACATTGGCAGGTGGGCGAGTAGAGGTGGGGTGGATGCTTGAGCAAAGTGAAGTAGGAAAATGTGGTGTTTAATTGCCTTACGGAACTGCATAAGGCCTTTGATGGATCTAATTTCAGGTGGAAGTTCGTTCCAACATTTTGGGGCATAGAAGGCGAATGTTCTTTTCTTGGTCGTCTGTGTGCACTTGATGGATTCTTTGGGGATGATCAAGGTATTGTCAGTTACTGATCTTCTGAGTCTGTTTTTCGGGGTGAGGGTGATAAGGTCACTGAGTGTTGTGGGGGCTAGGTTGTTGATGATCTTGAAGATGATGAGAAGGATCTTGTATGTTAACCTGCAGTGAATAGGAAGCCAGTGGAGTTCCTTGAGTATCGGGGTAATATGGTCTGATCTTGTTAAACCACAGAGAACACGCGCGGCCGCATTCATGGCGAGTTGTAGCGGATTAAGGGTGTTCTTGGGGAGTCCATAAAGAGCCATATTTGCGTAATCAAAATGTGGGAGAATGAGGGCCTGGAAGATGGTCCTGAAGTCATTATGAGGTAACATGGGCCTGAGGTGTCTTAGCGTTCTAATTTTATTGTAAACAGCTCTGGTGGTGTTTCGTATGTGCTCCTTAAAGTTGAAATGCTGGTCAAGAGTAATCCCTAAGTAGCGAATGGAAGGTTTGCTAGGGAGTTCCGCATCTCTTACTTTTAGGGAGGATGGAGGTGAGAAATCTTTGTTCCTTGAAATGAAGAGAACTTCCGTCTTCTTGAAGTTTATGCGGAGATTTTGAGATAGTAACCAGTCAGTGATGGCGTTGAAACAATTGATAAGGGTGGAGAAGTCTGGTTGTTTGATTTTGAATGGTGTAAACAGCAGGACGTCGTCTGCATAGATTAGAGTGGAGATATTGAAGGAGCGAATGATGTCGCATATCGGCTGCATGTATACATTGAACAGCAGCGCAGACAAGGAGGAGCCCTGCGGAACACCTTGGTGTTGGCGGAAAGGCGTGGATGTGGTGGAACCAACTCTGACATGCTGCCAACGATCTGATAGATAAGACCTACACCATTCCCAGGCGAGGCCACAGATGCCCTTCTCCTGGAGACGAGTGAGAAGTTGAATGTGATTAACGGAGTCAAATGCGGCAGAGATGTCTAGGAAAATGAGAGCGAAGCCGTTTTCAACCTTGTCCAATCCTCTGTTCAAAGCGTTGGTTAGGGTGGTGAGGAGAGTTTCTACACCGTGAGACTCCCTGAATCCGTGTTGACAGGGGTCGAGAGGTGCCACCTCATCAATGTGGTGTTGAATCTGCCGCTGAACAACCTTCTCTATTATCTTGGACATTATAGGTATACTGGAGATTGGTCGGTAGGAGTCAGTTTTTAGTGGGTCAAGTCTGTTATTCTTCAGAAGTGGTCTTATTGATGTTTGTTTGAGGAATGTGGGGAAACAGCCTGTTTTAAATGAGAGTTTAATGATGTTGATTAGAGTTGGGCTAAGTTCAACTCGCAGAGCTCTGATCCAGTATGCTGGACAGGGATCACTTGGAGCTGTAGATGCGTTGATGATGGCGATGAGGTCTTGGATGTTTTTCTCTGTTGGAGTTGTGAACATTGTGATAGGTGGAATTGAGGTGGGTGCATAGCTAGGAGTGGTTGCTGAAACTGTGTTGGTTATGGAAGTTTTAGATTGGAGGTAGTCCGCATATGATTGGGGGGAGATAGAGTCAAGTTGGGTAGGTGAAGGTTCCTTGGTTAGGGATTTTACCAGGCTGAAGAGGTCTCTAGGTTTGTTTAGAGAGCGGAGAAGGAGTTTGGCATGGTATTCACTCATTCTGAGGTATATGGTTTCACGGTGGAGTTTAAGGCTGGATAGGTATGTTTCTTTGTCGATTTCAGATCGGGATCTTCTCCATTTTCTTTCAAGCTTCCTAAGGGAGAGGAGGGATGACCGAAGATCTGTTGTAAACCACGGGGCTGGATGTCTCCTTCCTTTAGGTCTCTTAGGAGCTAATGATTTGTCTATGGCTGGTAGTTGAGCAAATGTTTTCAGCGTGATGTTCCAATTGGTGATTGCTTCTTCAAGGTTCAGAGGCATTGGATTAAGCTTAGGTAAGGCCAGTTTAACGAACTCATCTTTATCAAGTGTTCTGAAGTGAGAAGTAGGTCTGGATTCTGTACTGGAGTCTTTGGATGAGGAATGAGTAAGATGGGTGGGTATCTGGAACGTGATTAGCTTGTGGTCTGACCAAGGAATGGGGGTGATCTCCATGTTTAGGTTGGCCTTCTGGTTGATAGCGGATTGGGGAGCAAAAATTAGATCCAGTGGATTTCCTTTAAGATGAGTGGAGGTGTTCACTATTTGCTCGAACCCAAGTGTTTGCATAGCTTCTAGGAAGGCATCTGCTTGGATGGATTGCAGGGAGGGCAGGTTAAAGTCTCCAAGTAGCCAGTTGGGGTTGCGAGGGTTAGTTGGGTTGCAGGCAAGGTCAATAAAGGTAGAGATGACCTCCGGTGGAGAGGAGGGGGATCTGTAAATTAGGTTTATGGTAATTTCTTTGTTGGCAATGGTGATTATGTCCGTGTCTATGGTGCTCTTGGCTGTGAGTAGTTGAAATCCGAGTTCAGTTTTTGCAAGTATAAAGACTCCGCCACCTTTCCGGTTGACCCTGTGGCAGGTATGAATGGAGAAGTTGGGAGGGATTAGTTGGTTTATGAGGGCTGTATCGGTGTCTTTAAGCCACGATTCTGTCACCATGAGGAGATCCAGGCCATGGACAGCTATCAAGTCAGTGATGACTGGCCATTTTTTGCGTACTGAGCGTGAGTTTACAAGGGCACATTTCAGAAAGTGTTGTGACTCTGGTTTCTGTTTGGGATTGTCGGGATGATTGAGGGCTACGTACAGTAGATGAGAGTGTCTAGAGTGGTGTGAGGGGCTGGTATCAGGGTGGAAGGGGTTAGAATGATTCCTCTTGCCCAAGTAGGGTATGGCAGAGATGTGATATTGATGAATTGAAAAACCGCAGTAGATGAAATATTCTGTGAATTAAAGGAGTTCCTGCGGGGTCAGAATTCCAGGACTGTATAGCAATAGGTTTTCAAGCTTTTCTAGAAGAAGAAGAGGAGGTGGAAGCACTGGAGCTATAGTTGGATCGGGTACATTGGGCGCTTGGCCACAGCAGAGTGTGCACCCCAGAGACAGTGTAACCTACTTTCATAATTATACCATTAAAGAAAGAGTGGCTGCAAAAATGAGGCAAGTGGGCAAGTTTCAGGGGCAGGGCCACCTGGTAGCAGTGTTTACAGATCAATTCCCGGGAACTTTAGTGCCAGAAGAGCTTTGGCCCCATCCCAGAAAGGTTACGCAAGGAACAAATTAAATATAAGTGGATTTACCCTATAGGACTATCCTTTCCAAAAAATGGAATAACATTGCGTGACGACTGTGGAGGAGGCTGTTAAGGCCAAGGAAGCATCAGGACTCTCTGATGTGGACAGTACACTGCCCAGACAGCCAGTGGGAAAAATCGTGAAACAAACGATGGACAGTGGTAGAAAAGAGTGAGAAATGAAGAAAGAAGACAACAGGGAGAGAAAAAACTCTGACTTGATTGTGCTTGATGATATGGGACAGGATTGCAAGCTGGTTTGTCTCTGAGGCTGAGATGGTTTGTTTGTTCATAAAGTATTTGCTGAACTTACATTGTAGGATTTTATAAGAATTATGGTTGGGTATATCTAGATTGGAGGAGGGAGGGTGCTGGGCAATAACTTTTAAGGGGGATCAGTGTTGGATGTAGTCAGGGGCGGCCCAAGGGGGGTGCGGGGCCATGTGCGGAGACTCGGTGTGGGGCCTCATTTGCATAAGTGGCCTTATTTGCATAATGTTACCATACACTAACTTTTAGTAAACATGTCTCTTAATGAGTGTATGGATAAAGAAAGACTAAAAGATTTCTACATTACTATAATCCAGTGCCAACCGCCAGGCACATTTGGAACTACTACAAACGCTGCCCATTTAGAACCCATAGCAAACCCGCCGTATCCTGACAGCATTACCAGGACTCACAAAGCACCATACCCTACCTATCAAAAGGCAACACTGCAAATATTAAACCAATACATTTCAGAGAATACTGGGGAAAGAGAACAAGTGGCAATGTCAAATAGGAATTACATAAACAGAATGCCTCAGCTCAGTTACACATGCAGAACATAGACCATCACCAAACAAGGAATCACAATTTAGAAACAGGAAGGCAATAATTAAACTGGGAACCCCAAAAGCCAAACTTGGAATGTACAACAACACTGTAGAAATAAAACTATAAATTAATTTCCTCTTGTACCAAACAAAGCGCAGACGTTAATGATGCACATTTCCCAGAGCTTTCATATTCCAGTTAATAAATTCAAAATAAAGAGATATCTTTCTACCTTTTGTGCATTTTTTTTCAGTTGCAATTGCTCCAGCCACTTTCTTCTGGTTTCTTCATGTTTTCTGCTAACTCTCCATCGTCTGCTGTCCATTTGTCCTTTCTTCTCTCTTCTAGTTCTTTTTTTTCCATTCTCTCTCTCTACATCTGCTTTAACATACTAATCTTTATCCTTTTGCTCTTTCCTCATTCCTATTTCATCCACACAAATTTTACCCCTCCATCCTCAATCCCCACTTACTCTCCCAATACCCGGCCAACTGTAGATTTTTCATCCCTCCCACACAAAATATTTTTCCCCTCTCCATTTTACTCTCCCAGCCCCATCCCATCCCATTCTAATCCTCCCCCAACATCAGCTCCCTTCTAGTTCCAGTCTCACCCAGCATCCATTCCCTTCTAGTCCCTGCATCAGCCCATTTCCAGTCCTAGCCCCCCATCAGCCCATTTCCAGTCCTAGCTCCCCCATCCATTTCCAGTCCGAGTCCCTTCATCAGCTCATTTCCAATTCTAGCCCCCCATCAGCCCATTTCTAGTCATTTCCTAGCCCCACCATCAGACCATGTCAAATCCTAGCTCCCCTCCACTCAGGCCAATTCCAGTCCAAGCCCCCCATGAGCCTACTTCCAGTTCTAGCCCCTCCATGAGTCCATTTCAATTCAAGCCCCCACCACAGCCCATTTCCAATCTTAGTTACCCCCAACAGCCCATTTCCAGTCCGTTGTTCCATGTAAACTGCCCCTGATCTTGGGGTATAAGATCAGGGGAAATTTCCCATCTGCCCCTGCAGGCTTAACAGAGACGCGAGGGAGACACTCTCCCTTCGCATATCTGAAAGCCGGCGCAGAGGGGCTCAGCCGGGCCGGGAGAGCTCAGCCGGGCAGAGGGGGCCCCGCGGGACAATCCATTCTGCCGCTGCCGCGGCGGCAGCAGCAGCGGTAGCAGCCAGCTTTTTTTTTTTTATTTATTTAATTGTTAAAAAAGCAGAATGTTCTTTGCGCGGGGCCCCCTGAAATGTGGGGCCCTGTGCAAAAAACATTCTTGCTCAATGGACAGGCCGGCCCTGGGTGTAGTGAATGGATACAAGTAAGGGGAAAGAAGGAAGAGGTCTGTTTTCTAACGGGGATAGTGTGGGTGCAGGAATGGAAAGCGGAAAGGCAGTAGGGAGCTAAGGTGGAGATGTGGGTTAAAGGATAAGGGGGGAACGGTGAGAATTGAAGGAGGGAATGATGGAGGGAGGAGGGTCAGGCAAGCAGAGGCAGGGTCACTACTTCCACTATGTAGCTGGCTAAGTGGGAGAGCCATTTGGAAAGGGGGGGGGGACTGGGTGTGTCTAAAAAAATATGAGTGACTGGGGACAGTAGGATGATTGAGAATAGCTGTGAAACCTGATGGAGAGATTGTGGTGGTGACTTTGAATGTGCATGGGCTGAATTCGTGGCAAAAGCGGTCGTTGATGTTGAGGGAAGGTGTCTGCTTACAAGAGGATATATTTATGATTCAGGAGACTCACCTAAAGAGATTCTTCGGGAAGCACTGAGGAATAAAACATTTCCCCAGGCCTTCCCAGCCTCTAGCGCTTCCTGCCCAAAAAAGGGAGGGGTGGTCATTTTATTCTCTGTAGATTGGGAGCAGTTGTTAATACGATTAATAGGGATGTGCAGGGGAGGTATCTGGTGGTAGAAGCTGTTATAGGGGAGACGCCTTAATATTTTGTTAATATATATGCACCCAATCAGGACCAAGGGGAATTTTATGAGAGATTAGGAAGGGTTCTGGAGACCTTGGGTGAGAGCCATTGTGTGCTAGGAGGGGATTTTAACCTGACAGTTAATACTAGTCACACCTGCCCTCCCCAGTAAGCCACATTCAAATCCATGTTTTCTGGGTGTAAATTCAAAAGCATATAATGTGGGAAGGGTTGGATTGTCACTCACTAACGCTTAAAGAGGTCCACTGCCCAGGTCCACACCTTTGCCACTTTCACACAGCTCCACCATAGATGGAAAAAGTCCTCCTCCATCCCACATGATCACATCTGATTTAATAAATGGAGGAAGGGCAGCAAGGAAATCCACAGTACTACCTTTTATCTTTTTTTTTTAATTTATATTGTAAAGCAACATATATCAATGAGTAATAACCATACAGGAAACTCAATACAAAACAGCAAAGTCAATAAACTTTGCTACTATTACCATATTCAATTGTGTTGCATTATTTTCCATAATGTTTTTCTCTCTCTTCTCCCATCCGCCTTCCCTATCCCCCCCCCCCCCCCCCCCCGCCAGGTATGTGCAAATCCCTCAATACTCTACATGTCAAAGTAATTCTAGCTGTGAACCCTTAATTCTTACCCACTGGACTGATGGGTGTACTCTTTTAAGTTTAGGTGCTTCATACCTGGGAGACTTCCATCTATCCTCTACGCTTAGTCAAGGACATAGAGATCTCACCCCCTTATTGATGACCCATTTATTTATTTATTTGGAAACTTTTATATACCGCCCCTTCCCAAGATCAGGGGCGGTTTACATGGAACAAAGGAAACATACATACAGCAGTCCAAAATTACTCCCCTCAGCGCCGAAGCCGGGAAGGGAGGCTGAGCGTGCGGGGTAGAAAAGTCACGCAGCAAAGAGGCTCCAAGGTAAGCGTGGCAGGTGGGGGGCAGGACAGCAAGAACCCCTAGCAACTGCCGAAACATGATGAGACACAGAGCAGCCTGCAACCATGTGTTTGGGAGCCTGCAGCGGTGAGGGAAACTCCCCCTCCCCCCCCCCACTGTGTTTAGGCGTGATTTCTTCTTCTTCAGGCCTGTGTGCATTTTAACCCCCTGCTGTGTTTTGGGCACCTGTGAGAGGTAGCCACCACAGAATAAAGCAGGACAGAGCTGTTTCTTCCTAGGGAGCCATTTACATCTTCAGAGTCTCGGTTGGGTGGTCAGTCTGGCCAAGAGTCAGTTACGACCTCCCCAGGAGCTAGAGTATTTGGGAGCGAGCTTCGATACCTGCTTTGGCAGGTTTTTCCTGCCAGATTTCCGGAAGCAGAAGCTACGACAGTTGATATGGCAGTACCTGATGATGGTGCAACTGCTACAGAGGGCTCTGCCCTGGCAGTGGTCCCATTAGAATCAACCCCTCTCCTAAGTACTCCCCTGCCCACGGAGTACCAGGAGAGTCCTCAGGTGGTGGTTGCATCCGGGGAGCCTGGAAAGGGGCATGCCACTCGAGTCCCCTGTGTGGGTTCCGCTGATGACCGATGCCAGAATGTCAGGTTGGGAAAGCCTTTGTGAAGGACACTTTGTTCAGGGACAGTGGAGTCTATAGAAGGCCCTGTGGTCAATCAACCGGCGTGAGATGCAAGCAGTGACTTTGGTGCTAAAAGGTTTTGAGCCATGGTTGCAGCAGAAGGCGGTCTGAGTCCTCTTGAACAATGCAACCACAGTGCTTTACATCAACTGGCAAGGAGGCACGGGCAGTATAGCCCTGGAGGAGGAGGCTGAAAGGCTGTTCGGATGGACAGAGACTCATCTCCAGGCGTTATCAGTGGTGCACGTACGACAATGTGATGGCAGACTACCTCAGTCGAGATGCTCATGGACTCCGGAGAATGACAGCTCAACCAAAAAGTGTTCAAGCAGGTGGTCGGCCGATGGGGCACACTGGTCATGGAGCTAATGGCAATGTTCAAATTGGCCAAGGCCTGCCAGTTTTTCAGCAGAAGTTGAGAAAGGATGTCTGAGGACCCAAAGAGGGTCTTCTCTATGATTTCCCCCCGTGGGAGTTCATAGGCCGGGTAGTGCAACAGATAGAGGCACACTAGGGATTAGTAATTCTGGTGGCACCAGACTGGCCGAGGCACCCATGGTATGCCAACCTGTTTCGGATACTGGTGGATCAACTATGGTGGCTTCCAGTTCGGAAGGACCTATTGACACAGGGGCTACTTGGCATGCCCCAGGTGGATCCATTCTCGCTTAAAGCATGGCTCTGGAAAGGGCGAGGCTGAAGAAGATAGGATATTTAGGCTCAGTGATAGAGACCTTGTTACAGGCCTGGAGATCTACGAACCTGGCATACATCCGCGTGTGGCGCATATTTGGATCATGGTGCAGAGAAAGGCAGGCACGCTCTTTCACTGCCTCCATCCCAGACATCTTGGCATTCTTGCAGTCCGGTTTTGATAAGGGCCTAGCCGTCAGTTCCTTGAAGGTGCAAGCTTGCTTGGTGGCAAAAAAGCAGTTTTCTACTGGCTCAGCGCGACTTCAGCTCATCAGACAGGGCTGTAGATTCAGTCTGGCTGAGCTCAGGGCTCTACTGGCAGGTTTCTAGTCCCTCCCCTCTAATTCCCGCCACTGTTCTTCGCTCTGCAGGATCTCCAGAGGAGCAGTGAGTGCAGCCAGTGGGGGGTTTTTTTCTAGCTTTTCGCGTGGCCCTCGGAGTTCCTCTCATCTGATGTGTGGCGGGGTGGAGGGTGCTGTGGTCTGTCAAGCTTGTTGTCTGCACCATTTTATTTTGGCATGTTCTTGTTTTTGGGGCTCCGTTATTTTGAGTTCTTTTCCTTTGGGGGCTTTTTGAGTAATGGAGTTTTTTCTGAGGATTTACTTCTGCTTTTGTTTTGCGGCTTAGTTGAGGCTGTCATGCCATCACAGAAGCAAGCTTGTAGAGCCTGCGGTTCCCACAGAGGCTCCTTGTGCCTCTTGGGTTGTTGCCACAAGTGTGAAGCTGAATCCATATCCGTAGAAGAGAACCTGTCAGCCAGTAAGAGCAGGAGAGAGGTTGCTGGTGAAGCACAGTCTCGGGCCAGGCAGTCCTTTCCTGCGGTTCCTTCTGCAACAGTTTTTGCAGGAAAAGTGGCCATTTCAGAGGAGCTTGTTCCCATGGCTTTTCTAATGGCTGCCCAGCAGAACAACTTGGAGTCATCCATTCCAGCTGCTGTCAGCAGTCTTTTGTCATCAATTTCATCCTCTAGATTGTTTTCACCGGATTTTGTACTGAGTATGCATCGGGCTTATTGCCTGAAACAAGGATTGGGTAAGGGTGTCGCAGGGTCCCAAAGAGCCAAAAAAGAGGTCCCACTGAGGCTGTAGCAGCTAGGCTTCCGGAAGAGGCACCTTTGCCCGAGCACAGGTACCTGGAGAATGAAAGCTAGGAAGAAACCGGCTTGGTTCAGTCTGAGGATCCATTGGAGGGTCCCTCAGATTTCTGGGGGGATTACACTGCTGCAGAATTGGAGAAAGGGAGATCCTGCAGGTGGAGGACCCTCATATTGTTTGCCTGTTTCGACAAGAAGCGTTAGCGGCGCTAACTGTCCATTCGCTGGCTGCCCTTAACTTGCCACATACTGCTACATCAATGGAAGAGCCCTTGTAAGATCCCCTTTTGCAAGGTGTCCAGATGTCATAGCCCACCATGCCTGTCCACAGAATGATCAAGTAGAAACATAGAAACATAGAAACATAGAAATATGACGACAGAAGAAGACCACATGGCCTATCTAGTCTGTCCTTCCATAACAACTACAACAGTCCACTTTTTGCCTTTAGAGATCCTCTGTGTTGGTCCCATGCTTTCTTGAATTCAGTTACTGTCCTCATCTCTACCACCTCCACTGGGAGACTATTCCACGGATCCACTACTCTTTCCGTAAAGAAATATTTCCGCATATCACTCCTGAATCTATCTCCCTTCACCCTCATCCCATGTCCCCTCGTAGCAGAACTTGCTTTCAATTGAAAGAGGCTCTCTCCCTGAACATTTATGCCACGGAGGTATTTAAACATCTCAATCATAGATTTTTCTGTATGAGATTCCGGAGGCAGGCTTAAAGGGCAGCTGAGCCATAGCGTGGCTAAATCCAGTGCCTGATTCAGTAAAGAACCAGCTCAAATCTCCTAACGTGAATGTGTTGATCTCAGCAGTTACCAAAAAGAGCATTATACCTGTGGAGGGCGGAGTGACCCTCAAGGACTATCAAGACCAAAAGTTGAAAGCCTTGCTGAAACAGGTGTTTGATATCAATGCATTATTCTTGCAAGTGTCCATCTACTGAGCCTATGTGGCAAGAGCATGCTTAATGTGGGCACAAGGGATGCTCAATAGCAACACTGAGCTGCAACAGGTCTCCCCAAAGGCAGCAAAGCTAGATTCTTGGTTGGCTTATCTGTCAGATGCCTTTTATGACCTTATTCGAACCTTGGCCAAAGGCATGGCCTTGGTCATCTCAGCCAGGCATTTTCTTTGGCTCTGAAATTGGTCTGTGGATGTGTCTTCTAAAACATGCCTGAGTAAGCTCCCCTTTAAGGATAAGCTGCTGTTTGGGAAGGCCTGGGACAAGCTGGTCAAGGATTTGGGTGAGACTAAAGGGGCCAGCTCCCTGAGGATAAGCAAATGCCTGTCAGGTTGACAGCCCCAGCACGGGTTCAGTATCGAGATTTCAGGCGTTTTCAAGTGATGCGCTTTGCCCCTTATCAGAGAGGTTGGTACCTGACTCGGCGGCCATCCTTTTGAAGGAACAGGGGCACAGGAAGAGGTTACTATCCTGCCGCTTCTTCTGCTCCCAAGAAGTCACAATGAAGTGAGGAGGGCCCAGGCAGGAGTAGTACTGGTAGGCAGTCGCCTCCAACGTTTTTTTTTCTCCGCCTGGGTCCACGTTACCTCCAGTCAGTGGGTTCTAGAAGTGATTCAAGAAGGTTACGTTTTGGAGTTCAAATACCCACTTGCAGATGCGTTCTTACTATCGCTTTGCAAGGCACCGGGAAAGATTGTGGTGGTCTAAGATATTTTGTTGCGGCTCCAACACCCGGGGGCAGTAGTGGAGGTTCTGCACGCCCAGTTATGGTGCAGTCGATACTCCATTTATTTCATGGTACTCAAAAAAGAGGGTACCTTCCATCCCATCTTGGACCTCAAGCATGTAAACCAAGCATTGCAGGTGCCATGGTTCCATATGGAAACACTTTGCTCCATGGTGGTAGCAGTAAGATAAGGCAAGTTCCTCACCGCCCTCGACCTAACCGAAGTGTAACTTCACATACCCATACGACTGGAGCATTAGTGCTTTCTATGGTTTGCAGTGCCAATGGGGTACTTCCAGTTCCGAGCACTGCCATTCGATATGACTACAGCTCCTCACACCTTCACCAAGGTTATGGTAGTGGTGGCAGCAGCTCTCCATCAAGAGGGCATTCTAGTGCATCCTTAACTGGACAATTGGTAGATAAGAGCAAAGTTACTTCAGGAAAGCAATGTGGTGACTGTGAGTTTCTTCAGACTCTTGGCTGGCTAGTCAGCTATGCCAAGAGAACATTACAGCCCTCACAGAACATTGTCTATTTGGGGGCCAGTTTTCAGACAAATGTTAGCAGGGTGTCCCTGCCAAGCGATCGGGTACAAAAGCTGACAACCCAAGTTTCACAGTTTCTGCAAATGGCCACACCGATGGCATAGCACTACCTTCAGCTATTGGGCTCGATGGTGGCATCAATCAAGCTGGTTCACTGGGTGCATGCCCATGAGTCCCTTGCAGAGGGCCCTCCTCCACAGGTGATTGCTGCAGGTGCACCTGTTATCAGGTAGCTGATTTGCCCATTGGTCACATGGATGGCGCTCAAATGGTAGCTCAGTTCACAGCGTCTGCTGGTGAGCATGCTATTGGAGCCCCCGAGTGGATTCCATTGACAACAGATGCCAGTCTCACTGGTTGGGGATCGCATTGCGAACACCAGATAATGCATGTTGGACCCCAGAGGAGGCCTCCTGGTTGATCAATCGGCTAGAGATGAGAGCGGTATTTCTAGCTCTCAGGTTTTACTGGCCACTCCTGTACGGAAAGGTAGTCTGGATGTTCTCGGACAACGCCAGCATCGTGGCCTACATCAATCGCCAGAGCAGAACAGGAAGATAACTGCTTGAGGATGAGATTCTGCCTCTCCTCATTTTGGTAGAGGTGAATCTCTAGGCCATCTCTGCTGACCACGTGGCAGGAAGAAACAACATGGAGGTGTACTTCCTCAGCCACAATCGCATAGACCAGGGCGAGTGGTCTCTTGAAGACGTGTTTTTTGCCATTCTCATATGGCAGTGGGGCGAACCTATCATGGACCTGATGGCGACCTGCAAGAATGCAAAAGCTTCCAGGTTCTTCAGCAGACGGAGGCAAAGGATGTCAGAGGGCTGGATACATTGGTCCAGAGGTGGCCAATGGAGGTCCTCTTCTACATGTTCCCCCACCCACCCCTGTGGGCTCTTCTAGGGCACTTGCTGCCGAGGATAGAAGCTCATTTCATTTCATTTTATTAAAACTTGATACACCACCCTTAGTGGAGACAACAGGTTGTTTATAATTAAAACAAGCAATTTAAAAACCAGAAAGGAACTCCATTGAATAAAGAGAAAAGAGAGAGAGACAGGACAGAGACAAAAAGCAAGGATGCAGGAGGACACATCAGGGCCAATTGAATTCACAGGGTGTGGGCTGGGAAGGCAGAGCTCATCAGGGGGAATCAATTGGGAGGTTGAAAGCTACACGGAACAGATGATTTTTGAGCAAGGTTTTAAATTTAGCATAACTAGGTTCTAGTCGGATTGCAGGGGGTAGTTTGTTCCAAAGGAAGCTCACCCAGGCTTAGTGATCCTGATCGTAGCATACTGGCCTCGGAGATGATGATATGAGGATCTTCTCCGTTTGCAGATGGGCCCTTCTTGGCACCTGCCAATGTCCACATCTGTTTTCTTAAGGACCCATTCTCATGCCTTAGGTGGCTTGATTCTCGCTGACAGCCTGGTTCTTGAGAGGGCTCAGTTGAGGAAGAGAGGATATTCTGCTCCAATGATAATGACATTGTTGAAAGCACGCAAGCAAGCTACATCCTTGTCGTATGTGCAAGTTTGGAGAGTCTTTGAATCGTGGTGCACAGAACAGATACTGCAGCTTTTGCCAGCCTCTCTACCGGATATTCTGACTTTCTTACAGGCAGGTTTGGAGAAGGGGCTGGCCTGCAAGTGGCTGTGCTAACGTGTTATAGGGGGCACGTTCAGGGGATTTCCTTAGTGGCCCACCTGGATGTAGTGTGTTTTTCTTCAGACGGTGAAGATTTCCAACCACCACCTTGGGATCTGAATTTGGTCCTGTTGGCATTGACAGAGGCTCCCTTTGAGCCTTTGGGAAGTTCCACCCTAAAGAACTTGAAATTGAAGATGGTCTTTTTGGTGGCCATTTGCTCGGCGCAACACATCTGAGCTTCAAACATTGTCCTGCAGGGAGCGATTCCTATTGATCTTGAAAGAGAAAGTGGTGCTGCATCTGGCTCCATTGTTTCTGCCTAAGGTGGTATCATCTTTCACCTCAACCAACTCCAGAGTAGTGTCAGCTGCATTTGCTGGGTGTATGCAGAGTGCTTCACCTCAGGACAATGGAGTCGTTCCGCAAATCTGATCAGTAGTTTATCCTGTTTGGTGGTGCACGAAGAAGGGAAGTGGCCTCTAAGGCCTCTGTTGCTCATTGGATCCGAGAGGCCATTGCCTCAGCATACCTTCTGCGATGTAGGGAGTTACCTAAGGGGCTCCATGTGCATTCAACCAAGGTGCAAGCAACATCTTGGGTGAAATTGAGGCTGGGCATCTGTAAGGCGGCTACATGCATATTTTCGTCCATCATTACCGGTTGCAGGGAATACACGTTTTGGTTCAGCAGTGCTTCAGGCTGGACTTGCAGATTCTTCCCAAGGTTAGTGTTGCTATGGACCGGAATGGAGGGATGATAAAGAAGGTGAAATTAGGTCTTGGTTTTGGTTTGGTTTTACCTGGTCTTAACTGATAATGTGCTTTCCTTGAGTCTTTCCAGTCCAGTCCAGGGCCCTCCCTAGTATTGCTGCTGTTCCAGTGTATGTTGCCAATCTTGGGTGGCACAGATTCCATCACACACCTTTTTTCTCCGGGAACAAGGAGGAAGTCAGTCCTCACATATGGGTGACGTCGGCACCAACGGAGTCCTCAGAGAAGCATCTCCCCAGCTTGCACCGGTACTCTTCCCGCCTACTGACCTCGGTGCTTTGGTGTCGGTTTCGGTTTAAAGTTTTGTAGTTTTGCTTCTTTTCTTTTTCTGGTGCCTTCGCATCCTTTTTTTCCCCTCTGGCAGCCCGCTGGGTCTTCGACCTCACAGGGGTACTTTTTTCCTCCAAGGCTACCAGTGGTTTCAAAAAGTGATGGGTGCTCTAAAATCATGTCTTTGACCGACACACACGACTGCTGCTTTCACTGCCTCGGGCCAGAACATGACCCAGCAGCCTGCGGTCTCTGCATGAGGACGTCCAGCAAGGCCTTCAAGAGCCACCAGCAGCAGCATGATAAGATTTTTCCCTGAGTCCCTGATGCCTCCGAAGGCCAGGGCCTCCTCCTTGGTCGCCTTCGGCAGAAAGTGCTATCAGGGCTCAATGCTCATCTGCTGCATCAAGGCCTACCAGCTGTACATGGGCATGTACTTGAGACCTGGTTAAGGAACTCACCGGGTTCTCAGTTGGTCTCTCCGAGGAACCTTCGGAGCAGTTCAAGAGCCTGGGCAAGGCCATCCGTGAGTTCTCCAAATTCATGTCTCGAGCGGTCTATGATGGGTTCGAGTCAGCGGTCCAGATGGCTGCGGCGGGCATCGGTGCATACCACCAAACTTGGATTCAGTTGTCCGGTCCATCCTGGACCTGCAAAACTTAAACAAGTTTCTGGTGAGGGAGACGTTCAAGATGCTTTCCCTTGGAACACTGCTGCCTTACCTCCGCCAGGGAGACTGGGTTTGCTCCCTAGATCTAAAGGATGCCTACACACACATCCTAATCCACCCCTCCAACAGGCAGTACCTAACGTTCGTGGTAGGAGGAGGACACTACCAGTAGATGGTTCTACCCTTTGGCCTGGGCGCCTCTCTAAGGGTCTTCACAAAATGCCTAGCAGTGGTCGCTGCCCACCTACGTTTGCAAAGGGCCTTTGTCTTCCCCTTCCTAGATGAATGGCTCATCAGAGGCAGCACGGCCATAGAGGCCCATCAGGCCACAGGGCACCCTCCTGCTGCAGCAACCCTCCTGCTGCAACCCTCCTGCTGCAGCACCTGGGGTTTGTCATCAACTATCCCAAATCTCACCGCACTTCAGCCCAGAGCCTGGAATTCATTGGCGCTCAGGCCTTTCTCCCTAGCGAAAGGGCAGAACGCCTCAGAGCTGGCTGCAGAGGTGCAGCACCATCCGTTGGTGTCAGCCCGTCTCTTCCTCCACTGTCTAGGCCACATGGCCTCCACGGTTCATGTGACTCTGCTAGCCTGCTTATACATACGAACAGCTCAGTGGTGCCTCTGCTCCCAATGGACGCAAGCCATGGACAGATTGTGGGACAGGATCAGGGTGACCTGCCAGCTGGCAGAGTCCCTCGGCTAGTGGCAACTTCTCTGCCACCTCCAAGCTGGGATACCTTTCCAAGCACCCACATCTCAGTGGGTCCTCACCATGGACACCTTCCTCCTTGGTTGGGGGGCTCATTGCGAGGACCTGCGCATGGAAGGCCACTGGGGTGCACAGGGTCATACTCCCTCTGCCAGAAGGTAGTGGCCTTCCTTTCCTTTGCAGCTTGCAAGAACATGCTTTTGTAAGTGGTCTACCTCCCCGCGCAGGGCAACCTCCTGGCAGACACACTGAGCAGGGTGCTCCAGCCACATGAGTGGCGCCTGAACCCCAGGGTGGCTTCACAGCTCTTCTGCCTCTGGGAGACGCCCATGATGGACCTCTTTGCCTTCCTGGACAATGCGCAGCTATCCCAATTTTGCTCGCGGCAGCCGCAACCAGCGTGGTTGGCAGTGGATGACTTCCTGATCCCGTGGACGGAAGGCCTCCTCTATGCCTTTCCTCTGAGCCCTCTGGTCACCTAGACCCTCTTCAAGATCCAAAGTGAGGGGGCAACTCTGATACTAATTGCCCACAGGTAGCCTAGACAGCCCTGGTTCCCTCTACTGATTTCCCTGGTGGCAACACTCGCGGTCCTGCTGGGCCATGCCCCAGACCTTCTGTCTCAAGAGGAGGACTCCCCTTGCACCCCAATCTCTAATGCTAACAGTGTGGCTGCTGAAAGGGTAGCTTTGGTCACTTTCAACTTCTCACGTAAGATCAAGGAGGCCCTATTAGCCTCCTGCAAGCCCTCCACAAGGCGAGCTAATGCCTTTAAATGGCAAAGATTCTCAGTATGGTGTGTGGAGAGGCGGGAGAATCTGTTTTTCTGCCTGGTGCATCTAGTGCTCCAGCACCCACAGCATCTGTCGCACACTGAGCTAAAGTCAAATTCAGTGAAGGTGCACCTGAGTGTGATCGCTGCATACCACTACCCTATTGAGCGGAAGCCCCTCTCAGGCCAGCCCCTAGTCTCACGGTTCCTCCGGGCCCTTCTCTTGCCCAATCCCCCTTTCCACCCCCCGGCAGCGGAATGGGACCTCAACGTGGTGCTCTCTCAGCTTACGAGGACTCCTTTCGTGCCTCTGGCTATGTGCCATCTGCACCATCTTTCATGAAAGGTGGCCTTCCTGGTGGATCGCACATCTGCTTTCAGAGTAAGCAAGCTTCAGGCCTGGTGGCAAAGCCACCCTATACAAAATTCTACAAGAACAGGGTTTTGCTCCACACACACCAAAATTCCTCCCAAAGATGGTATCTCCTTTCCATCTCACCAGGAGGTGGTCCTGCCCACCTTTTTACAATGGCCTCACATCGGTTGCGAGGAAATTATACTCCATACACTGGATTGTAAATGGGCCCTGTCTTTCTACCTACAGCAGACTCAGGGCCATCGCAAAGCTCCTCAGTTTTTTGTTTCTTACGACCCCAGCACACCGGGGCTTCCTGTGACTAAACGAACTGTGTCCGCTTGGGTGGCAGACTGTATTGCCCTCGCCTATGAGCAAGCTGGTCTCTCCCTGGAACACCGGATCATTGCATGAGAGCAATGGCCACATCTGTTGCGAACCTGTTGCTCAGTGCCACATGGTCTTCTATTCACACATTCACAGCTCACTACTGTCTGGAAAGCAAGTCCCATTGGGACAGTGCCTTCAGCCAGGCAGTACTCTGTAATCTTTTCAGGGTGTAGGCAACTCCTGCCATCTGACCCTTCTCTATTTAGGCTAACAGAGTGACAGTGCCGCTGGACACGAGGGTCTTGCAGAGTGTCTCAGTTGGGGACTCAGCTTCTGCAACTCATGGCTACCTGATTTAGTTCCTGTTGGTGCTGTCATAGTTCAGTCCTTGGCAGCCTGGAACTATATGTGAGTACTGACTTCCTGCTTACTTACCTGTAACAGGTATTCTCCAGGGACAGCAGGAATGAGTCCTCACAACCCTCCCTCTTCCCCTGGGAATTGATTACCTACCTTGCTTTGTTTTCACTACATCCTAGCTATGTCATCTGACTGAGCAAGATGGCACCCTTGGGTGGGAAGGGGACCATGCATGTGTGGTGGCATCTCCCAAAGGCTTTCTTTGAAAGCTGGGGCCTCCATGAGGGCTCCGTCAGCACCAATATCACTCATATGTGTGGGCTGATTCCTGCTGTCCCTGGAGAACACCTGTTACAGGTGAGTATTTACACTTTCTTCTGAGGCAATGGAGGGTTAAGTGACTTGCCCTAGGTCACAAGGAGTCATAGAGGGAATCAAATCCTGGTCTCTTGGTTCCCAAGCTAGTGCTCTAACCATTAGGCTACTCCTCCACTCATGGAGCTGTTATATAGTTAGATTTGTAAATAAATAATATTCAATTTTTGGATAACGTATGGGCTAAGTGATCTGGATAGCTGAAAGAAATAATATAGCTTCCTCTCCTTCCCCCTACCCCCTCAGACTTAAATAACTACTTCCATCCCCTTACAGCATCCTGGTACATGTCCTTTACATTGAAATTTAATAGTTCCACACTAAAGGCCTTCTAGACTCAATCAAGCCAATATTCAAAACCTTAACTGGCCACAGATAGTACCATTGAATATCTCCTCAGACTGCCCTGGGAGGAGTTTGTGCTTAAGCAATGCCATTGAAAAGTGCAGCACACATTCTTACTAATGTCGGACGTTATAAAATTACGCCCAAACTCAGAAGCAGTGTTGGGGAGGGGGGGGGGCCTAAGATTTGAACCCTCATTAGGCCACGACTAACTTTTCATCAGCAAGTGTTTATTCTCTTTAATTCTCATTGAACATCATACTCTCGCAGAGGTGTGTAAAATCTTGGAGCTGATTCTGAGGGAAGAAGGTGCTGAAGAACTCAGCAGTCATCCTGCAAAACGATCACTTGAGTCCCCTAAATCAACCTTAATACTAAGGGACCTCATAATGTGCAGCTTTTTGAAAATCTATCTGGTCAATATCAAACAATCACAGCCCCCCTTTCTTAAGCGATTCAAGTTCCTTATCCCTCCAGATCAGTCCCGAACCTCTGGGTAGTGTACCTCTTCCAGAAGCTTGGAGACTGAGCATGTCATCTTTTGATGACACCTCTCTACTTTTACCACTGGCACCGTCTACTAGCCCCAGTTTACTCAGTCTCCAAGAAGCTGGAGGAGGTGTGAGCCAGGGGTTCTGGACTCTCTGAAGGCAACTAAGGAGATAGCCTTTTATTTTCTTGCTTCTCTGGGCTCAGCACTGGATTTTATTCTGAGTGGAAAAAAAAATAGAAATTATATTCAAGCAGGCAGGATTTCAGACACTCTGCAGGCAAAGGAAAGGATCCCCCGGCCTCCCTAGCAAGCGGGAAGGCTAACGGGCGAGGACCCATTTAACCCAGGGAGAGCGGGCAGCTCCCGATCCCATTATTTGGTGAGGAGCCATCTCCCAGACGTCAGTGGCGAGACAGGACAGCTCCTGCTCAGCCTTCAGTGCCTAAGCCCTTGGAGTTGGCTGAGCATGGGGGTGGTAGGAGGTACAACAAACATCTGCTGCAGAGTGCAGGTAAGCAACGGAAAGAAGAGGGAATTTCTTTCGGGTTGGTTTAGGTCGAACAGTGCTGTGTTTCTGAAGGGTGCAGGAAGCAGGCCCCGTGAGGGAGGCTCTCTCCACATGGCGAGAGACCAGAGTGGTGCAAGAACGGCTGTGTTCATCTGTGGCTCCTGCAGCGACCTGGAGGTTTGCTTCTTTCACATCCCCCCCTCCCCTCCGGGTCTGTCAGTGGGAGTTGGGTTAATTGCTGTCTATGATCTGCTTTTAGCTTTTGCATCCGTGTTTTGAGGGAGATAGCAGTTAGGGCCTAGGGGCCTGCAGTTTTTGCAGTATATTTCAGTTCCTTTTCCCCCATTTTGATTCATTTGGGTTCGTTTGGGTTCGTTTAGTTCACAAAGACTCTCAGTTGTGCCTGTTGGATGTTAAACAGGTCCTGAAGCGCTATTTGAAGTGTACGGCGGCCTTCCAGAGATCAGAGCGAATGTTCATTCTGTTCGGGGGGCCTCGGAGGGGAGAATCTGCGGTCAAGGCTTCTATTTCCAGATGGATTAGAGAGATTATTGCCTTGGCCTATGCGGTGAAGAGGAGAGTGATGCCGGCAGGATTGTTGGCACATTCCATAACGGGTCAAGCGTCCTCATGGCCGGAGTATGGATAGGTGCTACCGGTAAAGATCTGTAAGATGGCATCCTGGTCTTCCCTTCATACCTTTGCTAAGCATTATCGCCTGGATATTCAGACTTCGGGTGATGCTTAGGTAAGCCTCCCTGGGTTGGGGGGAATTGGGGATTTCTTCCCAGGTGAGGGGGGCTAATAAGTTGGGGTGTATAGGTTTGAGAGTTTATCATTGTTTAACTACTTATTTCTTACTCCTGTGAATCTGCTTTGTCAGTAGGTTACTGGGGCTGGTAGGCGGTGCAAGCAGTATAAGTAGAGGGGTGTCATCAAAAGATGGCACGCTCAGTCTCCAAACTGCTGGAAGAGGTACACTACCCAGAAGTTCGGGACTGGACTGGATTTCCTCAAGGAACAACAATTAGCAGGTAAGTCTAATTTCTGTTTATTATACAAATGTATTGCTTGTTCCACTACCAAAATATTCAAAGTGAGCTATAATGACCCCCATACCCCTCTGATTTATGATGGACGGCAGTAGTAGAACCTCCCTTCCCTCCCCCATCATATGCTACTCCCTGTGGGAATTATTGCTTTGTATTTTTCTTTGAAAATAAGGGACATTATAACTAATTTTTCCTGTTTATTTCTCTAAACAGGCTATGAAAGGAGCAGTTCCGATACTTTATCAAGAATTAAACAAGAGGAAGAGCCGTATGTCCAAGATTTCCAGGAGTCAGGAGAGAGAGCAGTTACTGACTCATACCCAGGTGAGTAATAATAAATAGTATACTGAATAATAGGAGATATTACAGAATCCAGCTGAGTATTACTAATTTACTTGTATCCTTTGTTCTCACATATGGAGAATATAAGTCCTCACATGTAAGTGATGCTATTTAATGGAGCCTAGGAGAATAACCATAGTCAACTCCAGACCGGGAGAATTCCCATACTGTTTTACAAGAGGCTGTGCCAAACATAGCGCCTCTTCATGTGTATGTCACTCCACATCCAACGGGAGCAGCAATTTTAAAAAGCTACACATGGGCCAAAAAACATTGAAATGGTGGCTTGAGTGGCAAGCTCTGGCAGTGATCCTTGATAAAAACAGCACATTCTGACTCCACAACTTAAACACTTGAAAAACCTACAGCAGATGGCCCCGTAGGGTGTGGAGGTAGCAACATGGCAACAAGATGAAAAACCGCAGACTGAAGGCATTCGTGAGGATGGCAAGATGGCGACCAGTGAACTGCAGGGCCTGGACATAGAGGAGGAGGACGAGAGAGATGACAGCATGGAGAGGACTACGGTGACAGTATCGCAGATGTGAAGGGCTGGATTAAACGAATGGTTCAAGGAGTTGAAGAAGGAGATCGCGACTGTGAGAATGGAATTGGGGGCCTGGTTGGCAAAGTCAAAGGGGAGCTAGTAGAATTGGGCTGCAGGGTGGGAGAATACAAGGACACCTGTAAAAGCTGGGAGATGAGCAGGCAGCTCTGGTGACCCAGGTACAAAAAAAGAGGAGTGGAAAGAAATGCTAATGCTTACAATTGAGGACATGGAAAACCATTCGCGACAAAATAATTTGCAGAAAAGGGGGGTCCAAGAGGAGGCTGAGTTCCTTGATAGCCAAGGCTATCTGCAAGGTGATTTTGCGCCATGGTGGGGCAGAAGAGGTGCCACCATCTATTCAATTCAATAGAGCTTACCGGATGCTGGGATCACCCAAGAGTAATGTTCCAAGAGACATAGTAATACGTGTACATGACTTTACTATCAAAGAATGGATCACCGCAAAAATGTGGGCCATAAATCACTTTGACTTGCAAGGATATCAGATAGCCATCTTCGCCAATCTGGCCAATGGAACTTTACAAAGGCGAAAAAAAATAAGTGCAGTTACTCAGAAACTGCGGTAAGGACAGTTGAAATACAGATGGCTATATCTGTTTGGGCTCACCATTATGAAAGATGGCCACACATGGCGGGCCTGCACGGTGGACGAGACGTTGAGGGCATTGGAGAAGCAGGACAGCAAGTGGAGGGCATGGCAGGATCCTCATTGAGAAAGGCAGATAGACCAAAATATAATGATTGGACCCGGATGTCTAAGGAAGGATCCAGCCAAAGGAGGAAAGGACTGGAGATGGAAGTACCAATATAAAGCAAAGAGGCATGAACTTTTCAATACAGGTAGAAAATAAGAACATAAGAGATGCCATACTGGGTCAAACCAAGGTCCATCAAGCCCAGTATCCTGTTTCCAACAATGGCCAATCAAAGTCACAAGTACCTGGCAGGTTCCCAAAAAGGCACACAAGTCCACAGTGCTTGCCCTGGGGCAAGCTGTGGGGTTCCTAAGTCCAATGGTGAATCTGTTCACAATGTATACCATCTATACCATGTTATAATGTAATATCGTTCCATGTAAAGCTGAAGCTATGTAAACAGCATTGATCCTCAGAAATGCGGTACATATGACAAACTAAATAAATAAAGATAAATAATGGTTTATGGATCTTTCCTCCAAGAACTTGTTCAAACCTTTTTTAAACCTGGCTACACTAACAGCTTTTACTACATCCTCCTGTAACTAATTCCAGAGTTTTATTACACATTGAGTGAAAAAATATTTTCTCTTATTAGTCTTAAATGGGTCACATTGCAGCTTGATGGCATAAACAATTGATCTATATTTACCCGTTCTACACCATTCATTAATTTATAGACCTCTAGCGAAAGATGGAGAGTGAAAAAGATAGACAGGAAGAAAATTGATGCCTTTGAATTATAGTGCTTGCGATGAATACTGTGTATACCATGGACTGCCCGAAGAACAAACCAGTCAGTACTAGAGGAGATCAAACCTAAGCTTTCTTTAGAAAGTCAGATGACAAGACATTCAACTTTGTCATGAGGTGGATCAAATAGTACCTATGGAGATAGGAAAAACTGAGCAGAACAGATCTAATAGTAACAGGTTAGAGCAGCACATGGACCAGAGTTGCTATGAGCAACAAACACAAACTGAAGTACCAGGTGTAAGAGCACGCCCTAGCAGTAGATTACCTCATAGCCCATTAGGTAATGAGGAACAGCTGGGGGGAGGCGAGGCTCAGAGAAACACCAAGAGTGACGCAGTTAAAAATCACTCACCAGAGGTCAGAGTTAGAGCAGATGAGAGAGCAGACGGAAGAGCTGGTTGGAGACCTGACCAGAGAGCTGGACACGAGGTCAGAGCTTCACACGGAGACTCACACAGAATTATACAGGAAGAAGCCCAGGAGAGAATACCAGGGATTTGTTTCAGGGAGCAGTACAGGACTGAACAAAAGCCCAATGGTCTGAGCCACGGAGGTATTTCTAAAGGCAACCTGAGAAAAGCTGTGGGAAAGAATCTTCCTAACAACAGGTACCAAGAGGGCAAAAGCTTTTATCTGGAGGATACTTTTGTGCCCAAAGAGAAGTGGAAAGAGAAAGGCAGTGAGAGGCTTTCATTTGAGAAAAGCTCCGTTAAGTTTCCTGTGCCCAGAAGCTCCATGAAAACTAAGCCAGAAGGTAGGCTTATTCCTCATAATAGAAGGGAAGCTGAAAGTCAGAGTTTTTCCTACACTTACCCAAGAGTGTGTGGCTCTCAGGAAAGAAACTCTGCAGTGTGTGGTAACCTCCCATTTTACTCGGGTAGAGAGGAGGAGGGGAGCCCTCTTAACAAAGAAGAGGGATTGTTTAAAAGTAGCCTGAGTTACAATCCTATAGAAGATAGCTTCGGGGAAGCTTATGAGGATATGCAATGTGATTTTTGTGATGAAACTCCTGCTGAGTCCTACATGGATTGTACACTGATAATTTCAGATGATATTTCTTCACTGTGCTGAACTGGCCAGAGAGAGAATCTGTTTAAGGAAACAGAAGTGAAGAAACCTGCTTGTTTTAAGAATAAGGACTGTTTTGCATTAGCTTTGTTTTGCCAAGCTGAAGATACAAGCATTCCTTTTTGTTATAGTAGTTTGCCTTTAATTTATACCAGAAGTATGGTTTTTGTCCTTTGTTCTTATGTGCTAAAATTCACCCGGGAAGGGTAAATAAAAAGACCTCTTTTGAAGCCTTGCTACTCGACTGCAACTACACTCTTAGATTAGCTTGTGGGACTACAAATCCCAGGGGGCATTTCAACACCTGCTTGATACAACCTCGCTGTTTAAGAAGAGGCCCCACCGTAGCTCCTATGCTTTATGCCTCTGGGAACCTATAGGTGGGTGACAACTTTCATACCGACTCAACAGCCATATTCTTTTAAGCCTGTCCTCATAGGGGTATCCTTCCATCCCCTTTACCATTTTGATGGCTTTTCTCTGTACCTTTTTAATTCTGATATATTCTTTTTAAGATACGGTGACCAAAATTGCACACAATATTCAAAGTGCAGTCGCACCATGGAACGATATAGAGGCATTATAATGTTGTTGTTAAGTGCCATCAAGTTGGTGTCGACACATGGCGACCCTCCGGATAGTTGTCCTAAATTGTGTTTGGTCTTCAGTCAGGCAGCTCATTGTTGACAGACTGGCACCCGTAGCTGCTCTTATTGTATCGATCCATCTCACTGCTGGCCTTCCTTTTTTGCATTGACCTTCTACCTTGCCAAGCATGCCGTCTTTCTCTAAAGATCTCTCTCTTCGCATGATGTGTCCAAAGTATGAAAGTCGAAGTCTTGTCATCTGAACTTCTCAATAAAGCTTAGGTTTGATCTCTAGTACTGACTGGTTTGTTCTTCGGGCAGTCTATGGTATACACATTCTCCAGGACCAAGCAGGAAGTCAGTCCTCACTTATGGGTGACGTCGGCGCCGACGGAGCCCTCGCGGAGCAATTTTCCCCAGCTTTCAAAGAAAGCCTTTGGGAATTGCAGCGCGCATGCGCGGTCGTCTTCCCGCCCGAGGGTGCCATCTTAGCCAGTCTTCTTTTTTCCGCGGAGCCCTACAGACGTCCCCGTCTTGTCCCCACGAAAAAGTTGATTTTCTTCTTTATTTTATCCTTTTTTCTTTCGGTTCGACGCCGATCGTTTTCCCGCCCGGACTCGCGACGCCGGTCTCGAGTCCTCTTACTTTTTTCGGTTTTTCTGACTTAGTCAGCTTTCGTTTTCGTTTTCCCTGGCAGCCCGGTCCTTTGACCTCGCAGGGGCCCTTTTTCCCCCGATGGCTGCCAGTGGGTTTAAGCGGTGTGGTCGGTGTGACCGAAATATGTCACTAACCGACACACACGACTTTTGCCTCCGCTGCCTGGGCCCGGATCATGAGGAACTGATCTGTGGGCCCTGCAGCAAACTGTCCTCAAAGGCGTTGAGGAGTCGGCGGCATCAGCGTGAGAGAATCTTCGCTGACCCCAGCCGTACCCGGACCTCGTCGGAGGCCTCCGTGTCGAAAGGCTCCAGCTCGGACCGTCGCCGGAGCTCCTCCGACCGGGGTTCTCCCTCCGGGGACCATCGTCGGAAGGAAAAACCCGCGAGGGCGGCGTCGGTGGACGCTCCTGGTTCCGCGAGGGCCAGGTCGCATAGCCCCGACAGCCGCCCTGGGTCCTTGGAGAAGGAACACGTCCCGAAGCGACCTCGCCTGGAGTCGGAGATGCCTGCCCGGGTAAGTCCTGTGGTCCTTCTGGACTCGCCTCCGCGACAGCCGACGTCGGGCCCGACGCCGTCGGGGCCCGAGTCGGGGGCTGCTGGGTCACCTGAGCTCGGACTCAGGTTGACGGCCTTGGAGAGCAGACTGTCTGCCTTCATGGACCAGCAGAGGGCACTGCTCGCTGGCTTCGCTGGCGTCGCTGCCCCGACCGCCGGGACGTCGACGTCCAAGTCGACCCCGGAGACCGAGCCGATCCTCGAGTCGATGAGAACTCGAGTCGATCCTCGGTCGAGGTCGCCCTCGGCCTCCCGTTCGGGACCGAGGTCGCCGACGCCGACTCCCTCGGCGTCGGGGCGACTGGCGCCGCACCCTGCCCGGGCCAACCCCACCGAGTCCTCGTCGGAGTCGGTCTGGGAGTCTGAGGAGGAAGAGTCACCTGATTCTTTCCGGACTCGGTGTGTCCCATCGGACTCACCGGAGTCCGAGCCTCGGAAGCAGTGCCCCCCGGAGGATGCCCGGTTCTCGGACTTCGTTAGGGATATGGCCAAGGCTTTGGCTTTCCCTGCGGATCCCGAGGAGGAGCCTCGAGCCGAAGAGCTCGACGCCCTCCAGTATGACTCTCCCGCGAGGGAGCACTTTACTGTGCCGGTTCCTCCTATGCTGGAACGACTACTCTTCCGCATGTGGGAGAGTCCGGCCTCCTCGCCGGTCCTGAGCAAGCGGGTCGATTCTATCTATCGGGTCCGCAAGAGCCCTGGCTTTCAAAAGGCACAGCTGCCACACCATTCCATGGTAGTGGAATCGGCCATGCATCGTCTTAAGAGCCAGAAGATGCACTCCTCGGTGCCTCCTGGAAGGGAGGCCCGTAACCTGGATGGCCTTGGCAAGAAGTGCTTCCAGGGCTCTATGCTCGCATGTCGTGTCCAGACTTACCAGCTATACATGGGCATGTATCTCCGGGATCTGGCTAAAGAGCTAGCCGGATTCTCCGCTGGTCTCTCCGAGGAGCCCTTGCGGAGGTTCCTAGCCTTGTCCATGGGCATTCGGGAATGCTCTAAGTTCATGTCCCGAGCAGCCTATGATGGCTTTGAAGCCTCGGCTCGAGTGGCCGCAGCCGGCATCGGTGCCCGCCGACAGGCTTGGCTTCAGTCGTCAGACCTTGAGCCCTGGGTACAGGACAAGTTGGTCGATGTCCCCTGCCGAGGCGAAAACCTCTTTGGCAAGCCCATGGCGGAAAAGGCTGCACAAATTGAGACTGAGACTCTCACCAGGACCAGGCTTTCTAGGAAGACCTCCGCCCCTTCCCAGAAAAAGAAGGGCTCGGGGAAAAAGTCCTTTTACCCGAGGAAGGCGGCTGCCTACAAACAATACCCCCATTATCAGGCCCCTGCAGCTCCCCAACAGGGCCAGCAGGCCAAGGGACGGGGTAACGGGTCCCGTAGGCAGCAAGCCCCCAAGCCTGCGCCACCAGCCCCTGCTCAGCAGGGTGGGGGCTTTTGACTCGCTCAGCATAGCCTCTCCCCCCCCGCTGGTTCCTCCCAGCACCGGAGGCCGGCTGGTTCACTTCGCCCACAGGTGGTCCAGCATCACCGCAGATGCCTGGGTGCTTCAGGTCGTGCGAGAAGGCTACCTTCTCCACTTCCATCAGGTCCCTCCCTCCTATTTTCCGGGAGAACCTCCGCGCCCCCCTCTGCACAGGGAGTTGCTCCTTCAGGAGTTAGCGGGTCTTCTGCAGGAACAGGCGGTGGAACCGGTGCCACACCACCTGAGAGGTCATGGCTTTTATTCAAGGTATTTTCTGATACCAAAGAGAACAGGGGGCCTCAGACCCATCCTGGACTTGCGCAACCTCAACAAGTTCCTTGTGCGGGAGAAGTTCAAAATGCTTACCCTTGGAATCCTTCTGCCCTACCTCCAGCAGGGAGATTGGCTATGCTCCTTGGATCTAAAGGATGCCTACACGCACATCCTCATCCACCCAAGCCACCGCCAATACCTAAGGTTTGTGGTGGCAGGAAATCATTACCAGTACAGGGTACTGCCCTTTGGCCTGTCCTCCGCACCGCGAGTCTTCACAAAATGTCTCGCGGTCGTGGCGGCCCATCTCCGGCTTCACGGCCTCTATGTCTTTCCGTACCTCGACGACTGGCTCATCAGAGCAGCGTCCGCTCGGGAGGTCACCAACGCCACGCGCCGCACGGTGACTCTTCTGCAGCACTTGGGCTTTGTTATAAACTTCGCAAAGTCCACTTTGCTCCCCTCACAGGATCTCGAGTTCATCGGCGCAAGGCTGCACACTCAGGCGCGAGCATACCTACCGCTCGACAGGGCTCAACGGCTCATGGACCTAGCCGACCGTTTTCGCAGCCAGCCCCTGGTCTCCGCCAGGCGCTTCCTGAGACTACTCGGCCATATGGCTTCCACCGTCCATGTGACCCCCAATGCCCGCCTGAATATGCGGTCTGCTCAATGGTGTCTCCGCCAGCAGTGGCGTCAAGCCACAGGCGGCCTCGCAGACCTAGTGCGCGTCTCCGAGCCGCTGATCTCGTCTCTCCGGTGGTGGCTCCGGCAGCCGAACCTCATGTTCGGAATGCCTTTCCAGTCACCTCAGCCGACCCGGGTGCTGACCACCGATGCATCCCTCCTGGGCTGGGGAGCACATTGCCAAGAGGCACGTACTCAGGGCCTCTGGACCACGTGGGAGTCTGCTCAGCAGATCAACTTCCTGGAGCTCAGGGCGATCCGCCTAGCTCTCAAGGCCTTCTCCCACCTGACTTCCCACCAGTCCGTCCTTGTCCAGACGGACAACCAAGTTGCCATGTTCTACGTGAACAAGCAGGGGGGCACGGGCTCCTTCCTCCTCTGCCGGGAGGCACAGAAGCTCTGCTCTTGGGCCGTCAGTCACGGCATTCTCCTCAAGGCAGTTTATCTCCCGGGCCAAGAAAATTGCCTGGCGGACAAACTCAGCAGGGTCCTCCAGCCGCACGAGTGGCGTCTGGATCCCTTGGTAGTTCAGGAGCTCTTCCTCAAGTGGGGCCTCCCCACGGTGGATCTCTTTGCCAGTCCTCACAACCGGCAGCTTCCTCGCTTCTGCTCTCGTCAGCCACACCCCCTTCGGGTTGCGGCGGACGCTTTTCTGATCTCATGGTCGGGGAGCCTTCTGTACGCTTTCCCTCCCATCCCGCTAGTCTCTCGGACTCTTTTCAAGGTTCTCCGAGACAAAGCCTTCATGATCCTGGTGGCCCCTCGCTGGCCCAGGCAGCCGTGGTTTCCGCTCCTACTGCAACTGGCGGTGGAGGATCCAATCCCTCTGGGGTACAACCGGATCTCCTCACTCAGGATCAGGGGTCCCTACTGCACCCCAACCTCAGGTCTCTCAACCTCATGGCCTGGCTGCTGAGAGGGTAGTCCTTGCTCCCCTTCTCCTGCCGGCGGAGGTGGAGGAGGTCGTCTTGGCTTCGCGACGGCCTTCTTCCCGAAAATGCTACGCCCTTAAATGGCGTCGCTTTGCAGTCTGGTGTACCCAACAGTCTCAGGATCCCTTCTCCTGCCCGGTGTCGGTGATCTTGCAGTACTTACTACACCTCTCTAATCTGGGACTTAAGTCCAACTCCGTCAAAGTTCACCTCAGTGCTCTTTCGGCACATCATGTGCCGGTGGACGGTAGACCTCTCTCAAGCGACCCTCTCGTAGCGAGGTTTCTCCGAGGTCTCCTTCTACTTAAACCACCTCTGCGCCCGCCAGCGCCTGACTGGGACCTGAATGTGGTTTTGCAGCGGATCACCTGTCCGCCTTTTGAACCTATGGCTACCTGTTCTCTCCGTTTTCTGTCTTGGAAAACACTGTTCTTGATAGCCCTCACTTCCGCTAGACGCGTAAGTGAATTGCAGGCCCTCGTGTCTGATCCCCCTTACACTCGGTTCTACAAAAATAGGGTAGTCCTACGGACTCACCCAAAATTTCTGCCTAAAGTGGTCTCCCCTTTTCACATCAATCAGGAGGTGGTACTTCCAACCTTCTTTCCCAGACCACACTCCAGCCGAGCTGAAACGGTCCTCCATACCCTGGACTGTAGAAGGGCATTGAACTTCTACCTTGACCGTACGCGGGAGCACCGTAAAGCTGCTCAGCTTTTTGTGTCTTTTGACCCCAATAAATTGGGGCTCCCGGTCTCCAAGCGTACTCTGTCCATCTGGGTTGCGGACTGTATCTCTTGGGCTTATGGGGCAGCCGGACTCTCCTTAGAAAGTCGAGTCACGGCTCATTGCGTTCGGGCAAAGGCTACGTCAGTGGCTTACCTCCGCTCTGTTCCGCTGGCAGACATCTGCCGGGCCGCTACTTGGTCTTCGAGCCAGACTTTTGTGGTCCATTACTGTCTCGAGAGGGAGTCCCGTAGGGACAGTGCTTTCGGACAGGCAGTCCTCCGTAATCTCTTTGAGGTCTGAGCAACTCCTACCCTCCATCCCGGATGTGGGCTACCGGTGGGTGATAATTCAGCGAAGATTCTATCCTTCTGTGCTGCTGAGCTAGAGGGAGCTCATTTTTGTGCTTAGGGTCTCCGGTAGCCTTGAGCTTGGGAGTCCCATAAGTGAGGACTGACTTCCTGCTTGGTCCTGGAGAAAGCGTAGTTACTCACCTGTAACAGGTGTTCTCCAGGAGCAGCAGGAATCAGTCCTCACTACCCTCCCTCCTCCCCTTGGAGTTGCAATCGTCTGCTTATGTTCTTTTTGCAAATTTTCTGCTGTCTTTTTTAGCTATGTCATCTGACTGGCTAAGATGGCACCCTTTGTATTCATCGCCAGCACCATAATTCAAAGGCATCAATTTTCTTCCTGTCTTTCTTTTTCACTGTCCAACTTTCACATCCATATGATGTTATTGAAAATGCATTGGCTTCAATAAGTCAAAACTTTGTATGGAGAGAGATATCTTTGCTCTTCAGAATCTTGTCTAGGTCCTTCATAGTCATTCTGCCAAGAGCAATGCGTTGTCGGATTTCTTGACTGCTTGTTGCTTCTTTATTGATAGTTGATCCAAATAGGTTAAAGTTGTCAACTATTTCAACTTCTTCTCCATCAACAATGAAATTATTCATTTTGGCAGTTGTCAAGATCTTTGTCTTCTTTACATTAAGGTGCAGATCTGTTTTAAGACTATATTCCTTGATCTTAAGAAACAAATGTTTCAAATTGTCTTCACTTTCAGCCAGTAATGCGTAATCATCAGCATAGCGAAGGTTGTTGAGTCTTCCACTAATCTTCACACCTCTGTTGTCTTCATAGAGTCCTGCTTCTTTGATTTGTTCTGCATGTAAATTAAAGAGGTAGGGGGAAAGTATGCAGCCTTGTCATACATCTTTGCTGATTTTAAACCATTCTGTTTCTCCTACTTCCATTCGAACTGTTGCTTCTTGATCAGCATAAATGTTGTGCAAGAGAATGATCAGGTGTTCTGGTATACCCATGCTTCTGATGTGACCCAGAGTTTCTCATGGTTTACAAAGTCAAAAGCCTTGCTGTAGTCAATAAAACACATATAGATATCCTTTGGTATTCTTTTGTCTTTTCATGGATCCATCTCACATCCACAATAATCTCTCTTTCCTCTCCCTTTCCTGAATCCTGCTTGCACTTCAGGCAGTTCTCGTTGCAGGTATGGTTGTAGTCTCTGCTGAATGATCTTGAGTAGAATCTTGCTGGTATGTGGGATCAGAGTGACTGTGCAGTAATTTTCACAGTCAGTCGGGTCCTCTTTCTTCAGTATTACTATGAACATAGACCTTTTCCAGTCAGTTGGCCATGAATTTGTTTTCCAAATTTCCTGGCAGAGCCTTGTTAGTATGGTAAGAGCTTTATCTGATTACTGTAATAACTCAATGGGAATTCCATCAATTCCCGGTGCTTTGTTCTTTGATAAGGCTTTCAATGTTGCTTCGACTTCCTTTACTTTAGTCTCCATTCTTTTATTTGATTCCTATCATTCTATTTGCTTTCTTGGCTGCTGCTGCACAATAGGCAGAAGGTTTCAACATGTTATCCATGATGACGCCTAAATATTTTTCCTGGGTAGTGGTTTCTAATGTGAAACCTCGTATCGTGTAACCATAGCTTGGTTGGTTTATTCTTTCGTAGGTGCATAATTTTCAAATTTGTCCACATTAAATTTCATCTGCCTTTTGAATGTCCAATCTTCCAATTTATCAAGGTTGTCTTGCAATTTTTCACAATCCTCTTGGGTTTTTAACAGCTTTGAATAATTTTGTGTCATCTGAAAATTTGATCACCTTGTTGTTCCCATTTAAAAAGCAGCGGACCCAGCACAGATACCCGGGCTAGTTTACTATTCAGCTTTCTCCATGGTCAAAATTGGCCTTTTAACCCTACCCTATACTTTCTATCTTTTAACCAGTTCCTGAGCCACAACAGTACACTGCCTCCTATCCCATGACATTTTAATTTTGCCAAGAGTCTCTCATGAGACATTGTCAGAAGCTTTTTGAAAATCCAGATATACTATATCAACCGATTCACCTTTGTCTACCTGTTTATTCACACCTTCAAAAAAACATAGTAACATAGTAAATGACGGCAGATAAAGACCAGTATGGTCCATCTAGTCTGCCCAGTAAGATGGCAAGAGTAGGTGCACCTGCCTCTCCGTGCAGGCCACCCCTCCCCATGTCTTTGTTTTAGGGGTGAACCCACCGCTCCGTGTAGGACACCTCTGTATGTTGAGAAATTAGTTAGTTAAGTTTATTTTGATTTTATCCTGTTGCTGTAAAGGGATCCACTGTGTCTGTCCCATGCCATTTTGAATTCTGTCACTGTATTTGCCCCCACCACTTCCATCGGGAGGGCATTCCAAGCATCCACCACCCTTTCAGTGAAAAAGTATTTCCTGACATTGCCTTTCAATTTACCCCCTTGCAGCTTCATGTTATGCCCTCTAGTTTTACAGCTTCCCTGTCTTTGGAAAAGGTTTGTTTGTTCATTATTTTTCTTTAAGTATTTAAAGGTCTGAATCATATCTCTCCTGTCCCTCCTCTCCTCCAGAGTGTACATATTTAGGTCTTCAAGACTCTTCTTATAAGGCTTCTGACTCAGACTCCAAATCATTTTGGTTGCCTTCCTCTGAACACTTTCCAGTCTTTTTATATCCTTTGCAAGATATGGTCTTCAAAACTGAACACAGTATTCCAAGTGAGGCCTCACCAGTGACTTATACAGTGGCATTAGTACCTCTTCCTTTCTGCTGGTAATTCCTATTTGTATGCAACCCAATATCCTCCTGGTTTTTGCCACTGCCTTGTTGCACTGTTTTGCCACTTTGAGATCCGCAGAAATAATCACACCAAGGTCCTTCTCCTGGTCCATGCACACCAACCTCTCACCCCCTATCGCGTACATTTCCCCTGGATTTCTGCTTCCCAAGTGCATGACACTGCACTTCTTCACATTAAATCTTAACTGGCAAGCATTAGAGCATTCTTTCAGGTTTTGTAGAGCTTTCCTCATGTTATCCACTCCCTCAGGGGAGTCCACTGTGTTGCAAATTTTTGTGTCATCTGCAAAAAGACAGACTTCCATGCAGTTCTTCAGCAATATCGCTCACAAATACATTGAACAGTGCCAGGCCCAGGACCGAACCCTGGGGCACCCCACTAATCACCCTCCTTTCATCCGAGTGAGTTCCATTTACCATCACCTTCTGTCATCTGTAAGTCAACCAATTTCTGATCCAGTTCACTACCTTCGGACCCATCCCCAAACTACTGAGTTTATTGATAAGTCTCCTATAAGGAACAGTATCAAATGTTTTGCTGAAATCCAGGTAGATGACAACCATCGCATGCCCCTGATCTAGTTCTCTGGTCACCCAGTCAAAGAACTCAATCAGATTTGTTTGGCAAGATCGTCCTTTGGTAAAACCATGTTGCCTCGGATCTTGCAACCTGTTGGTTTTGAGAAAGTCCACTATTTGCTCTTTTAGAAGCGCCTCCATTACTATTCCCACCACCGAGGTAAGGCTCACGGGCCTGTAGTTTGTCACTTCTTCCCTGTCACCACTTTTGTGAAGAGGTACGACATCCGCCCTCCTCCAGTCCTGAGGAACTACTCCTGTTTCCAAGTATCTTTTGAAAACATCCTTTAACAGCCCGGCAAGGACCTCTCTGAGCTCTTTCAGTATCCTGGGATGTATCCCTCCGGTACCATGGCCTTGTTCACTTTCAGTTTTGCAAGTTGTTCTATCACATCATCTAAAGTGAATGGTGTGGTATCTACTTCATTCCCATTTTTATACTTGGGAGTCACAGATGGTCCTTCTCCAGGATTTTCTTTATTGAAAACAGAGCAGAAGTATTTGTTTAGCAATTTTGCTTTTTCAATGCCACTTTCCACAAATCCGTTCCCAGCACTTCTGAGTCCTGCAATTCCATCTCTGATTTTCCTCCTCTCCCGAATATACCTGAAGAAAGTTTTGTCGCCACACTTCACATCTTTAGCCATCTTTTCCTCTGCCTTTGATTTTGCTTTCCTTATTTCTCTTTCTGTCTCTTTGAGTTTGATCCTGTATTCCTTACTGTGTTCCTCTATTTGCAAGCTTTTGAATTTTGTGAAAGCTGTGGTTTTTTTGCCTTTATTTGAGCAGCCACTTCTTTGGAGAACCAAATAGGTTTCCTTCTCCTCTTGTTTTTATTTACTTTCCTTACATATTTATCTGTTGCCCCTTTTATTGCCACCTTTTGTTTAGCCCTTTGCAATTCCACTTCCCTTATCCCCTCCCACCCTGCCTACTCTTCCTTCAGGTACTTGGCCATTTTACTGAAGTCAGTGTTTTTGAAGTTTAGG
The DNA here is from genome assembly GCA_033557465.1 of Ichthyophis bannanicus. Lineage (NCBI taxonomy): Eukaryota > Metazoa > Chordata > Amphibia > Gymnophiona > Ichthyophiidae > Ichthyophis > Ichthyophis bannanicus. The sequence goes on from CM066031.1 coordinate 131,816,458, forward strand.
ACTTTGAGCTTGCTATGATTGGACTGCACCTTGGCTTTTATCTCAAACCACACCATGTGGTGATCGCTGCTGCTCAAAGGGGCACTCACCCAGACATTTGACATGGTCTCACCGTTGGTGAGCACTAAATCCAGCATTGAGCTTTCCCTGGTTGGTTCCATCACCATTTGTTTAAGTGACGCATCTTGGAAAGCATCCACAATTGTTTTGCTTCTTGCCAGATTCGCAGAAGGAGTACTCCAATCCACATTGGGTAGATTAAAGTCACCCAATATGATCACTTCCCCCTTTGTGGCTATCATGGCAATAGCTGATGGGGTTGCAGGCGCATTCCATGAGGGCTCAGGCAGCCTCGTGGGCAGAGATAGTTTAGTTCCGCCATTGGAAATCTGTAGGGCGGCAACGTGGTCATTGCTGCACACTTTCTCTAAGCATTATCGTCTGGATGTCCAGGTGGCGGGGTACGCTCGTTTCATGTCATCAGTGCTTTAGGCTGGTTGTGCGGGTTCCTCCCATTAGTTTAACTGCTCTGAGACATCCCAGAAGTGTGGGACTTGACTGGAGTGATAAGGAAAGAAAAATTAGACTTACCTGCAAATTGTTGTTCCTTGAAGAACTCCAGTCAAGTCCTGGAACCATCCCTGAGTGCTTTCTTTGATATTCTTTACATTGCCTGGTCCTGAAACTGGTTCCCTTGGTGAAGGAAGTAGAGCCAAAGAGTGGGGTGTAATCGGGATTTGTGGGGGGGGGGGGGATGATGAGGTGGACTGGAAGAGCTGTCGGTCGCTTGTTCCATGCTGGTTGGAGTTGCGGAGGGTAGGCCTGGATGGGGGGACGGGGTATCCTTCCCAGGGGATGGAGAGGGTACTAGTTTATTTAAGTGTAGACATGTTTGTTGCATTTTAACTACTTATTTCTTGCTCCTGTGAGTCTGCTTTGTGAATAGGTACTGGAGCTGGTAGGCGGTGCCAGCTGCATAAGTACACTGGTGTCACCAAAAAGATGACATGCTTAGTATCGAAGCTTCCGGAAGAGGTACACCAAAGGTGCGGGACTGGACTGGAGTTCCTCAGGGAACAAGAATTAGCAGGTAAGTCTAATTTCTCTTTTCCAGGTCATTTATGAATATGTTAAAATGCAGCGGGCCCTGCGCAGATCTCTGGGGTACCCCACTATTCACCTTTCTCCATTGAGAAAATTGGCCATTTCCTTATTGCCCCTCCAGTCCAGTCCAGACCAGACCAGACATGTGGGTAATCTCGCTTCCCCAGCAGCTTGGAGACTGAGCATGCCAGGCCTTGATGGTGTCACCCAAGATAGGCAGCTGTCACCGCCCATCAAGGTCAGTATTCTCAGTCACCAAACAGCTGGAGGGCATGTCTTTCCCATTGTTTGGACTCAATTAGAGAGCTTCAAATAAGAATCAGAGCGAAAAAAAAAGACAGGTTACAAATGGGAAATAATCAGGAGTTTCTGGCATTCCCTTTGACTTTGAGTTCTGTATCTCTTAAAAAAGAAAAAAAATCAAGAGCAGTCTGCTACTTGATACTGTCCCGAAGTACAGGTCAGCTTTTACAGGCAGTTTCACCAATCCCTTCAGTTAAAGGTGTAGCTGGCTTGCTTGGTGGCAAAAAAGCAGTTTTCTTCTGGGTCAGCGCGACTTCAGCTCATCAGACAGGGCTGTTGATTCGGTCTGGCTGAGCTCAGGGCTCTACTGGCAGGTTGCTAGTCCCTCCCCTCTAATTCCCGCCACGGTTCTTCGCTCTGCAGGATCTCCAGAGGAGCAGTGAGTGCAGCCAGTGGGGATTTTTTTCTAGCTTTTCGCAAGGCCCTCGGAGTTCCTCATGTGATGTGTGGCGGGGTGGAGAGTGCTGGGGTCTGTCAAGCTTGTTGTCGGCACCATTTTATTTTGGCACATTCTTGTTTTTGGGGCTCCGTTATTTTGAGTTCTTTTCCTTTGGGGGCTTTTTGAGTAATGGAGTTTTTTCTGAGGATTTACTTTTGCTTTTGTTTTGCGGCTTAGTTGAGGCTGTCATGCCATCACAGAAGCAAGCTTGTAGAGCCTGTGGTTCCCGCAGAGGCTCCTTGTGCCTCTTGAGTCGTTGCCACAGGTGTGAAGCTGAATCCATATCCGTAGAAGAGAACCTGGCAGCCAGTAAGAGCAGGGGAGAGGGTGCTGGTGAAGCGCAGTCTCAGGCCAGGCAGTCTTTTCTTGCGGTTGCTCCTGCCACAGTTTTTGCAGGAACAGTAGCCATTTCAGAGGAGCTTGTTCCCCTGGCTTTTCTAATGGCTGACCAGCAGAACAACCTAGAGCCAATCAAATCCAGCTTCTGTCAGCAGTCTTTTGTCATCAATTTCATCCTCTGGATTGTTTTCACCGGATTTTGTACTGAATATGCATCAGGCTTATTGCCTGAAAGAAGGATTGGGTGAGGGTGTCACAGGGTCCCAAAGAGAGCCAAAAAAGGGGTCCCACTGAGGCTGTAGCAGCTAGGCTTCCGGAAGAGGCACCTTTGCCCAAGCACAGGTACCTGGAGAGTGAAAGCTAGGAAGAATCCGGCTTTATTCATGCTGAGGATCCATTGGAGGGTCCCTCAGATTTCTGGGGGGATTCCACTGCTGCAGAATTGGAGGAAGGGAGATCCTGCAGGTGGAGGACCCTCATATTGTCTGCCTGTTTTGACAAAAAGCGTTAGCGGCGCTAACTGTCCATTCGCTGGCCGCCCTTAACTTGCCACATACTGCTACATCAATGGAAGAGCCCTTGGAAGATCCCCTTTTGCAAGGTATCCAGATGTCATAGCCCACCATGCCAGTCCACAGAATGATCAAGTAGATTTTTCTGTATAAGTGGGAGATTCCGGAGGCAGGCTTATAGGGCAGCCGAGCCATAGCGTGGCTAAATCCAGTGCCTGATTCAGAAAAGAACCAGCTCAAATCTCCTAACGTGAATGTGTTGATCTCAGCAGTTACCAAAAAGAGCATTATACCTGTGGAGGGCGGAGTGACCCTGAAGGACTATCAAGAACGAAAGTTGAAAGCCTTCCTGAAACAGGTGTTTGATATCAATGCATTATTCTTCAAGTGTCCATGTACTGAGCCTATGTGGCAGGAGAATGCTTAATGTGGGCACAAGGGTGCTCAATAGCAAAGCTAAACTGCAACAGGTCTCCCCAAAGGCAGCAAAGCTAGATTCTTGGGTGGCTTATCTGTCAGATGCCTTTTATGACCTTATTCGAACCTTGGCCAAAGGCATGGCCTTGGTCATCGCAGCCAGGCATTTTCTTTGGCTCTGGAATTGGTCGGTGGATGTGTCTTCTAAAACATGCCTGAGTAAGCTCCCCTTTAAGGATAAGCTGCTGTTTGGGAAGGCCTGGGATAAGCTGGTCAAGGATTTGGGTGAGACTAAAGGGGCCAGCTCCCTGAGGATAAGCAAATGCCCGTCAGGTTGACGGCCCCAGCACAGGTTCAGTATCGAGATTTCAGGCGTTTTCAAGTGATGCGCTTTGCCCCTTATCAGAGGGGTTGGTACCTGACTCAGCGGCCATCCTTTTGAGGGAACAGAGGCACAGGAAGAGGTTACTATCCTGCCGCTTCTTCTGCTCCCAAGAAGTCACAATGAAGTGAGGAGGGCCCAGGCAGGAGTAGTACTGGTAGGCAGTCGCCTCCAAAGTTTGTTTTTTTCCCCGCCTGAGTCCATGTTACCTCCAATCAGTGGGTTCTAGAAGGGATTCAAGAAGGTTAAGTTTTAGAGTTCAAATACCCACTTGCAGATGCGTTCTTACTATCGCTTTGCAAGGCACCGGGAAAGATTGTGGTGGTCTAAGATATTTTGTCGCATCTCCAATACCCGGGGGCAGTAGTGGAGGTTCTGCACGCCCAGTTACGGTGCAGTCGATACTCCATTTATTTCATGGTACTCAAAAAAGAGGGTACCTTCCCTCCCATCTTGGACCTCAAGCATGTAAACCAAGCATTGCGGGTGCCATGGTTCCATATGGAAACACTTTGCTCCATGGTGGTGGCGGTAAAACAAGGCAAGTTCCTCACTGCCCTCAACCTAACCGAAGTGTAACTTCACATACCCATTCGACTGGAGCATCAGTTCTTTCTATGGTTTGCAGTGCCAGTGGGGTACTTCCAGTTCCGAGCACTGCCATTCGATTTGGCTACAGCTCCTCACACCTTCACCAAGGTTATGGTAGTGGTGGCAGCAGCTCTCCATCGAGAGGGCATTCTAGTGCATCCTTATTTGGATAATTGGTTGATAAGAGCAAAGTTACTTCAGGAAAGCAATGTGGCGACTGTTTGAGTTTCTTCAGACTCTTGACTGGCTAGTCAGCTATGCCAAGAGAACATTACAGCCCTCACAAACATCATCTATTTGGGGGCCAGTTTTCAGACAAATGTTAGCAGGGTGTCCCTGCCAAGCGATCGGGTACAAAAGCTGACAACCCAAGTTTCACAGTTTCTGCAAATGGCCACACAGATGGCATGGCACTACCTTCAGCTATTGGGCTCGATGGTGGCATCAATCAAGCTGGTTCACTGGACGCATGCCCATGAGTCCCTTGCAGAGGACCCTCCTCCACAGGTGATTGCTGCAGGTGCACCTGTTATCAAGGTAGCTGATTTGCCCATTGGTCACATGGATGGCGCTCAAATGGTGGCTCAGTTCACAGCGTCTGCTGGTGAGCATGCCATTGGAGCCCCCGAGTGGATTCCATTGACAACAGATGCCAGTCTCACTGGTTGGGGAGCGCATTGTGAACACCAGATAATGCATGTTGGACCCCAGAGAAGGCCTCCTGGTTGATCAATCGGCTAGAGATGAGAGCGGTATTTCTAGCTCTCAGGGTTTTCTGGCCACTCATGTACGGAAAGGTGGTCCGGATGTTCTCGGACAACGCCACCATCGTGGCCTACATCAATCGCTAGAGCAGAACGGGAAGATTGCTGCTTGAGGATGAGATTCTGCCTCTCCTCATTTTGGTGGAGGTGAATCTCTAGGCTATCTGTGACCACGTGGCAGGAAGAAACAACATGGAGGTGGACTTCCTCAGCAACAATCGCATAGACCAGGGTGAGTGGTCTCTTGAAGACGTGATTTTTGCCATTCTCATATGGCGGTGGGGCAAACCTATCATGGACCTGATGGCGACCTGCAAGAACGCAAAAGGTTCCAGGTTCTTCAGCAGACGGAGGCAAAGGATGTCAGAGGGCTGGATACATTGGTCCAGAGGTGGCCAATGGAGGGCCTCTTCTACATGTTCCCCCACCCACCCCTGTGGGCTCTCATAGGGCACTTGCTGTCGAGGATAGAAGCTCATTTCATTTCATTTTATTAAAACTTGATACACCACCCTTCGTGGAGACAACGGTGGTTTATAATTCAAACAAGCAATTTAAAAACCAGAAAGGAACTCCATTGAATAAAGAGAAAAGAGAGAGAGACAGGACAGAGACAAAAAGCAAGGATGCAAGAGGACACATCAGGGCCAATTGAATTCACAGGGTGTGGGCTGGGAAGGTAGAGCTAATCAGGGGGAATCAACTGGGAGGTTGACAGCTACACGGAACAGACGAGTTTTGAGCAAGGTTTTAAATTTAGCATAACTAGGTTCTAGTCGGATTGCAGGGGGTAGGTTGTTCCAAAGGAAGCTCACCCAGGCTTAGTGATCCTGATCGTAGCATACTGGCCTCGGAGATGATGATATGAGGATCTTCTCCGTTTGCAGATGGGCCCTTCTTTGCACCTGCCAATGTCCACATCTGCTTTCTTAAGGACCCATTCTCATGCCTCAGGTGGCTTGATTCTCGCTAACAGCCTGGTTCTTGAGAGGGCTCAGTTGAGGAAGAGAGGATATTCTGCTCCAATGATAATGACATTGTTGAAAGCAGGCAAGCAAGCTACATCCTTGTCGTATGTGCAAGTTTGGAGAATCTTTGAATCGTGGTGCACAGAAGAGACACTGCAGCTTTTGCCAGCCTCTCTACCGGATATTCTGGCTTTCTGACAGGCAGGTCTGGAGAAGGGCCTGGCCTGCAAGTGGCTCTGCTAAAGTGTTATAGGGGGCACATTCAGGGGATTTCCTTAGTGGTCCACCTGGATGTAGTGTGTTTTTCTTCAGACGGTGAACATTTCCACCCACCAGTGTGTGTTCTAGTTCCACCTTGGGATCTGAATTTGGTCCTGTTGGCATTGACAGAGGCTCCATTTGGGAAATTCCACCCTAAAGAACTTGAAATTGAAGATGGTCCTTTTGGTGGCCATCGCTCGGCGCAACACATCTGAGCTTCAAATGTTGTCCTGCAGGGAGCGATTCCTATTGATCTTGAAAGAGCAAATGGTGTTGCAACCGGCTCCATTGTTTCTGCCTAAGGTGGTATCATCTTTCACCTCAACCAACTCCAGAGGAGTGTCAGCTGCATTTGCTGGATGTATGAAGAGTGCTTCACCTCAAGACAATGGAGTCATTCCACAAATCTGATCAGTAGTTTGTCCTGCTTGGTGGTGCGCGAAGAAGGGAAGTGGCCTCTAAGGCCTCTGTCGCTCATTGGATCCGAGAGGCCATTGCCTCAGCATACCTTCTGCGATGTAGGGAGTTACCTAAGGGGCTCCATGTGCATTCAACCAAGGCACAAGCGACATCTTGGGTGAAAGCGACGCTGGAGATCTGTAAAGCAGCAACATGCATAATTTCGTCCATCATTACCGGTTGCAGGGAATACACATTTTGGTTCAGCAGTGCTTCAGGCTGGACTTGCAGGTTCTTCCCAAGGTTAGTGCTGCTATGGACCGGAATGGAGGGATGATAAAGAAGGTGAAATTAAGTCTTGGTTTCGGTTTGGTTTTACCTTGTCTTAACTGATAATTTGCTTTCCTTGAGTCTTTCCAGTCCAGTCCAGGGCCCTCCCTAGTATTGCTGCTGTTCCAGTGTATGTTGCCGAGATTTCATCACACACCTTTTTTCTCCGGGAAGAAGCAGTAAGTCAGTCCTCACATATGGGTGACGTCGGCACCAACGGAGTCCTCAGAGAAGCATCCCCCCAGCTTCCAAAGAAAGCCTTTGAGAAATGCCACCACGCATGCATGGTCCCCTTCCCGCCCAAGAGTGCCATCTTGCTCAGTCTCCTTTTTTCTGTGGAGCCCTTCAGATGTTGTCTCGTTTCTCCCCGGAAAAAGTTCATTATTTTGTTCCCAGGTTTCCAACTCGCATCCGGTATTGCACCGGTACTCTCCCGCCTACTGACCTCGGTGCTTTGGTGTCGGGTTCGGTTTAAAGTTTTGTAGTTTTGCTTCTTTTCTTTTTCTGGTGCCTTCGCATCCTTTTTTTTCCCCTCTGGCAGCCCGCAGGGTCTTCGACCTCACAGGGGTACTTTTTTCCTCCAAGGCTACCAGTGGTTTCAAAAAGTGTGATTGGTGCTCTAAAATCATGTCTTTGACTGACACACACGACTGCTGCCTTCACTGCCTCAGGCCAGAACATGACCCAGCAGCCTGCGGTCTCTGCATGAGGACGTCCAGCAAGGCCTTCAAGAGCCACCAGCAGCAGCATGATAAGTTTTTCCCCGAGTCCCTGATGCCTCCGAAGGCCAGGGCCTCCTCTGAAGCCCCTACATCTTGTGTGGAACTCTCCGAACCCGAGCATCGTCGTGGGTCCTCAGAAAGGGGGTCTCCTTCGAGGGAACCCAGAAAGAAGAAGAAACCATCGAAGATGGCATGCTTGGATGGTTCTGACCCGCTGGGAGATCCCAGGGCCCGTTCCCACAGTCGAAAACCTTGTCCGAGGCGTTGGAGAAAGAGCGACCTGCAAAGGTACCCCAGAAAGCTCTGGCCACGGACCGGCTTCAGTCCCCAGACACCATCCTCGTTGAGGATTCCCCTTCGGGGGAGCCGGAGTCAGGTCCAAGCCCCTCAGTGCCTATGCCAAAGGCTGTAGAGCCTTCTGGCCTGGAGTCCAGAATGGTGGCCCTGGAACGTAGTTTGTCTATCTTCATGGACCAGCAGTGGGTGCTGTTGTCCAGCACTATCGGTTCATCCACCCCGATCACTGGACCATTGACATCTAAGATGTCCCCAGAAGATGAGCCGATCCTCGAGGTCCTTCAGCCTCGAGTCGATCCTTGGCCGAGGTCGTGCTCTGCCTCCCACTTAATGGGACTGCGGTTATCCCCGGCAAGTCCTATCTTGGAACCTTGGCGGTGGTCACTGCCCGAGGACATGGGCTTCCTGGACTTTGTCAAGGACATGCCTAAGGCTCTGGAGTTCCTGACCGAGTCAAAGGAGGACCCTCATGCGGATCAGCTGGAGATCCTCCAGTACAAGGCCCCTCCGTGGGAATCGCTCATGGTGCCAATTCCTCCTATCCTGGAATGGCTCATGCTCTGCATGTGGGAGACACCGGTGTTGGTGCCGGTGGTGAACAGATGGCTCGATTCGATGTATCAGGTCTGCCGGAGCCCAGGCCCCCAGAAGTCAACTGTCTCATAACTTCATGGTGGTGGAGTCGGCCATGCGTCGCCAAAAAGCCAGAAGACACACTCCTTGGTGCCCTCCATCAGGGAGGCTCACACCTTTGTCACCCTCGGCAGAAAGTGCTATCAGGGCTCAATGCTCATCTGCTGCATTAAGGCCTACCAGCTGTACATGGGCATGTACTTGAGAGACCTGGTGAAGGAACTCACTGGGTTCTCAGTTGGTCTCTCTGAAGATCCTTTGCAGCAGTTCAAGAGCCTGGCCAAGGCCATCCGTAAGTTCTCCAAATTAATGTCTCGAGCGGCCTATGATGGGTTCGAGTCAGCGGCCCACCCTATCAGGCCCCCCCGGCTCCCAAACAGGGTCAGCAGTCTAAGAGACATGGGCATGGCCTGTGTAAGCAGAAGACTCCAAAACCCCAGGCACCAGCTCCAGCCCAGCCAGCTGACTCCGTGAGCATAGCCTCTCTACCCCAAGAAGATCAGCAGCCCACAGGGGGACGTCTGGCTCTCTATGCCTAGAGGTGGGTGGCCATCACCACCGATTCTTGGGCACTAAGGGTAGTCAGTGAGGGCTATCTCCTCCACCTGGCTCCGATATCTCCCCCATATTTCCCGGGAAAGCACCTCAGGTCTCCCCTCCACCAGGACCTTCTTCTGAAGGAGTTGGCAGATCTTCTCAAGGACAAAGCAGTGGAACCTGTGCCCCACCACCTCAAGGGCAAGAGGTTCTACTCCAGATACTTCCTCATCCCAAAGAGGACACGGGGCCTAAGGCCCATCCTCAACCTGTGCAACTTCAACAAATTCCTGGTGAGGGAGAAGTTCAAGATGCTCTTCCTTGGAACATTGCTGCCATACCTCCAGCATGGAGAATGGCTATGCTCCTTTGACCTCAAGGATTCTTATACTCACATCCTCATCCACCCCAACCACAGGCAGTCCCTGCAGTTCGTAGTATGGGGCAGGCACTTTCAATACAGGGTGCTCCCATTCGGCCTAGCCTCTGCCCCAAGGGTCTTCACAAAATGCCTGGCAGTCATGGCTGCCTTCTTCCGGCTCCAGGGAGTCTTCATTTTTCCCTATCTGGACAACTGGCTCATAAAGGGAGGCACAGCATCTGAGGTGCAGCAGTCCACCACATGCACCATGCAGATTCTGCAACACTTGGACTTCGTTGTAAACTACCCCAAGTCTCACCTGCTCCCAACAACAGTGACTGGAGTTCATTGGAGCAAAAATCGACACCCTCCAGTCGAAGGCCTTCTTGCCCAAGGACCGAGCCGATCGTCTCAGGTCTCTACCTCAGGACTTACAGCACCGTCCCTCGGTGCCCGCCCAGCTTCTTCTGCACCTCCTGAGGGCACATGGCCTCCATGGTCCACATCACCCAAGATGCTTGCCTCCAAATGAGGACAGCGCAGTGGTGTCTCCGGGACCAGTGGTCTCAGGCTACAGGCTGCCTCCGAGACAGAGTTTCGGTGATCCGCCAGTTGGCAGACTCCCTGGCCTAAGAACATAAGATATGCCATACTGGGTCAGACCAAGGTCCATCAAGCCCAGTATCCTGTTTCCAACAATGGCCAATCTAGGTCATAGATACCTAGCAGTTTCCCCAAAAGACACAGGTTCCTCAGTGCTTTTATTGGGTCAAGCAGTGATATCCCTTGTCCCTTATAATAATGGTTTATGTACCTTTCCTCCAGGAACTTGTCCAAACCTTTTTTAATCCCATCTACAATAACAGTTTTTACAACATCCTCCGGTAACAAATTCCAGAGTTTGATTACACGTTGAGTGAAAAAATATTTTCTCTTATCAGTCTTAAATAGGTTACCCTGTAGCTTCATTGCATGTCCCCTAGTCTTTTTATATTCTGGTGATGTAAACAATCGATCTACGTTTACCCGTTCCACTCCATTCATTAATTTATAGACCTCTATCATATCTCCCCTCAGCCGTCTCCTCCAGGTTGAAGAGCCCTAACCTTTTTAGCCTCTCTTCATAGGGGTATCCTTCCATCCCCTTTACTATTTTGGTGGCTCTTCTCTGTACCTTTTCTAATAATGCTATATCTTTTTTAAGATATGGCGACCATAATTGCACACAATATTCAAGGTGCGGTCGCACCATGGAACAATACAGAGGCATTATAATATCCTTTGTTTTATTTTCCATTCCTTTCCTTATGATACCTAGCATTCTATTTGTTCTCTTGGCCGCCGCTGCACACTGGGCCGAGGGTTATAACATGTTATCCACGATGACACCTGAATCTTTTTACTGGATGATGGTTCCTAATGTGGAACCTTGCATCGTGTAACCATAGTTTGGATATTTGCTCTCTTGGCCGCCGCTGCACACTGGGCCGAGGGTTATAACATGTTATCCACGATGACACCTGAATCTTTTTACTGGATGGTGGTTCCTAATGTGGAACCTTACATCAGTAACCATAGTTTGGGTTGTTCTTTCCTCGGTGCATAACTTTGCACTTGTCCACATTAAATTTCATCTGTCATTTGGATGCCCAGTCTTCCAATTTATCAAGATCCTCTTGCAATTTTCCATAATCCTCTTTGGTTTTAACAACTTTAAATAGCTGTGTATCATCTGCAAATTTAATAAACTCACTCATTATTTTCATTTCCCGGTCATTTATGAATATGTTAAAAAGCAGTGGATACAGTACAGATCCTTGGGGTACTGCACTATTCACCTTTCTCCACTGGGAAAATTGGCCGTTTAACCCTACCCTCTGCTTTCTATCTTTTAACCAGTTCCTGATACACATAGTAACATAGTAAATGACGGCAGATAAACACCAGTATGGTCCATCTAGTCTGCCCAGCAAGATGGCAAGAGTAGGTGTACCTGTCGCTCTGTGCAGGCCACCCCTCCCCATGTCTTTGTTTAGGGGTAAACCCACCACTCCATCTAGTACACCCCTATTTGTTGAGACGTTATATATTTGTTGAGACGTTATATGGTTCAGAAGTTAGATGGTACCGTTTATTTTGTTTTTATCCTATTACTGTAAAGGGATCCTCTGTGTTTGTCCCATGCCTTTTTGAATTCCGTTACCATGTTCGCCCCTACCACTTCCATCGGGAGGGCATTCCAAGCATCCACCACCCTTTCAGTGAAAAAATATTTCCTGACATTGCCTTTCAATTTACCCCCTTGCAGCTTTATGTTATGCCCTCTAGTTTTACAGGTTCCCCGTCTTTGGAAGAGGTTTGTTTGTTCATCATTTCCCTTTAAGTATTTAAAGGTCTGAATCATATCTCCCCTGTCCCTCCTCTCCTCCAAAGTGTACATATTTAGGTCTTCAAGTCTCTTCTCATAAGGCTTCTGACGCAGGCTCCAAATCATTTTGGTCACCTTCCTCTGAACAGTTTCCAGTCTTTTTACATCTTTTGCAAGATATGGTCTCCAAAACTGAACACAGTATTCCAAGTGAGGCCTCACCAGTGACTTATACAGTGGCATAAGTACCTCTTCTTTTCTGCTGGTAATCCCTCCTTGTATGCAGCCCAACATCCTCCTGGCTTTTGCCACCACCTTGTCGCACTGTTTTGCCACCTTGAGATCATCAGAGATAATCACACCAAGGTCTTTCTCCTGAACCGTGCATACCAACCTCTCGCCCCCTATCACATACATTTCTCTTGGATTTCTGCTACCCAAGTGCATGACACTGCACTTTTTCACATTAAATCGTAGTTGCCAAGCATTAGACCAGTCTTCCAGCTTTTGTAGATCTTTCTTCATGTTAACCACTCCCTCGGGGGATTCCACTCTGTTGCAAATTTTTGTGTCGTCTGCAAAAAGACAGACTTTTCCATTCAGTCCTTCAGCAATATCACTCACAAATACATTTAACAGTGCCGGGCCCAGGACTGAACCCTGGGGCACCCCGCTAATCACCTTCCTCTCATCCGAGTGAGCTCCATGTACAATCACCTTCTGTCGTCTGTCAGTCAACCAATTTCTAATCCAGTTTACCATCTTGGGACCCATCCCCAAGCTACTGAGTTTGTTGACAAGCCTCCTATGAGGAACAGTATCAAAGGCTTTGCTGAAATCCAGGTAGATGACATCCATCGCATGCCCCTGATCTAGTTCCCTGGTCACCCAGTCAAAGAACCCAATCAGATTTGATTGGCAAGATCATCCTTCGGTAAAACCATGTTGCCTCGGGTCTTGCAGCCTGTTGGTTTTGAGAAAGTTCACTATTCGCTCTTTCAGGAGCGCCTCCATTACTTTTCCCGCCACCGAGGTAAGGCTCACGGGCCTGTAGTTTGACATTTCTTCCCTGTCACCACTTTTGTGTAGAGGTACGACATCAGCCATTCTCCAGTCTTGAGGAACCTCTCCTGTTTCCAAGGATTTGTTGAAGACATCCTTTAACGGTCCTGCACGAACCTCTCTGAGCTCTTTCAGTATCCTGGGATGTATCCCATCCGGTCCCATGGCTTTGTCCACTTTCAGTTTAGCAAGTTGTTCTAACACCTCGTCTTCTGTGAATGGTGTGGTATCTACTTCATTCCCATTTTTATATTTGGGAGTCACAGCTGGTCCATCTCCAGGATCTTCTTTAGTAAAAACAGAGCAGAATTATTTGTTTAGCAATTTCGCTTTTTCAGTGTCACTTTCCACGAGTCCTTTCCCAGCACTTCTGAGTCCTGCAAGTCCAACTCTGATCTTCTTCCTTTCCTGAATATACCTGAAGAAATTTTTGTTGCCACCCTTAACATCTTTAGCCATCTTTTCCTCTGCCTTTGATTTTGCTATCCTTATTACTCTTTTAGACTCTTTGAGATGGATTCTGTATTCATTTCTGTGTTCTTCTGTTTGCAAGCTTTTGAATTTTGCAAAAGTTGTGTTTTTTGCCTTTATTTGAGCAGCCACCTCTTTGAAAAACCAAATAGGTTTCCTTCTCCTCTTGCTTTTAATTACTTTTCTTACATATTTATCAGTTGCCCCTTTTATTGCCTCCTTTAGTTTAGCCCATTGCAATTCCGCTTCCTTTATCTCCTTCCACCCCGTCATCTCCTCCTTTAAGTACTCTGCCATTTTATTGAAGTCAGTGTATTGTGGTGAACAGCGCCCTCCTGAGCCTATGGAAACGGATGAAAATCCTGAGGTTCAGCAGGATTTATGCCTATTTGAGAAACCAAGGAAGAAAGAGAGACTCTATTCCACAGAGCTGAGCATGGAGACCAGCCCAGGGGAGGAGTCCTGCAGTCCTGATTGGGCACACCCTGTCCTGGGAAGGGGCGTGTCCTGGAGAGAACATGGTTTTAAACCAGAGTATGGCTTTGCTAGTCAGAAGTTGAATAAGCTGGAGCATGAGAAGGAGAGACGGATAAAGAAGAAGCAGGAGAATGATTGGAAGTCCAGAAGACAGTATGCTGATACTTGGGAACCTGGCATTGGAAGGAGACCTGCAAAGTTCTATTCAGAGGCAGTGAGTAGAAGTCCCAAGGAGAGAGGACCTAGCCCTGAAATAGACAACCATTGGAAGGCACAGCCCTGGGAAAGGAAGCCTTCAAGGCAGGCACAAGAAAGAAAACAATCATTCTGTGAAGTACCGTTTGAGCCAGAGAGCAACAAACATTCTAACAGCTGGAGAACGTTGGAGCCATCTGAAGTCAGAACGGCATGGCAACAAGTAAGTGAATGGCCACAAAGTTTCCAGGCTGAACGTAAAGCTAACTCTCCTGTGTGTGAAACATTAGCAAAAGAGACTAGCAGTTACTCTGACACAATTAATCTAAGAGAGGAGAAAATAAACAGCCTTAAGCCAGAGGGAAGTTGTATAGCTGATAGCAATTCCCTACCTCCCAAACAGCAGGCTGAATTGCTCCTACAGAGTTTTAAGCAGTTTTTAGAGTTGCAAGCTAGAAGACAGCCAGTGTTACCAGAAGCCAGTAATTCCATACAGCTTGAAGAATTAACACAAGATAATACAGACTTACCAGATTGTGAGAGCATGGATTGCACGGTCTGCTGTGTAGAGATGCCAAGCTGAAGGAAACTGCTTTTTACCGTATGTGAATTGAATGCTACGGAGCTGTTGTATTGCCTTGCTGAGAAAGCTCTAATTATGTGCACCTGATTTTCCCCAGCACTGTGAAGGTAACAGTGGCTGAAAGAGGCTGCAGTGAAACTAACTGACCTCTTGGGGCAAAGTGAGTAATTTGCTTAGAAGTGAAAAGAAGCAGTTATACTTTAAGTTGCCTTTATCCTAAGTTTTCCTGTTAGCATTTGAAGCACCTATTTTGTTTGCATTTATTTGCCATGTGATGGAACAATATCCTTTACTATAATAAATATACTGGAAATCCCATAACTACAACTCTTTATTTCGGAGCGAGAGGAGCAGGAACTACAATACCCAGCATTCCCTGGATACAGATTACTCTCCTTCCTCACAAAGCATCAGACGGCCGCTCCTGTCTTTAGCCCCAAGGCCGGGCAGGAGCACCGCAGTATTTGAAGTTTAGGACTTTGAGCTTGCTATGATTGGCCTGTACCATGGCTTTTATCTCAAACCATACCGTGTGATGGTCGCTGTTGCTCATAGGGGCACTCACGCAGACATTCGACCCACTATCACCATTGGTGAGCACTACATCCAGCGTTGAGCTTTCCCTGGTTGGTTCCATCACCATTTGTCTAAATATTGCATCTTGGAGAGCATCCACAATTTTTTTGCTTCTTTCCAGATGTGCAGAAGGAGTAATCCAATCCACATCAGGTAGATTAAAGTCACCCAATATGATTGCTTCCCCCTTTGTTGCTATCTTGGCAATATCTATAATCAATTCATTGTCTCTCTCTTCAATTTGAGTCGGAGGTCTGTAGACTACAGCAATATGGATGACAGTGCCATCTCCTCTTTCCAACGCAATCCAGAGCGCTTCTTCTTTTCCCCATGTCCCCTGCATTTCAGTAGCTTTAATATTGCTTTTGACATACAAGGCTACTCCTCCTCCTTTTCCTTTTTCTCTGTCTCTTCTGAATAGGTTATAGCCAGCTATGGCTATATCCCAATCATGTGATTCATTAAACCATGTTTCTGTAATGGCCAGAATGTCCAAATCTGTTTCCACCATTAGGGCTTCCAGGTCTGGAATTTTGTTGGCTAAGCTTTGAGCATTTGTGCTGATTGCTTTCCAGCATTTTCCTGGCTTGTGTGTATTTTGCATTGATTTTGTTCTGCCCACTTCTTCCCACATGTTTTTGATATGTGGTTTAAAAGTGTGGCTGTTTCTGATGTTGTTCTGCTTTTGCTGGGGGTGGCAGGCAGATGTTGACCTTCCACATCCGTCACCCCCTTTTCCTAGTTTAAATGCATATCCACATACTGCCTGAATTTTTCACTTAGGATTCTTTTCCCTGCGGAAGAGAGATGTAGTCCATCAGCACAGTATAGTCTCTTGTTGGTCCATCTGTTGTCCCAGTTGCCAATAAATCTGAATCCTTCTTCTCTGCACCAGGTCTGGAGCCATGTATTAAAGCTGTTAATGCGATGCAGTCTTTTTGTCCCCTTACCAAGAATAGGTAGAACTTCTGAGAATGCAACAGTGTTAACAACGTGCTTGAGTTTCTCTCCCAGAGATTGGAAGTTCTTTTGGGCTGTAGAGGCACTGTTTCTAGCCAGGTCATTTGTACCTAAGTGGATAATAACATCAAGTTTGGAGTGTTCACTTTTTGCGCTAAGTAATTCAACAACTTGGTTTGTATTCCTGCTGGCTGAAGAGCCTGGTAGGCACATGACTATCCTCTCTCCTTTGAACTGTGTTCCCAAGTTGGTGCCTCTGATGATGGAATCTCCAAGTAGTAGTACTTTTCTGTTTGGTGAAGTTTTCTTCATATTCATGTAAACCGCAACTGATCTATGGAAGTTGCGGTATATAAAAACCTGCTAATTAAATTAAATTAAATTAAATTAAATATTTAGTGCTTTAGCAGGGGATTGGGCATTGTCTGACTCATTTAAGGGCCCTTCAGTTTCTTTGAATTGGGCATCCTCTTTAGCCAAGGCAGAGAAGGCATTGTGCAGGGATATCTCTTGATGTATAGGATGTCTCTGTGTTACAGGTCGCAATCTACCAGAACCCACTGTGATCCATTTGTTCCTGGGGCGTTTGATTCTTTGTGGGAGCGGTGGTGGACTTCGTTCAGTTTGTATCCTAGAAGAGGTGCGCTTCATTGCAGCCAGTTCCTCCCTCAGTAGAGACACTTCTTTATGCATGGCAGCTAGGTCTTTCCTTAGTAGAGTCAGTTCTTCATGCATGGCAGCTGACTTTAGACATATAGGACAAGCTCTTAGTCTCCACATGATTCGTCTTTGAATGAAAGTACCGCAGTTATTGCACTGAATACACGACATGTTTATGCAGCCCCAGAAGAGGAAGAAGAAGAAGAAAAGATGAATACGATGTGGCTTTTAACCCAAGTTAGGAACGATAGATGGCACGTCTGTGACCGCTATATAGGCAACGTAGCCCCTGGGGTGGGTGGGGCGAGGGGTAGGGTGGGCGGGAACCTAAGTGTCACTGGCCAGTAGGCTGTTCCCGAACTGTGGGCACACACAATGGAGTAGGTAAGGGAACCCACAACTAAGGACAATTAGATAGAAAAATATGTGGAGACAAAAAAACTCACAGTTATTTGGAGACAAAGACTCAGCTATGCAGCAAACTCAGCAAAAATCACCATTTGGGAGAGCTCTGAAAAGCACTTCTCTCCTTAAGGAACAGAAAGGCAATCTAAGCAAACCCACGTGCAGCTCAGGAAATGGAGGTCCACAACAATAACTCAGCAGGGGGGAGGGGTAGCCCCTGCAGGTAGGCTAAGAGAAAGTTTAAAACTTTACAGCAATGGAGTAGGTAAGGGAACCCACCACTAAGGACAATTAGATAGAAAAATATGTGGAGACAAACAGACTCACAGTTATTTGGAGACAAAGACTCAGCTATGCAGCAAACTCAACAAAAATCACCTTTTGGGAGAGCTCTGAAAAGCACTCCTCTCCTTAAGGAACACAAAGGCAATAGTGTATCACCTCCTATCCCATGACTTTTTAGTTTTGCCAAAAGTCTCTGATGAGGGACCTTGTCAAAGGCTTTCTGAAAGTCCAGATACACTATATCAACCAACTCACCTTTGTCTACCTGTTTATTCACACCTTCAAAAAAACATAACAGATTAGTAAGAAAAGATCGTCCTTGTCTAAAGCCATGTTGGCTGTCTCCAATTAAGCCATAACTATCTACATGCTGACTAATTTTGTTCTTTATGATGGTTTCTACCATTTTTCCCAGTACTGACGTCAGGCTCACCGGTCTGTAATTTCCCGGATCACCCCTGGAACCCTTTTTAAAAATTGGCGTTACATTGGCGATCCTCCAATCTTCAGGTATTAGAGATGATTTTAATGATAGTTCACAGATTACTAATAGCAGGTCTGCAATCTCATATTTCAGTTCTTTCAACACCCTTGGATGATACCATCCTGTCCAGGTGATTTGCTATTCTTCAGTTTATCAAATAATTATAATACATCTTCCCGATGTAGTGATATTTCTTTCAGTTCTTCTGCAGCATCACCTTTAAATACCACTTCAGTCATGGGTAACATCCCTACATCTTCCTCAGTAAAGACCGAAGCAAATAATTCATTCAGTCTCTCCGCTATAGCCTTGTCCCCTCTTACTGCCCCTTTTACCCCTCTATCATCTAATGGTCCAACTGACTCTCTCACAGGTTTTTTGCTACAAATGTACTTAAAAAATTCTTTATTATGCATTTTTGCTTACACAGAAAGTTTCTTCTCAAATTCTCTCTTTGCCTGCTTTATCAATGCCTTGCATTAACTTTCCAGTGCTCGTGCTGTTTCCCGTTTTCGTCATTTGGCTCTTTTTTCCATTTCCTGAAAGATGATTTTTTGGCAACAGCCTCTCTGACCTCACCTTTGAACCATGCTGGCAGTTTTTTGGACTTCCTCCCACTTTTCTTAAAGCGTGGAATACAGCCGGTCTGTGCTTCCAAGATAGTATTTTTAAACAACACCCAAGCTTGATGTAAGTCTTTAACCTTTGCAACTGCTCCTTTTAGTTTTTTCTTAACTATTTTCCTCATTTTATCATTGTCTCCCTTTCAAAAGTTAAAAGGTAGTAGTGGATTTCTTTACCATTCCTCCTCCATTAATTAAATCAAATTAAATCAGCTGGGAAACCGGCTGGTACTTGGTAGATCTCTCTCTTTTCCTTTAACAGATACCTAAGCTCCACAAACAGAACAATGGCTGGGAAAAATCGTATCGCTAAAGCTGTTGCCCCCGTTACAGCTTCTGCCTCTGTCCAGACAGAGGTCCTAATGCCAGTTGAAGGACCGGTTCCATGTGCAGGATGCCTGCATGCTGAAGCTCTGAGGAAACAAGTGGAGGAACTCAGAGGAGGTGGCGAGGCTGAGGAGCATTCAAGACAGTGAGAAGTACATTGATGAGATGCTTCTTGCAGCAACCAAGCTCTCCAGCAGAGGAGAAGATGGGTGCCAACAGAATGTCGATGGTTTGACACAAGTCACCAGGGCTGCAAAATCACCAATCCAACTTCTCCAGCCCTTGAATTGAAGAACCATTATGCAGCCCTGGAAGTGGAGGAGGTGAAGGCATCCCTGGAAAGGGAAGAACCAGAGCTCAAGTACCCCAAAGTTGCAGAATCAGTGACCACAAGGAAATGAAGGGTAGTGGTGGTTGGAGACTCTCTTCTGAGGGGTACTGAGGCATCCATCTGCCGACCAGACTTGATGTCCAGAGAGGTATGCTGTCGGCCTGGTGCCAAAATCCAAGATGTTACGGAGAGTTTGCCGAGACTCATCAAGCCCACTGACTATTACCCAATGTTGCTAATCCATGTTGGAACAAATGATACTGCCAGGTATACCTCAGAATGTATCAAAAGTGACTTCATGGCTCTGGGACAGAGGGTGAAGCAGTTAGGTGCACAGGTGGTGTTCTCTTCAATCCTCCCTGTTGAGGGTAAAGGCCAAGGCAAAGAGGCTCGCATCCTGGAGATGAATGCATGGCTGCGTGGATGGTGTCATCGAGAGCGTTTTGGTTTCCTAGACCATGGGATGGTGTTCCAAGGGTTGCAGAGCAGAGATGGCATCCATCTGTCCAAGAAAGGTCAACACATCTTCGGTAGTAGACTGGCTAATCTACTGAAGAGGGCTTTAAACTAGACTCGTTGGGGATGGGTGAAGAAAGCCCCCAGGTAGGTGAAAGCCCCCAGGTAGGTGATACATTAAATACCTTTATGGAAATGGGTAACAGGGGTAACATATGGAAAGCAGTGTGTATAAATGCCCGTAGCATGGGAAATAAGATCCCTGATGTTGAAGCTTTGGTGGGAATGGCTGACTTGGATTTAGTGGCAGTTACAGAAACATGGTTCACAGAAAACCATGATTGGGATGTAACTATACCTGGCTATACTTTATTCCGAAAGGACAGGGTAGGAAGAAGGGGAGGAGGAGTGGCACTATATGTAAAAACTACTATTAAAGCCTTGGAATTACAAAGCTTAAAAGGTATAGAGGAGGCATTGTGGGTTAAACTAGAAAGAGGGAAAGAGAAATCTATTTACATTGGTGTGATATACAGACCTCCCTCACAAGAGGAAGAGGTGGACAGAGAGTTAATTGAAGACATACGCAGCATTGCTAGGTAAGGGGAAGTGCTATTAATAGGAGATTTCAACATGCCAGATGTTGATTGGCTTATTCCTGCTGCAGTATCATCTAGAAGTAAGGAGATCCTGGATTCTCTACAGTGAGAACTATTCAGGCAATTGGTAACAGACCCCACACGTGAAGGGGCCATACTGGACTTGGTGCTTACCAATGGTGAAAGTGTTTCTGATGTTGTTGTGCGAGATCATTTTGCATCCAGTGATTACCAGATGGTGTGGTTCAGTATTAGGACTAGGGCTGTTAGAATCCATTCAAAGGTGAGGATCTTAGACTTTAGGAAGACTAATTTTGCCAAGATGGGCCAATACCTTAGGGAGTCATTAGTGGGATGGGAACAGCTAGGGGATGTAGAAAAACAGTGGGCAAAACTGAAAGGGGATATTTTAAAGGCAACCAACCTTTTTGTTAAAATGGTAAATAAAGGTAAAAGGAAAAGGAGACTGCTATGGTTTTCGAAAGAAGTAGCTGAAAAAGTGAAGAAAAAGAGGGAGGCCTTCATGAAATACAAGAGATCACAGAGAGAAGAAGACAGGCATCTGTATTTGGAAAAACTTAGAGAAGCTAGCAAAGTAGTCAAGAAGGCAAAGATTCAAAAGGAGGAGGAAATAGCCAATGCATAAAATGGGGGGATAAGAGATTTTTCAGATATATTAGTGAGAAGAGGAAGGGCAAAAGTGGTATTGTCAGACTCAAGGGTGCAGGGTAGGAATATGTAGAAGCTGATGAGGATAAAGTGGAATTGCTTAGCAAATATTTTTGTTCTGTGTTCACAGATGAAGAACCAGGAGCAGGACCTCAGAAAACACCCACAAATAGGAACAGAAGCGAGGGACATCTTGAACAATTTTCAGAAGACTCTGTTCGTGAGAAACTAGCTTAACTTAAAGTAGACAAAGCGATGGGACCGGATGGGATACACCCTAGAATACTGAGGGAACTTGGGGATGTTCTAGCAGCTCCACTGACTGACCTTTTCAATGCCTCGTTGGAGTTGGGAGTGGTGCCAAAGGACTGGAGAGAGGCTCATGTGGTGCCTTTACACAAAAGCGGAAGTAAGGATGTGGTTGAAAACTACAGGCCGGTTAGTTTAACTTCGGTGGTGAGTAAATAATTATTGGAAATGCTGCTGAAAGAGAAAATAGTGAGGTTTCTGGAGTCCAGCGGATTACAGGATCCGAGGCAGCATGGATTCAGCAGAGGCAGGTCTTGTCAGACAAATCTGATTGATTTCTTTGACTGGGTGACCAGGGAGTTGGACCGAGGGAGAGCCCTAGATGTGGTGTATTTAGATTTCAGTAAAGCCTTTGACACTGTTCCTCACAGGCGACTTATAAACAAACAGAGCACCCTAGGGATGGATCCTAAAGTTACTGCTTGGGTTAGAAATTGGTTGGGTGGGAGGCGACAAAGAGTACAAGTAAATGGAGCTCACTCTGAGGAGAAGGATGTTACCAGTGGTGTGCCCCAGGGATCTGTCCTTGGTCTGATTCTTTTTTTTTTTTTATTAATATTTGTAAACAAATCCAACAACTCAGAGGCACATTGCCCTCAACATCCAATGTCATACAGTACCGCATATAATTTCAACCATCACAAACCAACATGCTCTGATTATACTGCTCTACCCATCTTTGTGTTGACCATTTCCCCCTCCCTGCCATCCCCCTTCTCCCCTACCCCTCTCTCCCCCCTCCCCTCATCCCTTCCTTCAGTCCGTTTCCTCAGCTTCATCCCCCCGACCTCCCTCCCCCCTCCTCCACCACCTTCTACCCCCTCCGCCGACCCCCCCCCCCTTACCCCTTCATGTCTGTTCGCAGATACCCCAGCACCTTGCTCCATTGCTTCTCAAATCGGTCTATCTTTTGCCGCCTTACAGCTGTTAATTTTTCCATTAAATATACCTGTCTAAGTCTTTCCAAAAAATGTTCCACCTGCGGGGCTTCCTTCTGCTTCCATCTATAGGCCAACTCACAACGAGCTGCACTGAGGCATGCCATTATCTGCCCCTTGTCTTGCTCCGGGCCCCCCTCACTCCACCACCCCATCAGGTATCCACTGGGGTCAAGTGCCACCTATCTTTCGCCAACCACCTCCTTAATCCATTTTTGAATCTCCCTCCAGAAACCCTGTATCTTAGGGCACAGCCACCATATGTGAAAGAAGGTTCCCTCCCCCTCACAGGCCCTCCAACACCGATTGGACACTCTGGGAAACATCTTATGCAGGCGTGCGGGCGTGTAATACCATCGCATCACCACCTTATACCAGTTCTCCCGGATAGCTACGGACAGTGGCAAGTATCGCACCTGATCCAGGATAGTTCTCCACTGCCCCTCCTCCAGCTCCCTCCCTAGGTCCCTTTCCCATTCGCACATATACCTATGCTTACTAACCCGTGGCCCCTGTATCGCTTTATATAGCGCCGAGGTGAGGCCTGCCGATAGTTTTTTCCCATACCACACTATCTCCAGTGGTGTATAATCTTGTTCCAGGCCTACCCGCCCTATTTTCTTCCGAAGAAAATGCACCACCTGCCCATAGTAAAACCTATCCACTTCCCGCAATCCAAACGTCTCCCTCAACTCTTCAAAGGGGACCCATTCCCCCCCATCCACAAACTGATAGAAATATTTCAACCCCCCTTGCGCCCACCTACTGTAACCCCCCCCCCCCTCCCGGCCTGGGCAAAACTCCTCCGTATGGCACAACTCCCTCATCAGCGAGAACTGAGGCCCCCCCCTCGTCCCCTCCTGAGTCCTAATTTTGTCCCACTCTCATAAGACGTGCAAGACATAAGGATTATCCCCCTCCTTTACCCCCCGCTCCCCCTTCCCCATCCAAGGGAAACAGGCCAACGGTCGCCCTTTGCCACACCCCTTTTCCATCTCCACATAATTCTTCTTCTCCCTCCCTTCCCGCCAATCCATCACATGGCGAGCCTGCGCCGCCCAATAGTACCCCTGTAGATTTGGCACCCCCAGCCCTCCATCCTCCCTTCGCCTTTACATCACCTCTCGTGCTATCCGGGGCGGCCTCTTCCTCCAGATATACTGATTGACCTTCCTCTGTATGCTCTTAAGTGTGCCCCCGGGATGGGCACCGGCAATGCCTGAAAATAATACAATATTCTCGGGAGCACATTCATTTTAATCGCTGCTATTCTGCCCAACCATGAAATCTCTGAGCGCTCCCAGCGTTGCAGGTCCCGCCAATCTCCCTCCATAGAGCACAATAGTTTGCCTCGTACAATCCCCGTGGCTTGGCCGTGATGTTAACCCCCAAATACCTAATAGATTAAAGGGGTACTCTGCCCGCAGCCTCTCCACCATCGGCTTAGGCAAATTAATATCCAGGGCCTCGGTTTTGTCCGGGTTCATTTTGAACCCAGATACCTCTCCATACTGCCCCAGCTGTTCCATTAGCTCCGGTAGTGACTCCTCTGGCCTCGTCACCACCAGTAAGACATCATCCGCAAACAATGAAATCTTATGGTGGTGCCCCCCCCCCTGTAACCCCCATACCTTCCCATTACACCGAATGGCCTGGGCTAGTGGCTCGATCGCTATAGCGAACAATAACGGCGACAGTGGGCACCCCTGCCGCGTCCCCCTCTCCAGCTCGAGAGCCGCCGTGTACCTCCCATTAATCTTCACCCTCGCTTGTGGTCCCCGATATAGGGCTTGCACCCCTCTCATATACTTGGGGCCCACCCCCATCTTCCTCATCACCTTGAATAAAAACTTCCAATCCACTCTATCAAACGCCTTCTCAGCGTCGATAGATAGCAACATGGCCTGCTCCCCCTGCGCCCTGGCCCCCCAAATTGCCTCCAACACCCGTTTTATATTGTCGGAGGCCTGCCTCCCCATGATGAACCCAGTCTGATCCAGCCCTATCAGTCCCGGCAGCAGCCCGGCCAATCTCTTGGCCAACACCTTAGCTATAATTTTCACATCTACATTCAGCAATGAAATAGGGCGGTAGGACCCACACTGCAACGGGTCTCGCCCCCCCTTCAATAGGACTGTGATCCCTGCCGTAAGCATTTCCGAGGACAAATGCCCCCCTTCCTGCTGTATCCCATTAGCTACATTCACCAACCCATCCAGCACCTCCTCCCGAAACGTTTTGTAAAAAGCTCCCGTTAGGCCATCTAACCCCGGGGCCTTCCCCTGTGGCAACTCCCCCAAGGCCTGCTCCACCTCTGCCCTAGTGATGTCTCCCTCCAACCCCTGGATTTCCGGCTCCCCCAACTGGGCCAACTCAATCCCTTCCAAACAGGCCTCCCCCCTCCCTGTCCCCCCTCCCTCCTTCCTCCTATATAGCGCCCGGTAGAATTTACAAAATTGCTCCCCAATCTCCTTCTCGGACCGTAGTATCTCCCCCTTATCCCCTTTTATCCCTTCTATGCCCGTCTGCACCTCTCTTTTCCGTAGTTTTTTGGCCAGCATTCGCCCTGCCCGATCCCCCCACTCATAGTAGCACTGCTTTACCCTATCTAGCTGAAACCCAATCTCCTCCACCTGTAATTTATTTAGCATCATCCGGAGCTGATTTAGCTGCTTAAGGTCCTGAGGTTTGCCCCGGGCCTTATACCGCTCCGCCACCTGTTTTATCTCCCGGTGCAAGGCCTCCTCTCGTGCCAATCTCTGTTTCTTATATCTGGCCGCCCACATCACCAACCGCCCCCTCATCACTGCCTTCATCCCCTCCCACAGGCCTACTCTCCCCACTTCCCCATTGTCGTTAATCAGCCAATATTCTTGAAGGCAAAGCTTAACATCCTTCACCACCTCCTCCCTCTTCAATAGGCTCTCGTTGAGCCTCCAAAAACGCACTCCCCCCTCCCCCGAGCTATGACCAATAGTCACCCACGTTGGTGCGTGATCGGACCAAGTGATGTTCCCGATCTCTACCTCCTGTACCAGGTTGCCCTACCGGCCATCTATCAGGAGGTAATCAATTCTACTGAAGCTATCGTGGGGTGATGAGTAAAAAGTATACTCCCTACTCCCCTCATGGTGTTGCCGCCACACATCCCTCAAATGGTATCTCCTCATTATGCGCTTTAACGCCCCTCGGGCCTTGTTCCTTCCGTCTCCCCCCTTTGCTTGTCTATCCCACTGCGGGTCGAGGGCCAGGTTTCAGTCCCCCCCTAAAATGAGCCTCCCCTGGGCATATTGGGCCAATAGTGCGCTCACCCCACTCCAGAAATGGGCCTGCCTCTCATTAGGTGCCTATACATTGACTAAGGTAACTAGCTCCCCCTGCCACTCCCCCCCCAATAACAGCACCCTACCATCCTGATCCCGTGCTTCAACTCTCACCCTGAAGGTGCTTCCCTGCCATAGCAGTATGGCCACTCCACCCTTCTTACTCGCCTTTGCCCCCCTTATACCCCCAAAATACTGACGCGGATAGAGCACATTGCGCATCAACCCCTCATTTTTCCTCCGCAAATGAGTCTCCTGCACCAGTACTATTTCCCAACCCAATCTGGTAACCTCCCTAAACAGCTGGTGCCTCTTGCGTGGATCATTCAACCTTTTTGCATTAATGGAACCTACCCTCCCCCCTACCCCCCATGGAAGTCTCCGTCCCCCAATCCCTTCCCTATCATCAGTGTGCTGGACCCCCTCTTACACCCTCCCCCCCATCCCCCCATCATGACCACTCCCTCTGAAGCCTTCACCTTTGCCCCGGTGACTCCCCGTGGCGGTCGCTCCTAGCTCCCCACCCTTACTGCCTCTCTGCCCTCTCCCTCCCCACAACCCCCCTCCCAGCCTAGCCCTCTTTAACTTGTAGAAGCATTGTGCACCCCTGCCCTCACTCTTCAAGTACATTTCCAATACCCTTCCCCTCCCTCCCTCCAGAGCAGCAATCCCCCCAAACATTAAACTACCCCCAAACATGCAAACTTATCCCCCCCTCTTCCAAAACATCTTCCATCAGTTAGCAAGTAATCAGATTAAGACAAAGTACTGAGGAGCTTAACACAGAGCCCTCCTACCACATTAGGCTGTACCATCAGGCCCCCTCCCTCCTCAGTCTCCAGCTGCCCCCTCCACAGGTCGCTGCTGGTCCTGTTCTCTGGACAGTCTAGTGAGCCGCCTGCTCTTATTCTCCACGCGTTGCCACTTCGTCCCCGCACTTCTGGGCTGCACTCGCTGCTCCCGTGGCTGTCCTCTCAGCTGACTCTCCGGGATATTCTTCACCCCCAGCTCTTTCAGCACCTGCCAAGCCCCCTCTGCCTTCTGTATTTTGCGCGAGACCCCCTGTACTGTCACCAAGAGTCCAAAGGGATACAGCCATTTGTACCGCCATCCCTCTCTGCGGAGCAACGCTGTTACTCCTCTCAGCTCCCACCTCTGCTGCAACGTACCGGCAGATAAGTCCTGGTACAGTTCAACCGTGGCGCCCTCCCACTTAAAGGGCCCAATCTTCCTCGCCGCAGCCAATAGCTTTTCCTTCCCTTTAAAGGAGCTCAGACATACAATTATGTCCCTGGGTTTATTGTCTCGCGCAGGGCCGAGGCTTCGGTGTGCCCTTTCCATGGTCAGCTGCACACTCTCGCCCTCTCCCGTGGGGTCCGCCTCTTTCAAAATTGCTCCAAACAGCTTTACTAACGTGTCCTCACAGTTCTTAAATCTTTGCTCCTCCGGCACTCCTCGCACCCGCACATTACTCCGCCGCGATCTGTCCTCCAGATCTTCGGTCTTCGCCTTCAGGAGTTCCTGCGCTTGAGCCAGTTCCGCCTATCCTGCTCGCAGATCTCCCACCGTGCCTGCTTGATGGTCCAGCAGCTCTTCCACTCTGGCTCCCAGGTCCTTCACCTCCTGCCGTAACGTACCCAGAGTCTCCTTCAGCTCCTTTTGGTACCGGCTCATTTCAGCCTTCAACTCCTCCTTGAAGTCGGTCAGCCATTCCTTTAGGCCCCCAATAGAAGCAGGGCCCAGGCCCTGCTCATCCTTGGAATCGGAGCGCTCCACTCCCTGCGCCGCCATCTTGTCCAGATGGTCTCCGCTCTCCGCATCCCCCAGCTTCGCGTAGGAGGAGCGGTATTCCGCAAGGCGCTGCTACGCCGACATGCTCTGCGACACCTTAGACATCTGCCTGCTCCGTCCGTCCCTTCAATCACTGGGGTAGGGTCATTCGTTTTTAGCTCCCTCTCCGAACGCCCCGGAGCTCGCTCAGAAAGCTGCCATCTTGCTTCCTGACGTCACCGGAAGTCCGGTCCGATTCTTTTTAACATATTTGTTAGTGATATAGCGGAAGGGCTGTTGGGTAAGGTTTGCCTCTTTGCGGATGATACCGAAATCTGCAATAGAGTAGACACCCAGGAAAGTGTAGATAACATGAGGAGGGATCTAGCTAAGCTTGAAGAATGGTCTCGAATTTGGCAGCTGGGATTTAATGTTAAAAAATGTAAGGTCATGCATTTGGGCTGCAGCAATCCAAGGGAGCAATATATTATAGGGGGTGAAGTACTTTTGTCCACTAAAGAAGAGCGGGACCTAGGCGTGGTTGTGTCTGATGATCTTAAAGTAGCTAAACAGGTAGAAAAGGCGACGGCAAAAGCTAGAAGGATGCTTGGGTGCATACGGAGAGGAATGGCTAGCAGAAAAAAGGAGGTGATACTGCCTCTGTATAAGTCTTTGGTGCGACCTCATTTGGAGTATAGTGTGCAATTCTGGAGACCGCACCTTCAAAAGGATGTGAACAGGATGGAGTCGGTGCAGAGGGTGGCTACTAAAATGATTTATTTATTTATTATTTATTTATTTAATATTTCTTCTATACCACACTATTAGCATCAGTGCGGTGTACATCAAACCAATCATATACATTGCAGGCAGACTACAATGTATTTACATATGAACAGGGGTAGAACTAGGATAACAGGGATGAACATCAACAGTTAGTGGTTTTCATTATAAAGCATATGAGGACAGACTGAAGGATCTTAATATGTACACCTTAGAGGAAAGATGGGATAGAGGTGATATGACTGAGATATTTAAATACCTCCGTGTCATAAATGTTCAGGGAGAAAGCCTCTTTCAATTGAAAGCAAGTTCTGCTACGAGAGGACATGGGATGAGGGTGAAGGGAGATAGATTCAGGAGCGATATGTGGAAATATTTCTTTATGGAAAGAGTAGTGGATCCGTGGAATAGCCTCCCAGTGGAGGTGTAGAGATGAGGACAGTAACTGAATTCAAAAAAGCATGGGACAAACACAGAGGATCTCTAAAGGTAAAAAAGGGGACTGTTGTAGTTGTTGATATGGAAGGACAGACTAGATAGGCCATGTGGTCTTTTTCTGTCATCATGTTTCTATGTAAATGTGATCATGCTTTGATCACTATTGCCAAGTGGCCCCAACACCCTTACCTCTTGCACCAGATCTGGTGTTCCACTAAGGACTAAGTCCAAAGTGGCTTCCCCTCTGGTCAGTTTATGAACCAGCTGCTCCAAGAAGTAGTCATTTATTTCATCTAGAAACGTTATCTCCTTAGCACGTCCTGCCGTGTCACTGACCCAGTCAATACCGGGGTAATGGAAATCACCCATTATTTTTACTGTTCTGTAACTTTTGTTAGCTTCCCTGATTTCTTTAAGCATTTCATCATCCATTTTTTCATTCTGGCCAGGCGGTCGATAGTACACCCCCACTGCCATCGCCTTCCCCTTTTTACATGGAATTTCAATCCATAGATATTCTACAGTGAATTTTGTTTCCTGTAGAACTTTAATCCTTTGTGACTCAATGCCCTCTCTAACATAGAGCGCAACCCCTCCACCAATTTGATCAGTTCTATCATTACGATATAGTTTGTACCCAGGTATCACAGTATCCCACTGGTTGTCTTCCTTCCACCATGACTCTGAGATACCAGTCATATCTAACTTCATTTAGTGCTATATATTCTAACTCTCCCATCTTATTTTTTAGACTTCTAGCATTTGCATACAAGCATTTTAGAGACTGTATTTTATTCATATTCATATTTTATTCAAGTGGAGGAGTGGCCTAGTGGTTGGGCAAGGTACCTCAGGCCAGAAGGTCAGGGGTTCAAATCCCACTAGAGGACAGCAACCTTGGGCCGGAAGGACTGGGGTTTCTAGTCCCACAGGTGCTCCTTGTGGTCTTGGGCAAGCCACTTAACCCTCCATAGCCCATGCTCCCTGTAAAAAAGTTATCTCCAAGTTATAATGCCCTGTTCAATGTAATTTCAGTTTGTTCAATGTAAACCGCACTGATGCAGAATAGCACGGTATATAAGAGAATGTAAATAAATATTAATCTGGTTATTGGTAGGCAAGGGTAATTTGGAATCTTTAAGCTTTGTCTGCTCGGTACTCAAGGGCATTTGGGCTACCTTTGTCTTTATTGGAACCTCTCTGCTGATGTGCCCTAACCCATTTTTTTGGATAGTTTCTGATGGCATTCGACCTCACGGAGGCCTATCTGCGCATTCCGATTCGGCCGGAGCATCAGCGGTTTCTCTGTTTTGTGATTCCCATGGGGCATTTTCAGTTCAGGGCACTTCCCTTCGGTCTTGCAACCACCCCTCGCACTTTCACCAAAGTCATGGTGGTGATGGCCATAGCATTGAGGCAGGAAGGCATCTTGATGCATCCTTATTTGGATGTTTGGCTCATCCGAGCAAAATCCAAGGAGGAGAGCCTTCAAGACACACAGAGGATCGTTGCCTGTCTAGAAAGTTTAGGATGGGTCATCAATTTTTTTTGAAGTCAGCTGCAGCCGTCACAGGATGATGTGTACCTGGGGGCTCTGTTCAGGATGGACAGGGGCCGTGTGTTGTTGTTGGAAGACTGGATGTGCACTCTACAGGGACAGGTGCGACTGTTTCTCCGAATGCAGGGATCAATGGCTGCAGTGATCGATTTCATGCCCTGGGCTCAGCCCACATGAGACTTTTGCAAAGGGCACTATTACAGATGGTGAGCTCAGTGCCACTTACTCATGCAGCCCCTTCCTTGTCCCAAAAGGGTCAGGGTGACCCTCTGGTGGTGGCTCTGAAAGGTCAAACTGTTGGCAGCGATGCAGCTTGACTGGGTGGGGGACTCATTGCAAAGCTCAGATAGTGCAGAGTTGCTGGTCAATGATGGAGAGCACTTGCTCCATCAGTTGACTGGAGATGAGAGTAGTATTTTTGGTGCTACATAGGTTTTGAGCCTTCCTGCAAGACAAGACGGTGCACTTGTTTTTGGACAATGCCACCACGGTAACATACATTACTCACCAAGAGGGCACAGGAAGTGTTCATCTGGAATGCAAGATCACGTCACTGTTGGCATGGGTAGAGGACAATCTACTGACCCTCTCCGTGGCTCATGTGGCTGGCAAAGACAACGTGGCGGCCAATTTTCTCAGTCAGCATCACCTGAACCCTGGCAAGTGGACACTGAATACGACAGTTTTTGCTCTGCTGGTTCAGTGTTGGGGAGCGTCGATCATGGACCTCCGAGTCAGCAAAAATGGCTCATTTCTACAGCAGGAGAAGGGAGTGCATGTCAGATGGCCTGGATGCGTTAGTGCAGCGCTAGCCCACAGAGGGGCTGCTGTGGTGTGTTCCCATCATAGATGCTCATCGATCGAATGGTGCAAAGGATCTAAGCGCATCCAGGACCGGTCATTCTCACATAATGGTCCCCTAATACACTGCGGCAGCATGCACAATGACCTCACATATTGGTCCCCTAATACACTGTGGCAGCATGCATAATAACTGCAGGTGCACTTAACTCCACCTATTGGGGTAACTGTGCAGTGCTCACCATGCTCACTCTCTGCCCCTAATTCACCTCTTTACCACCCCAATGTGCAATTCACAACATGGAAATTGGTTTGCACTGTGCTGGGCCCTCACTGTCAGTTACTGCAGGTTTCAGCATGCACTTTCACACTCCAAAACCCACACTAATTGCATAGTGCACTTTAGTAAATGGATCCTCAATCCTAAACACTTCAAAATAAGTGCAAGTGAATATTATCATGAGTTGTTATAAGCAAACATCATACCCAAGGTGAGTATGTATGAAATGTGTGTGAATAAAGTTGTAAATATTACAGTTTACCTGCAACAAGGTTGCAAATCAATATGCAAAGTACAAATCAGCTAGAAAATGTTCTCAAATTGAGTTCTGAGAACCATCTGTAGAAACCACTTGTTAAGCAGATACCATGTGATCATTTTGTGAGCCCAGAAAATTCTGTTCTCATCATTATTAGCTTTCCATATTCGCTAATACATGGTTAATATATTTTGTTTATATCCATCAGTTACTGAGACCATCCAGGAAGAGAAGAGAAAGGAAAACCAAAAAGAACATCTTGTAGAAAAAGGACAAATCCCAAGAAATTCAAGAAATGTCCCTGAAAGTATTTCCTGGGGGATTGAAAGGCGCAACACAAGGAATCAGCAGCTGGAATCAGAGAAGGAGCAGAGAGACCCTGCAGGAGACTCACCAAATGGAGTTACTGAGTTTGAAAGAAGTGACACGGAGCTCACAGACATTCCTGTACCCCAGAGACACCTGAGAGCAGAGGAAATCTTCCAACATAGCAGCAGTGACAAAATGACTTCTGAACTCCACCAAGGAAAGAGGAAAGGGAAAAAATCCTTTCTGTGTGATGCCTGTGGAAAAAGCTTTAATAGGAAATATCAGTTATTATTGCACCAGAATACCCACACTAGGGAGAAACGCTTTTCATGCTCTCAGTGTGAAAAATGTTTCAAACAGAAAGTAAATCTGAAATTACACAAGAGAATTCATGCTGAAGTTAAACCATTTCCACACATTGACTTTAAAGAAAGGTTCTGTCATAAGGAATCACCAATTACAAGGCAAAGTTCCGGAAAAAGTAGTAAATATGTAAAATCTTGTAATTTTAAGCAGTTCATAAAAAAGAACCAGAAAATAAGCATAGAAGAGAGAAATTTGTCATCTTCAGCATTTAAGAAAATATTTACAGATCTAACAGAAATGAAAATTCATCAGAGACACACTGGAGAGAAACTTTTCAGTTGTTCTGAGTGTGACAGCAGCTTCATTTATCTGTCACAACTGAAAACCCACCAACTGATCCACGGCAGAAGGAAACGTTTTACATGTGCTGAGTGTTGTAAAACCTTCAAGAATATGTCATTTTTGAAAATCCATCAAATGATTCACTGTGGAGAAAAGCCCTTTACATCTACTGAGTATGGTAAAAAGTTCAGTAGGTTGTCAAAACGGAAAACCCACCCAATAATCCACAGTGGAAAGAAAACCTTTACAAGTTTCAATCAGTCATCAACTCTAAAAAGGCATCGAATGATACAAAGCGGAAAGAAGCCTTTTACATGCACTCAGTGTAATAAAGCTTTTAATTGGTCATCAGAACTGAAAAGGCATGAAATGATACATAGCGGAAAGAAACCCTTTACATGCACTGTGTGTAATAAAAGTTTCAATAGGTCATGGACTCTGAAAAGTCATCAAGTAATACACATTGAAAAGAAGCCATTTACATGCACTGAGTGTAATAAAAGTTTCAAAAGGTCATTGAGTCTGAAAAGTCATCAAGTAATACACAGTGAAAAGAAGCCATTTACATGCACTGAGTGTAATAAAAGTTTCAAAACGTCATCAAATTTAAAAACGCATCAAGTGATACACAGTGGAAAGAAACCTTTTACATGCACTGAGTGTAATAAAAGTTTCAATAGGTCATCGACTCTGAAAAATCATCAACTAATACACAGTGGAAAGAAACCATTTACATGCACTGAATGTAATAAAAGTTTCAATCAGTCATCACATCTGAGAAGGCATCATCAAATGATACATTGCGGAAGGAAACCTTTTACATGCACTGAGTGTAATAAAAGTTTCAGTCAGTCATCAAATTTAAAACGGCATCAAGTAATACACAGGGAAAAGAAGCCATTTACATGCACTGAGTGTAATAAAAGTTTCAAAAGGTCATCGACTCTGAAAAGTCATCAAGTAATACATAGTGAAAAGAAGCCATTTACATGCACTGAGTGTAATAAAAGTTTCAAAATGTCATAGACTCTGAAAAGTCATCAACTAATACACAGTGGAAAGAAACTGTTTACATGCACTGAATGTAATAAAAGTTTCAATCAGTCATCACATTTAAAAAAGCATCAAATGATACACAGCAGAGCAAAATGTTTTCATGAACTAAGTGTAATAAAAATTTCAGTCAGTCATCAACTCTGAAAAGTCACCAACTAATACACAGCAGAAAGAAATTTTTACATGAACTGAGTGTAATAAAAGTTTTAATCAGTTATCCTATCTGAAAAGGCATCAAATGATACTCAGAGGAAAGAACCCGTTTACAAATCCTGAGTGTAATAAATGTTTTAATCAGTCATTGACTCTGGAAAGTCGTCAAGTAATACCCAGTGAAAAGAAGCCATTTACATGCACTGAATATAATAAAAGTTTCAATTAGTCATCACATCTGAAAAGGCATCATCAAATGATACACAACAGTAAGAAACCTTTTACATGCAGTGAGTGTAATAAAAGTTTTAATCAGTTATCCTATCTGAAAAGGCATCAAATGATACACAGAGGTTCATGACTTGGTGATGTCGATAAATGGCTCCTTTATACTTAATATGACCTTGTTCATCTTTATTGTTAGGTGTTAAATTCAACTTGGGTAATCTTTCCTTTGCCTGAAACCCAGCATATTCATCTTTTTCCATGTGGACTTGAAGTTTGATCTTGAATTCTTCCATCTCCCTTTCTTCTTCCTCTTCAACTGAATGGTTGACCTGTCCTGTAGTTATCTCACTCTCCTGCAGTACCAGATGTGCAAATTCCATCTCCCCCTTAACTGCTCTTTCTGTTTCTGTGTATTCCTTTTTCTGATATTCTCACCCAAGTCACCTCCTTTTCCCTGTATATCTTCTTTCCATGGACACCCTTAGTTGCTTCAAGATGTTATCATTCACATACTTCTTTACTTTGATCTGTGAAATTAAAGATCTTAAATTTGCATCTGTTGCATTTTGCAGATTTTCTTGTGGCAATTTTCCTCTTTCTTCCAGCTTTTGGTGGATGACATCAGTATGACCTTTCGTCTTGACAAATGTGCTAAGGCAATTTTTTTTAGAGAAAATTGAGCAAAATGAAAAATATCTCCCTAGCTGAAGGCTGTGACATCAAGGACCTTGAACCGGAAGGTGTATATAAGTATGTTGGAATAGAGGAAAGAACAATGCTCAAGCAGAAATTACTAAAAGAAAAAATCAGTAACGAATACTATAGAAGATTAAAATCATTATTGAAAAGTACTTTAACATCACAGAATAAGATAGAAGCCAGCACTCAGCTGGCAATTTCTGTATACTTAGGGACGCAGGAAGGGTACCCCTTTTGCTTGTCAAAAGCAGCTCAGAAAAAGGCAGGAGGACAATTGCCACTGGAAGAACTGAGATTTATTGGTATCAAGGTCTGCCCAACACATATTTTAGCCATATGGCCTTCTTCAGGGGACTGTGACCTTAATACAAACATATACAAATATATAAACATAAATAAATAAAACCGTAAACATGAGAATAAAAGGGGGGACAGTGATGTTACCAGAGCAAATGGTGGCTTGAACCTCTTTGTCCACCACCCCGAGGAGACAAAAAGCCCCTAAAAGTATCCTAATAGTCTGGAGAGCCATTAAAACTTGGAGTAGAAGGTGCCAAGAGGAACTGGGAGCAAATGACTACAAAAGTCAAATTGTCGGAGGCGAAGGAAAATCTGCATGTCTCCAGTGGCTGATGGGCAGGGCTGGACTGCATGGCAGTTCCCTGCAGAAGCCGGTGTCGGAGGAATCAGGAGAGGACACGCTGAGTGAATTACAGCAAGGTGGTGAGGCAACCTCAACACATTCTCTCATACAGCGTGAGCTCTGGAGGGGCTTTGAAGAGCTTGCTGCAGAGTTTAGATCAATGTGGGAGGAAGTGACGTCTTGTTTAGATCAATGTGGGAGGAAGTGACGTCTATGATCATGGAGCTCCACGGAGACATTAAGTATTTAGGCCACTGAGTGGAGGAGGTGGAAACAAAAATGGAGGACTGCACTGAAACTCTGACGGAATTGCAATGCACAACAGACAGACAATGCTCTCAAACGATGGAACTTACCTATAAAATCGATGACATAGAAAATCGGGCCCATAGAAATAATGTGCATTTAAGAGGCATACCAGAAGCTGCAGGTGGGGCTGAGAACCGGGTTGAGGTGGTGCGAGCATTAACCAAGGAACATTTAACTTTAGAAGAGTTTCTGTCCCACGGGGTTAGAATGGAGATCGAAAGGGTGCACCAGACGCTGGGTAAACCTCCCAATAATCAGTCTCGTGATGTTGTTGCCCGTTTTCTAGGCTACAATGATGCAGAACTGCTGTTGAGGAGAGGCCGGGAGAGGAAAATTATACAATATCAGGATGCAGCTGTCTCCCTCTACCAGGACCTTTTGACTTTCACGTTGGTGCATTGACGAGAGATGAAACCGGTTATAGAGGTGCTGAACAAAGAGGGGATTCTTTATTCATGGTCCTTTCCCTTTAGAATAGACTTTTTGTTGGGCGGTAAAAAGATCATACAGAGGCATGGAGAGCGCTTAGACAAGCAAGCAAGCCTCATGGAAGGTAGCACAGCACCGGTGTTTTCAGCCCCCTGGACTCAGAATTTGAAATGGAAACGAGTGGGAAAACACTTAATAAATATCTGATAGCTTTGGGGCGAGAAATTTCCTGCTTGAATGTTATCTGGGAGATTGGTGGAACTTGCAGTAAGAGAGATTGTGGTTGCATTGCGGACTGGCGGCTGGAGCCACTGAAGAAGAGGACTTCCAAGTGGACAGTCACTATCATTGGGTGAATGCCTGGACTTAGCTATCTAATTTTATATTAATTTATTTCAGTATTTTTCTTTTATTTCTCTTATAGTTGACACCTTCTTTTTGTACGACACCATGTTAACTGTTGATGCTGTTTGCAATTGGTAAAGGGGATAATTCTGGAACAGATGGGGTGGGGGGGGACTTGAGTAGCCTGGATTTGGGGTTGTCATTCCCAGGTCTTGCCCAGTGGGCGAGCACATGGAGAAGATGGTGTGAGAGGGGGGGGGGGGCATGTGGGAGAAGGAAGGAAAGAGATGAGTTCGGGGAAGGGAGGGGGGAGAAAGGAGAAATCAGAGAAGGGGACCGGAAGAGGAAAGGTGGGGAGGGGAGAGGATGGAGGTTCTCTGTGAAGGGAAACCGGGAGGGGGACAGTTATGGAGGGAACTGATAGTGCCTATGGCTGGGTTTGGCGCTTTTATAGCACCCATGGAACACAAAGTTTCAGGAGGGGAGAGAACCATGAACGGTGATATACTATGCTGAAAGTCATCTCCTTTAATATAAAAGGTCTCAACTCACCTCAGAAACACACTCTATTATTTAAAGAGTTGGGGACCTTGAAGGGTGATCTTGTGTTCCTGCAGGAGACGCACGTTTGCTGCACCAATCAGGGCTGGTTGAAGCGTAAGCCCTACCCTAAAGAGTGGGCATCGTGAGATGAGATGGGCCAGAAGAAATATGGAGTGGCCATGCTGTTTCATCAGGCCCTGCCCATAAGGGTGGAAGAGGTGAGGAATGATGTTGGGGCGCAGGCTCTTTATGAATGTTCGCCTGGGTGGGCATCTTCTCACGTTGCTAACATATATGCACCCAATGAGGGTCAGGTGCACTTTTTTGCACAGTTGAAAACTGTGCTAGCTGAGTTTGCGAAAGGGCCTGTTCTTCTGGGGGGGGGGGGGGGACTGTAATGCACATCTGACGCTGCACCTGGACTCCACAGGGAAGAATACCCGGGAGGGAAGTGGAATTAGTCGAGCGTTTCGGCTCTTTATGATGGATTTGGGCCTGCGGGATATATGGAGGGACACCCATCAGGGAGAAAAAGTTATACCTACTACTCACTGGTTCATCAGATTCACATGCGTATTGACCATTTTTTGCTGGACCAGTGACTGGTGAGTGTGGGGGTGGAGGCGGGACATGGCGCCTTAACGTGGTCGGACCATGCCCCCTGCTGGATTGCCCTTCCTTGTACCTTGGGGGAGATAGGTGGAGATTGGATGAGAATTTTCTCCGTCGAGCCCCTGCTGTGCGAGACCATGGCCTGTTTATACAAGAATTTTTTTGACCACCGGCAATGCCACAGGGGAAGTTGCATTGCCGGTGGTCTGGGATGCCTTTTAGGCCACAGCTTGAGGATACTTTATAGCTGAGGCGGCCCGAGCTAGGAAGGCCTGGACAAGGGAATCCCAACGATTGGAAGGGGAGGCCAGGCGACTCCAGCTAGAACATGCACGGACTGGTTCCAAGCGGGTTTGGTGCCACTGGTGGGAAACCTGAGCCGAATTAGAGGCCTACATGCAAAAAGATTTAGCTAACATGCGACGCCGATTGCATCAAATGTTCTAAGACCAGGGGAACAAAGTTGGGCGTCACTTTGTCTTTAGGATTCGAAAACAGCAAACCTCGTGAATTGTGCATGAGATTAGGGACTCGTCGGGGGTCTTACAGGTGGAGTCCCAGGAGATATGCACAGTGTTTACAGATTACATGGCACACCTGTATAAAGTGGAAACTTCAGTCTTACTCAGGCGGATGGCTGTGTTCGTGACATTCCCTTGCCACACCTTACAGATCTGCATAGGGAACAACTAGAGGCAGAGATTACAGTGCAGGAGGTGGAAGGGGCTATTTGTTGACTGTTGGGAGGGCTCCTGGTGGGGATGGGTTCCCCTCAGAGTATTATAAAAAATACAGTGCTCAACTGGTGCCCACTCTGGTAGTGCTCTTTAATGAGGTGTTGCAAGGGTTGTCGTTGCCTTCCATGCAGCTAGAGGCAGTTATTGCGGTAATATCTAAACTGGGTAAGCCAACTTAAGAGGCAGCATCATACCGCCCCATTTCCTTGTTAAATACAGATGTTAAAATATTGGCCTCTGTGCTGGCCGCCCAGCTAAATCAGACCCTTCCAGGCCTGGTGCATCCTAACCAGGTTGGTTTTGTGCCTGGTCGTCAGACTGCTGTTAATGTTCGATGGATGCTGCAATTAATGCATGCCATGTGGCATGATCCCCACCAGCACTTCTGGTGGGCATCGACACTGAGAAAGCATTTGATAGGGTCAGTTGGGGTTTCTTGTGGTGTATTTGAATAAAATGGGGTTTGGACCCCATTTTTTGCAGTGGTTGCATAGTCTCTACTGGGTGTCCCGAGCCTGCATCCAAGTTAATGGAGGTCAATTGAAGAGCTTTGAAATGGAAAGGGGTACTCGACAGGGGTGCCCACTATCTCCACTTTTATTTACATTGGTAACGTAACCGTTGACACAGAGCTTTTGTGAGCATCCTGATTTAACTGGAGTAAGGGTAGGCTCGCATGAATATAAAATAGCATTCTTTGCAGATGATATCATATTATCCCTAACTAATCCTGAAACCTCCCTTCCCTGTGCAATGCAAATCTTTGGGGCCTTTTCACAAGTTTTAGGATTTAAGATTAATTATGCTAAATCGGAAATCATAAACGTGGGTGTTGCGGAAGCGGTTTGTGCGCAGCTGAAGATGCAACTTCCTTTTTAATGGGTGGACAAAGCTCTTCGCTATCTGGGTGTATACCTCACGGTAGACAGGGTGGCACTGTATTGGGCAAACTTTGGACCCTTGCTCCAACAGGTTAAAAGGGACTTGGAGTCCTGGACAGGATTGATGCTGTCATTGTTTGGACGCATTGCTGTCATGATTCTTAAACATTTTTCAGGTACTCCCCATATCCCTACCACAAGGAGCCTTAGAGTCTTGGCAAGCACTGATAATGAAATTTATATGGAAATTTAAATGCCCTCGAATAGCTCGACGGATACTGTACGCTTACCCGGGGAGGGGGTAATGGGAGTCCCTAATCTCCATTGATACTATGCGGTGATGCAATGTCATGAGGGGTGGAGTGGATGAATTCTGCTAGCTCCAAGTGTTGGGTGAAAATGGAGATGGACCTGTCGGGGGGACCTGGATTGGGTGACCGCTTGTGACTGTGCACAAAACTGTGTGTGTGTGTGGGGGGATGCGTATTGATAATCCATATATAACTCATACCCTTCAATGCTGGGATCACTATTTTTGGCCATGGGCGGCACTGTCCCCGTTGGTGCCCATAGTTCATAATAAAGACTTCCTTCCAGGTGTGAGTGAATCAGCAATATGTACAATGCTGATAATAATACCTGCAAAAAATAAAGGGGTCGGAAGTGGTGAGTAAAACTGGGCTAGTGAAACCTGAGGGGACATAGATTGTACTGATAAAGTGATCCTGCCTGTTTTTAAACAGATGTAATATAAAATATTGCAAGCAGAATATCATTCTCTATTAGATAGACAGTGTGAGGCCTAAAAGAGAGAAAGAGATTTTAAAACATACCTGCTCCATAAGCAGCAACTGCAGACTAAAAAGAGCATGAAAAAGTCATCAGCATTATAACAAACCTATTGGACAACTTCAAAAACTCATTATGAATAATGAGTCGAATTAAACTATTCACATAAGGTACCTATTAAAACAATATAGATGGAAGATTGGAAGAACATATTGCAGCATTACATCAACATCCAAAAATAAAAGTAAAAAAAGAGTCATTAAAAAGCTAAATATTTAGATCACCCTCAGTGTGCAGTGGAGCACTATTTAGAGGATATAAATATCAAGGGGGACTAATAAAGCAGCTAGCACCATCTAGTGAAGAATAATCCAAATAATGCCTAGAAAATGAAACCAAAGCCAAAATACTATCTGCATAAACATAATGCTGGGTCACCAGCCTGACATGAGCCGTGTTTCAATCAATCTTCATCAGGGGCTTCTGGTGTGCTGCATCCATAATATATAAATAATTAAAAACATAAATAACATCACAACTCAACATATTTAAACATAAATATGAATATAAACATAAAATAATAAATAATTAAAAACCATGTATAAAACCAGGCCTTACTCACATAAAACCATATAACTAGTGTAACATACATGGATAAAAAATAATTTATCATAGATAATCAATAAAATAATAAAATAAACGATTCTTGAAAGGGTGTTCTAATGCTATAGCAAAGTGCAATCAATGAATAAGTCCAGGAGTCAATTGACAGGGTCCAAGCCAGTTTAATGTGCACAGGCCCAGTCAGTCAAAGTTTCAAAAGGAACTGAGCAAACGTTTATACAGAAACATAACCATTTATACCTCTTTTTCAGTTTGATACATGAGAATTTTCTATTGGTTCCAACTCGATACATGCAAACTTTTCATTGGTTGTACATTCCCTTCATTTGTCCAATTAGAAATCCCTCCGGAGCCTAGCAACCGGCCCCCTCCTTTAGGATTGCTTGAAGAATGGTACAGTTCTTAATTTCGTTACTTCTCTACTGCAAGGTTAACCTTGGCTTCAGGAATGCATATACTGAAACATTTC
This sequence comes from Ichthyophis bannanicus, assembly GCA_033557465.1. Classification (NCBI taxonomy): domain Eukaryota; kingdom Metazoa; phylum Chordata; class Amphibia; order Gymnophiona; family Ichthyophiidae; genus Ichthyophis; species Ichthyophis bannanicus. The sequence goes on from CM066031.1 coordinate 131,857,281, forward strand.
TGTTCTTTCACACACAAGAGAATAATAGAAGACTTATGGATTCATGAAAACTTCTTATTAAGCATTTTAAAACAGTTTTCTTATTTTCCACAGATTTTTGGTTCTTTTCTAGCTATAATGGGAGTTAGGATCCAGGCCTAACTTACAGGCCTTTCATAGTAGCAGGTCATGCTAGGCCATAGCCTACCACACTAATACTGTACCTTAATTAGTAGATATTTCTATTATGATGACTTTACTAAAATAAAACAGAAACATATGACCATTTGAGCTTGCTATGTCAACAGGAAAGGACTTATAAACAAATAAATACATCCATACCAAATCGATCATACACTCTTTCCTGTGTTGAAATTAGGAGCCGAAGTGAGGAGGGATAAAATTGCCATATCACTACATCAACTTCTCAAGGCTACAATCTTCCTCATGCATATTCAATTAATTTTTAACACTATATTAAAAACTATACTAAAATTAGGAGCCGGAGTGAGTGAGAACAAGGGGGGATTTACCTATTATTTCATCTGTTCCTCCAGAGAATAGATTTACACACTCAATAAATGGTGTCAGCAGTGTATAGTTTTGAGAAACACTCAATAGCCCAAATGAATGAAATAGGCTCCAACAGGAGAAGAGTTGTATTCTGCCTAGCAACAAGTGATGCTAGTAGAAACACTATCAATAGCCCAAATGAATGAAATAGGCTCCAACACAAGAAGAGTTGTATTCTGCCTAGCAACAAGTGTTCCTGTGCGGATATCCAGTTTAGTCCTCCACTTTCGGGTAATGCACCTCTCACTGCAGCCTGGAGACTGGACCAATCAAATCTTCTGTAGTACATATCCAGCAGGAGCTCCCAGAAGCCCCCCAGTGTGTCCAGTCTCTTGCAGTCTGCAGACGTAAAAGTGTGTCCTCCTGGGCACACTGAGTGACCATTGCAGGAGCAACACTTATTAGTTAGTCTTTTAGGGTTTGTTTTTGGGATTTTTACTTGCTGTTTATTTAATAGCTAGCTGTCTCTTTAAAAGGAAAAGAAAAAAAATCTCCCTGGTGCATTAGCACAGGAGGCTAGGAGAAAGTCAGACCTGCTGGCTCCTGACTTAATGCCTAGCTAATTTTAACAGCCTTAAGTGAGCTTCCCCTGGACAGTAAGGGGTAAAGCCATACCTGATACAGCAGTGGCTGGTTCTGGGAGAAGTTGGCTGAGTTCTGGATGTTCCTGAGCTGGTAGGAGGTTTCTTTTTATTTCTTTCTATGTGAGCAGTACACTGTCAGAGCTGCCAGCACTTTGCTAGGCTCTCCTGAGCCAATTGGGCAATTTTTCTTAAAATTGGTCGTTTGCCCTGTAATAGAGGGTCGTTTTCTTTATTTTCCATATTATTTGGTTGCCTTTGTATTTTCGCGCCGTTTTTTACAGAGGGTGAAAAAGTGCGGCGGCCATTTTGGATTTTTAAAGTGTGCTTTTAGTAGCACTTTTGATCACTTGTGCACAGGTTCCCCTAGCGTTTTTGGGGTTCCTTTTGCTGGCGCTTTTGCTCAGGACACCCCAGGGAGTCTGGGGAGTATTTTGTTTCTTGTAAACAAAAAAAAAAAAAAAAAATAAAATAAATAAATAAATAAAAAATAAATAAGCGTTTTATTTTTAAATCGGGACTGATTTGCATAGGATTGCCCCTGTGGTGTGGGCTTCCCTGTGACTGTTCCATTATCTCCCGCTGGGCAGAGGGGGCCTTGGGATGGCTTCCAAACCCCAATGCCTGAGTTGGGGGTCCCGCAGAGGTTCAGTGACTGGCTCTGGCGTTTGAGGAGCCGGGCTGCAGTTTATTCAGCCATGAAATATATTCTCCCACTGCTGTCCTCGGCTCTGTGGTAGCTTGATTGCTTTTTCTTGCTCTTTCAGCGTTTTTAGGCATTTTCTTCTGCCTGCAACCCTCCCACCTTCCCCTTTGGCTGTTTCAGCTATTTCCTTAGCTTTTGGGGGGTTTTAATTCACTCCTTTTTGTGTTTTATTTTTGCTGGTGGCCATTTTGCATAGCTAATGAGCCTTAGTTTTTGGAGGGAAGCCTGATTTCTTCTCGGCTGACTTTTAACAGCTACAGTGCTGGGTCAGTTTTCACACAGACTTGCTTGGTGTTGGTGGGGAGAGGTATCCTTTTTTCTCTGCCTGTTCATGAACATAAGATATAACAGGCTGCGCTTTGTTAATTGTTCTCAGATAAATGTTAGATAACTGTTAAATAACTGAATATATTTCCATAAAGAGTGCAGAAGGCATGAAGAGAGACCAGTATGCAATTCAGAACCACAGTTCAATGCTGAGTCCCTGACGTACTAAGGGGCAGGGCTAGTGGGTTCCGTTCCTCACTGGGCCCAACAAAGAGGGCTCACTGGGGCATTGCCTATTGAGGGGAATATGATTGAATGCCTGTTCCTGCGGAGCGCACTTATTTGTTTTTAGTTCTCCCTGTGCATAATTTAGGTTACGCTGCATTGGCGGTCCGAAGAAATACGGGCACCTCCTGCATCGGTTCTGCTCTTACCTCAGCATCGTGCTTCCCCAGCTGAACTGGGGGACTCCGGAGCTTGGCTTCAGGGGAATTCTCCATTGGCTTACGCTGCACTGAGTCTTTCCCACTAGAGTTTGGATGCCTCCAAGAAGTTCAGGTATCATTTTCTGTAAGAAAACTGTGAGTAGTCTGTTTTTGTTTTTTTCGGCCTTATCTCAGCTGCTCTGGGATGATTTCGGCTATATCCGGACTGGCTGCCTCTGTGCTTTGCGGTTCCTACCTTTGGTCCTTGGGCCACAAACTGCTGTCGGGGTGCTTTGTACGTCCTGCTGATTATGGTACCTGCCTTGGTCAATATACCATTTGCTTGAGGTTTTAAGTCAGTGTTTTGAGTCCTGGATGGTTTGGGCTCGGCCTCATGGGGCAGGCTCGTGGTACGGTGCCTACGGTTGGGTTGAGCTTCTATCTCCCTCCCCGGATACAACTCTCAGCCCCTTCCATGGCGGTCTGAATGGCTGCGGAGGGATCCCGCTCTAATGTCCCTACTTTCAGTCACTGTAATTGCTTTTCACTGACTTTGACAGTTTCTAAATGCCCGCTCAGGGTATGGCTGACAGTTCCCCTCTCAGTTCTGTGGCTGCCGGTCAGTTGTTTTGTTTTTCTCTTCCGTGTTTCTTATGAGGGAACAAGCTCTAGTCGGCAGTTTTCACACATGTAATCATGTGGTAGCGGCACGTGGGTTTTCGGAATCCTTTGCTTGCAGAGTCTTGGGTTTCCCTGAGCCTTCCTTGCTTTTTGTTTTAAATGTAAAAATGAATAAATAAATAATTAATTATGTTATGACTGAATGACCGGGAAAAAAAAAAAAAAAAAACACCCACGGCATTGCTAGCTGGGTCCCTCGGCGCTTCGCTCCCTCCTCCTCGGAGCTTCTGCTGCGGGATCTACCACAGCCGCTGCAGTCCACATTACACATTCCCATCCGGCTGTCTCATCAACGGTTTCTCCGCTTCGCTCTTCTGTGGGGCCACTTCCCATTTCCAACCGTGCCGTTTGGTTTCGCCACGGCCTCCGCACCTTCACGAGCGTGATGGTAGTGGTCGCGGCGGTCTGGCGCAGAGAGGGCGCCCTGGCCCATCTGTTTATCCACGACTGGTTGCTTCGGGCAAGATCCAGTCGGGAGTAGGTGCACGGCGCGAGCAGGGTGATGGCTCCGCGGCGGTTCCTCGGCTGGGTGGGGAACGAAGACCAGTGTGGTCGGGGTCCAACGCAGGATCTCGAGTAGCTGGGGAGGCGCTTCGACACCGCACGGGGTTTGTTGGGCCTCCCCGAGCGCCGCGTCCTGGCGTTGCGGGCTCTTGCCCGGCTCTTTAGGGGGCTGTCCGCTCCATCGACGTGGTGGTACCTGAGGCGCCTCGTATCGAGGGCAGCGGCCTTAAAGGTGGTGCCTTGGGCGCGGTTCTGCATGCGTCCTCTGCAGAGGGCTCTTCTCCGCCGTTGGTCCAACCAGTTCGGCTCGTTGAACAAGAGATTGCCAGGCCCAAAGGCAGTTCGCCGGTCACTCTGATGGTGGTTCTCCTCCGAGAACCTGACGCGGGGGCTTCCCTTGGAGCCTCCTCTTGGGGTTCTTTCACAACGGATGCGAGCTTATCCAGCTGGGGGGGCTCACTGCGAGACCCGCTTCAGGCAGGGGGTGTGGTCTCCCCAGGAAGCTTCTTGGTCAATCCACCGTCTCGAACTTCAGGCGGTACGGCTAGCCCTATGGGCCCTGGAGTTCCTAGGCCTCGGTCGACCAGTGCGAGTCTTGTCGGTCTATGCGACCTCTGTGGCTTGCTTCAATCGCCAAGGGGGCACCGGCGTTGTGGCCCTGGAAACAGAGGCGACGGACTTGTTCAGTTGGGTGCAGACTCGTCTGCCGGCAATATCGGCAGCGCGATTAGCAGGCGCTGAAACTGTCCAGGCCGACTTCTCAGCAGAGTGCGGGTGGACCCCGGAGAGTGGGAGTTAAACCCACAGGTGTAGGCGCACATAGTTCGGCGGTGGGGTCCGCCCATCATGGGTCTCATGGCGACCTACCAGTCGGCCAAGGCGGGTCGCTTCTCCAGCAGCCGGAGGGGGCGAATGTCCGAGGGGCTCGACGCTCTCACTCAGTCGTGGCCGACCTCCGGGCTCCTGTATGTCTTTCCCCCGTGGGCGCTGAGCGGCAGGGTCGTCCAGCGCATCGAGTGCCATCGGGGCCGAGTGCCGCTGGTGGCTCCGGGTTGGCCCCGGAGGCCCTGGTATGCCGCTCTGGTCCGGCTTCGCGACGGCGTTCCTTGGCTCCTGCCCGCGCGGCCAGACCTTCTCCTTCGGGGCCCCTTGCGGACGCCCCAGGTGGCTTGATTCTCGCTTACGGTTTGGCCATTGAGAGGGCTCGGCCAAAAAAAAAAAAAAAAAAAAAAAAAAGATTATTCGCCCGCAGGGATTTTCACCCTGCTGCGGGCGAGAAAGTCGTCCACTTCTCTTACTTATGGTCGAATCTGGAGGATTTTTAAGGACTGGTGCTCCCGGCGGGGAGTCCGGGTGGCGACGGTTGCTGTGCCCGTCGTCTTCAGCTTTCTTCAGGATGGGTCCAAGGAGGGCCTTGCGGCCAGTTCCCTAAAGGTTCAATTGGCAGCGCTCTCTTGTTATCGAGGCAAGTTCTTGGGTCGCCTTCTCGGCGCTCATGCGGATGTGCGGCGTTTCTTGACCGCGGTTTTTTCATTACGGCCTTCCCGCAGAGCGTTGATTCCCCCGTGGGATTTGCATTAGTTCTGCGGGCTCTGGTACGGGAACTTTTTGAGTCCTTGCGGAGGTTGTCTCTGAAGGATCTCACGTCGTAGACGGTTTTTCTTGTAGCCAATTGCTCGGCTCGGCGCTTTTCGGGTCTTCAGGCCTTGTCCTGCCGAGAACCTTTCTTGTCTTTTTCCGCGGATCGGAGTGTGATCCGTCCGGTTCCTTCCTTTCTGCCAAAGGTGGTGTCCCCTTTTCACTTGCTTCAGGCGGTGTTTCTGCCAATTCTTTCGGCGAGCTCGGTCGAGTCGGTGGACAAGGGTCTCCGCCGGCTCGATGTGGGTTGCACGCGGCGACGGCATTTACAGTCTACTGAGCCTTTTCGAATGACCAATCGGCTTTTTGTGCTCTTTGGGGGTGCAAGGAAAGGGGAGGCGGCGGCTAAGGCCTCCATTGCTAGATGGCTCAAGGAAGCGATCGCGTCCGCATATCTGTTGCAGCAGCGGACGGTTCCGGAGGGTTCCGAGCTCATTCTTCTCGAGTTCAGGCGCCCTCTTGGGCGGAGCATTCCCTGGTTCCGCCGGCAGATATCTGTAAGGCGGCCACTTGGTCGTCTCTGCACGCTTTCAGCAGGCACTATCGCTTGGATGTGTTAGCGGCTCGGGATTCCTGTTTTGGTTCGGCGGTCTGCGCGCCGGCTGGCAAGGTCCCGCCCGGTCTTAACTGCTCTGTTACATCCCGAAAGTGGAGGACTAAACTGGATATCCGCACAGGAAATGGAAATTACACTAACCTGGTAATTGTAGTTCCTGTAGGATCCAGTTTAGTCCTCCTTCCCTCCCGACTATCTGTGTTATCTTGCGGCGCGCTGTTCCGAGCGGAGGACTAGGGGACGGTTCTTCGTTCCGTTCGGTCTTGGCGACGGTGCTGCGTATCGCTCTGGCTCTTCCCTTTCTTTGACGTTCAGTCAGCTCCTCAGCTTTCTCAGGGGGGAGCTCGGTGTAAATTTGCGGGCGCCGGTTCCGGCGCTCTGCGGTGTTCTGACTTCCTCGTTTGGGGAGGGAGTTGGTTATTCCAGGGGGGGAAGTGAAGTAAAGTAAAGTATAGTAAAGTGCAATGTTTTATGATACTCTAATGTGTTGCTTCGTTAAGTATGCTTTGTTACTAGTACACTGGGGGGCTTCTGGGAGCTCCTGCTGGATATGTACTACAGAAGATTTGATTGGTCCAGTCTCCAGGCTGCAGTGAGAGGTGCATTACCCGAAAGTGGAGGACTAAACTGGATCCTACAGGAACTACAATTACCAGGTTAGTGTAATTTCCATATGCTAGTAATACCATGGACGGGATAGGTACTAACATGGGAGGAGTTCTGTTCTGTCTTGTAATAATGGATTAGATAGGCACCAACATGAGAGGAGTTCTATTCTGCCTAGCACCAAATGATGCTAGTAATACAATGAATGGAATAGGCATTAACACGAGAGGAGTCTTGTTCTGCCTAGCAACAAGTGATGCTAGGAATATGACGCTGGTTTCCCGCGTTTAAGACAGCGCAGACGCGGGCGTCTTTGATGGATCAGATGAGAGAAGACTGCAATGAGTTTGGTGATTCCCCGTGTCGCTGAAAAGTGAGAAGGTACAAGAACGTTTTTGGTTGCTATCCAGATCAGTTTTATTGAAAATGACAGGGTTAGTGTAATGGTGTGGTTGGAATTTGAAATAGAAGATGTTATATGAGTAGTTGAAAGTCAGTGATTAGAATTTATTGAGTGTGTAAATCTATTTTCTGGAGGAACAGATGAAATAATAGGTAAATCCCCCCCCCTTGTTCTCACTCACTCTGGCTCCTAATTTTAGTATAGTTTTTAATATAGTTTTTAATATAGTGTTAAAAATTAATTAAATATGCATGAGGAAGATTGTAGCCTTGAGAAGTTGATGTAGTGATATGGCAATTTTATCCCTCCTCACTTTGGCTCCTAATTTTAACACAGGAAAGAGTGTATGATCGATTTAGTATGGATGTATTTATTTGTTTATAAGTCCTTTCCTGTTGACATAGCAAGCTCAAATGGTCATATGTTTCTGTTTTGTTTTAGTAAAGTCATCATAATAGAAATATCTACTAATTAAGGTACAGTATTAGAACACCCTTTCAAGAATCGTTTATTTTATTATAATAAATTATTTTTTATCCATGTATGTCACACTAGTTATATGGTTTTATGTGAGTAAGGCCCGGTTTTATACATGGTTTATATATGGTTTTTAATTATTTATTATTTTATGTTTATATTCATATTTATGTTTAAATATGTTGAGTTGTGATGTTATTTATGTTTTTAATTATTTATATATTATGGATGCAGCACACCAGAAGCCCCTGACGAAGATTGATCGAAACACGGCTTGTGTCGGGCTGGTGAGCTAATGTATGTGCAATAGAATAATAAAGAATCCTTCCTGGTTTACCACGAGTTTTAGACTGGGTTCTGTTCTTTACGTGGTTTGGTGCTCCCTTGGTGGACCTAAACATAATGCTGTACATCTGCACCAGCCAAAATCCAACTTAATGACACTATCAACACATTAAACAATATTGGAGGCAACAGTGATCCCTGAGGTATCCCGGAATCCGACCTCCAGGACCTTGATCGTTCAGAATTGTGTTCAACATAATGACCCAATGCCTCAAAAAACCCTGAAACCACTCCAAAACCTCCCCAACATGCCAAAATAATCTAAAATAGTCAATAATATTGCATGATCGGCTACATAAAATGCCGCACTTAAATCAAACTGCAGTAGAACTACTGCCTGCCCCTTTGCTAAGGCATTATTAATCTCTGAAATAAGAACCCTCAGCAATAATTCCATATTATGACCTTTCCAAAAACCAAACTGTGATGAATGTAAAGAGTCATGATTATCCAAATACTGGCTAAGATGAATAGCAACCAAAGCTTCCTACACCTTCGCACTTAAGGGAATATTAGCAATAGGCCAAAAATTTGAAGCCTCGGCCAAACTACCCTTAATATCTTTCAGAATAGCAACCAAAACATATTCAGTAGATAGCTAAAACCTGTCATTTCTTTCTCTATAGCATTAACAAAATTTGTCCCTTCCTTTCTGAACACACTACTAAAACACTTGTCCACTCTCTAATTACTTAATGTTTCAAAAATTGCAACCTCCTTCCTGCTAGTCTCCCTCTTAGCCACCTTTTGCCCCTTCAATCTGTTCAGAACTCTGCTGCGTGACTAATTTTTCGCCAGCCTTGATATTCTTATAACTCCTTTTCTCAAATCACTTCATTGGCTTCCCTTCCATTTTCATATCCAATTCAAGCTTCTTCTCACCTATAAGTGCATTCACTCTTCTGCTCCTTTCTACTTTTCCTCTCTTCTCTCTCCCTATACCCCTCCTTGTGAACTCCGCTCTTCTTCTGGCTTGCTTCTCTCTTTGCTCTTTTCTTCCACTGCCAACTCCAGACTTCGGTCTTTTTACCTTGCTGCTCCTTATGCCTGGAACAAACTCCCTGAGTCTGTACATCAGGCTTCATCTCTGTCTTTTTTCCATGGTAAAGGCTCACCTCTTTAAAGCTGCTTTTGCATCCTGACCCCTTTTTTCCTTTTGTCTCCTGACCCCTTTTTTTCTTTTGTCTCCTTAACCTCTTTTTCCCCTTATTCTTATCCTCTGTCTTAATTAGATTGTAAACTCTCATGAGCAGGGACCGTCTCTAAGTATGTTTGTACAGTGCTGCGTACACCTTGTATGGCTTATGGTTTATTTAAACACTTGATATACTGCCTTTCTTGACAATCAAAGAGGTTTACAATAAACATCAGGAATACAATAAATAGTAACTGGGAAAAAGCACCAAAATTTAATAGGATAGGAAGTAAGAAAGAGGGAGGAGGGAATTAGGAAGGAGGATCCTAAACAGACCCAATCTTAAGATCAATGGCCAGCTGGAAAACTTGAGTTTTGAGAGCAGCTTAAAATTTCGAATAGGAAGATTCCATACATAGAAAGGAAGGGAGGGAATTCCAGAGACGAGGAGCTAGAAAAAAGAATGCAGTGTGACGGGTACTTTCAAGATGAACCTGAGAATGGAGAGGCATGAACAAATGGCTAGCATGCACTGAACTTAGGATTCAAGATGGAGCATGGGGAATAAGTTGAGAAGGAAGATACTCCGGGGAACTAGAGTGTATGATCTTATGAGTGAGAGCAAGTAATTTGTATTGAGAATGGTATGCGATAGAAAGCCAGTGGGATTTGATGAGTAAAGGAGTAGCATGGTCAAATCTTGAGGCATGATATAATAGTTGTATGGAAATGTTTTGAATGGACTGTAGTGAACGAAGCTGATACTTCAGAAGACTCAAGTAAATGGTGTTGCAGTAATCCATTTTTGAAATTACCGAAGATAGAAGCAATGTAACTAAAGATGATGAAGAGAGAACAGAATGGAACGACATAGGGTAAAGAAACAGTGTTTTGCTAAGGAGTTGATATGAGAATGAAAGCTAATTGCAGGATCCAAGGTGACACCAAGATATCTTAGGGAAGACACCAAAGGGATTGGAAAGGTATGGATGGTAGGTGATAGACCTGGGTAAGGGAAGAAACCCGACAGCCATAGAGCAGATGTTTTTGCAGGATTAAGTATTAAATGATGAGCATGAAGCCAGGAAGAGACCGAGTCCAGACAAGAGTTCAAATAGTAAGATCAGGTGACACTTCAGAAGTGTGAAACAGCAGTGGGATGTCATCTGCATAGAAATATATGGAGATACCCTGCTGCTGAATCAGAAAAGCAAGAGGAGCCAAGAAAACACTGCCACAAGACAGGGGAAAGAGAGAAGAGGTGGATCCTTGAACATGAGAGAGTAAGAGTGTACAGAAAGCAATGAATGAAACCATTGCAGCACAGTATTGCCAAGTTCAACAGTCAAAAGACAAGAAAGGAGAAGGAAGTGATCAACCAAATCAAAGATCCAAAGATATAGCTAGAGAAATATCACCCTTTTCCCAAGAAACATGAACCTTGTTAAGGGCAGAAAGAAGAATAGTTTCGATACAATGACTGTCTAAATCCAGATTGCTGAGAATTTTATTTTATTTATTTATTTAAAAGGATTTCTATACCGCCTTCTCCTTCAATCAAGGCAGTCTACACAGCAAACAATCAACAAGTAATGGTTTATATGTGTTCATGCAGTGATACAGTGCGTGCATGTGCGGTGGTGTACTGTAGATTCCTGTTGAGCTATTTACAGCATGCGCTATTATACAATCCTATGTTGGTCTGTGGTCTTGACTGGCGAGTAGTTCATGTGACGTCCCCATAGTGTTCGATGAAGAGTGTTGTCTTAAGCTGCTTCTGAAAGTCCATGATGTCTGTTGTTAATCATAGGTAATCTTGGAGGGCGTTCCAAATTGCTGGTGCAGCCAGAGAAAGGGCTCAGTCCGCGGTGTCCTTGCAGACCTTGGTGAAGTTTTGTGGTGTGTTAACACAGTTGGAAGTGCCCCTCCTCCTCGGTCATGTGCTTCTGTCAGATTGTATGAGTTGTTGTAAGCTGAGAGCTGATGACTGTTGTTTGATTTTGAATATGATAATAACTGTCTTATATTTGATGCGTGAGCTGATTGGAAGCCAGTGTAGATCTTTCAGAATGTGTGTGATGTGTTCTTGTCTTGCTGTGCCAGATATTATGCGTGCCGCTGTGTTTTGTGCCAGTTGCAGAGGTCTGAGTGTCTATTTTGTGAGACCGAGATAGACAGGGTTGCAGAAGTCTAGTACTGGGGTTATTAGTGCCTGGCAGACTGTGCAGAAGTTCTCTGGGGAGAGGAGGGGTTTGAGGCATCGGATTAGTCTCATCCTGTGGTATGCGTTTTTGGTGGTTCTGCTTATGTGTGATTGCAGATTCGGTTCTTTGCCTAGAGTCACTCCGATGTATTTTACTTCTGGTTTTATGGCTATGGTTGTGTTGTTTACCTTGATGTTGAGCAGAGGGTCGAAGTCGGTGTTTCGGGTGATGATTAGTGCATCGGTCTTGCTGTAGTTTATGGTCAGGTTGTTGTCTTGAAACCAGCTGGTCATGTGCATGAGACAGTTTGTTATTTTGGAGTAGTCTGGGTTGTTGAGTGTGATTGGTGTGTATATCATGATGTCATCAGCGTAAATTGTGTATTGTATATTGTGTTCTTTCATGATGTCACATATTGGCTGAATGTAGAGATTAAATAATAGCGCCGATAAGGCGGATCCTTGTGCCTTGCAGGACCTTTATGGGTCGGGATGTGTTCGGGCCGACCTTGACCTGTATCTGTCTGTCCGTTAGTTATGAGTGGAACCACTTCAGGGTGGATCCACTGATAAAGATGATTGTTTTTTTCTAGATGAATAGAGAACTGAAGAAAGACCAACTTTTCAAAGATTTTAGAGAGCAATGGAAGATTAGAGACCAGATGAAAGTTGGCATTGATAGAAGGATCAAGACTAGGATTTTTCAACAAAGGCCGAACAACTGATGATTTCCAGCAGTGAGGAAATGTACCAGAGGAGAGGCTAGAGTTAAATAGAGTCAACATAAAAGGAAGAAGAGCCAAGGAAGGTTTTAAAATCTAAGTTAATGGACTAGGGTCCTGCAGAGATGTAGTTTTCATGGAAGAGGAACGAACTTTGGAAGAGAGAGGGATTAGTTAAGGGGAATTGAATAAAACCCCTCCAAAGTGTCTAAATTTTATCTGAGAAATACAGAGCAAGTTGTTCAGCAGTAAGAGAAGACAGAGAAGGAGAAGGTGTCTTAGAAGAACAAGAGGAGAAAAGATGCGCAACAATAGAAAATAGATACTTTATAAATCATTAGTAGTAGTAGTAATAGTGGTAGGTTCATAATTGTCATGTTATGTGCAAAACTCACCCATTTGGAGAAATTGCCCCCAGAATAAAACAGAAAAGAAAGCTATCAAAATAGACAATTTAGAAAGAACTATGAAAAGCATTAATATAGTAAAAACAACACTAACCAAAGCTGAAGCAGAAACCTTCTGCAGAAAACTATATGAGGACCCCATAGAGCATTATGAGTGGTTACCTTGCATACGTGAACATTTAGGAAAATGAAACATCAAAGCTATGGAATGGCTTGTAGTAACAACAAAAGAGTTGGAAAGCAGGTTAAAATGAGCCCCAAATTGGAAGAGCCCTGGCCCAGATGGCGTGACCAACTTTTGGTTCAAGCAGTTAACATCACTTCACCAAAACCTGTCAAACTGTAAAAACCAACTGATCAAGCAGCCAGACTGAACACCACAATGGTGGTAACAATAGGAAGAACATTTCTCCTTCGAAAGGGGGGTCCAAGTAACATTCCCAAAACTTACAGACCAATAACTTGTCTACCTATAATATATAAGAACCCTAACTTGTTGCTAGATTATAAATACTTACCCCATGTTATCCAAGTTTTAAACACCTGTTCATTGTAAGCACAGAGTACCCAAGGAAATGTGTAGTTCTATGTTTATTGTAAACCGTGCTGATGTTGAATAGCGCGGTATAAAAGAGACTGGAAATAAATAATAAGAGTGGAACATATGGAACCAAAGACCAATTAATGCTAACTAAGGCCTTCATGGGCAGTACAAAGAAAAACAGAAATATTATTATAGCATGGATTGATTAAGAAAGAACATAAGAACATAAAATATGCCATACTGGGTCAGACCAAGGTCCATCAAGCCCAGTATCCTGTTTCCAAAAGTGGCCAATCTAGATCATAAGTACCTAGCAGTTTCCCCAAAAGACACAGGTTCCACAATGCTTATATAGTGTCAAGCAGTGATATCCTGGCTCCCTTTTAATAATGGTTATGGACCTTTCCTCCAGGAGCTTGTCCAAACCTTTTTTTAACCCAGCTACACTAACAGCTTTTACTACATCCTCCGGTAACAAATTCCAGCGTTTGCTTACACGTTGAGTGAAAAAATATTTTCTATTATTACTCTTAAATAGTTTGCCCTGTAGCTTCATTACATGTCCCCTTGTCTTTCTATTTTCTGATGACATAAATAATTGATCTATCTTTACCCGTTCCACTCCATTCATTAATTTATAGACCTCTATCATATCTCCCCTCAGCTGTCTCTTTTCCAGGTTAAAGAGTCCTATCCTTTTTAGCCTCTCTTGATAGGGGTATCCTTTCATCCCCTTTACCATTTTGGTGTCTCATCTTTGTACCTTTTCTAATAACACTATATACTTTTTAAGATATGCTGACCAGAATTTCACACAATACTCAAGGTGCGGTCGCACCATGGAACGCTACGGAGGCATTATAATATGCTTTGTTTTAGTTTCCATTCCTTTCCTTATGATACCTAGCATTCTATTTGCTTTCTTGGCTGCTGCTGCACACTGGGCGGAAGGTTTTAATATGTTATCCACGATAACACCTAAATTATTTTTCCTGGGTGGTGGTTCCTAATGTGGAACCTTGCATCGTGTAACCATAGTTTGGGCTTTTCTTTCCTAGGTGCATAACTTTGCACTTGTCCACATTAAATTTTATCTGCCATTTCGATGCCCAGTCTTCCAATTTATTAAGATCCTCTTGCAATTTTCCATAATTCTCATGGGTTTTAACAACTTTAAATAGTTTTGTGTCATCTGCAAATTTGATAACCTCACTTGTTCCCTTTTCCAGGTCATTTATGAATATGTCAAAAAGCAGCGGACCCAGCACAGATCCCTGGGGTACTCTACTATTCACCTTTCTCCATTGGGAAAATTGGCCATTTAGCCCTACCCTTTGCTTTCTATCTTTTAACCAGTTCCTGATCCACAATAGTAGACTGCCTCCTATCCCATGACTTTTTAGTTTTGCCAAAAGTCTCTGTTGAGGGACCTAGTCAAAGGCTTTCTGAAAGTCCAGATAGACTATATCAACCAACTCACCTATGTCTGTTTGTTTATTCACACCTTCAAAAAAGCATAGCAGATTAGTAAGACAAGATCTTCCTTGTCTAAAGCCATGCTGGCTGTCTCCCATTAAGCCATGACTATCTACGTGTTTAGTAATTTTGTTCTTTATTATGGCTTCTAGCATTTTTCCTGGTACTGATGTCAGGCTCACCGGTTTGTAGTTTCCCGGATCACCACTGGAACCCTTTTTAAAAATTGGTGTTACTTTGGCCATTCTCCAATCTTCAGGTATTACAGATGATTTTAATGATTGTTCACGGATTACTAATAGCAGGTCTGCAATCTCATATTTCAGTTCTTTCAACATCCTTGGATGTATACCATCCGGTCTAGGTGATTTGCTACTCTTCTGTTTATTATATAGTTGTAATACATCGTCGTGGTGTATCAATATTTATTTTAATTCTTCCACAGTATCACCTTTACATACTACTTCAGTCATGGGTAACATCCCTATATCTTCCTCAGTAAAGGCCAAAGCAAAAAATTCATTCAGTCTCTCTGCTATGGCCTTGTCCCCTCTTAATGCCCCTTTTACCCCTCTATCATCTAATGGTCCAACTGACAATCTCACAGGGTTTTTTTGCTACGAATATACTTGAAAAAGTCTTAATTACACTTTTTTGCTTCCACAGCAAGCTTCTTCTCAAATTCTTTCTTTGCCTGCCTTATCAATGCTTTGCATTTAACTTGCCAGTGCTTGTGCTGTTTCCAGTTTTCATCATTTGACTCTTTTTTCCATTTCCTGAAAAATGCTTTTTTTGGCAACAACAGCCTCTCTGACCTCACCTTTAAATCATGCTGGCAGGTTTTTGGACTTCCTTCCACTTTTCTTAATGTGTGGAATACAGCTGGTCTGGGCTTCCAAGACAGTATTTAAAAAAAACCAAGCTTGATGCAAATCTTTAACCTTTGCAACTGCTCCTTTTAGTTTTTTAAAACTATTTTCCTCATTTTATCATAGTATCCCTTTCAAAAGTCAAAAGGTAGTACTGTGGATTTCCTTACCATCCCTCCTCCATTAATTAAATCAAATGTGATCACGCTATGATCACTATTGCCAAGTGACCCCAACACCCTTATCTCTTCACCAGATCTGGTGTTCCATTGAAAGACTAGGTCCAAAATGGCTTCCTCTCTGGTTGGTTCATGAACCAGCTGCTCCAAAAAGCAGTCATTTATTTCATCTAGAAACTTTATCTCCCTAACATATCCTGCCGTGACCCTGACCCAGTCAATACTGGGGTAATTGAAATCATCCATTATTATTATTGCACTGTAACTTTTGTTAGTTTCCCTGATTTCTTTGAGCATTTCTTCGTCCATTTGTTCGTTCTGGCCAGACGGTCGATAGTATACCCCCACTGTCATCGCCTTTCCCTTTTTACATGGAATTTCAATCCATAGAGATTCCACAGCAAATTTTGTCTCCTGAAAAACTTTAATCCTTTGTGACTCAATGCCTTCTCTAACATAGAGTGCAACCCCTCCACCAATTTGATCAGTTCTATCATTGCGATATAGTTTGTACCCAAGTATCTCAGTGTCCCACTGGTTGTCCTCCTTTCACCATGTTTCTGATATACCAATCATATCTAACTTTTCATTTAGTGCTATATATTCTAACTCTCCCATCTGATTTTTTAGACTTCTAGTATTTGCATGCAATCATTTTAGAGACTGTGTTTTATTCATATTAATCTGGCTAGTGGTAGACAGGGGTAATTTGGAATCTTTTAGCTCTGTCTGCTGCGTACTCAAGGACATTTGGGCTACTTTAGTCTTTATTGGAATCTCTCTGCTGATATGCCCTAACTTCATTCTTTTGGTAGTATCCTTCAAGGACTCTATCCCTGTAGGTCTTGTCTATGTACCTCTCTGTCTTTCTTATGTCCTCCAAATCTGCTACTCTAGCCTCCAGAGATCAGACTCGTTCCCTGAGAGCAAAGAGCTCCTTGCACCTAGTGCACACGTAAGACCTCTCACCAACTGGGAGAAAATCATACATGTGACACTCAATGAAAAAGACTGAAAAGCCCCCATCTCGCTGCTGGACTACTGTCTGCATTTTAGTTTAGGTTGTATTTAGATATTTAAGTTCTTTACTTTTGACAGCGTCCCACACTCTAGGATAAAAAATTGCCTTGAAATGTACAAAATAAGTCCTGGTTTGATAAGAGTACATTACGTTCACCATGATACTATGGCAAACCACACACTTTTTGAACTATGAATATGGTCAGTACATCATTCCTAAAATTAAGATGCAGTGAGGAATATTTCAGGGAGATTCTCTATTACCACTTCTGTTTTGTATGGTACATAATCCAATGAGTATTCTCACCATATCTTTGGTATACGGATTTAGCCTGAATCCTAAAGAAATTAACAACCCAAAGGTAACATTCCATTTACTATTTGTGGACTGCCTAAAGCTCTACAGTTTCAGTGACCAACAGTTAGCAGAGCAACACTATGTAATGAAAAGCTTTTCTTTTTTTTTTTTTTGGTTGTTAAATTTATTCTTTATTAAGAGCAACAGAGCAACTGCACAACTACAATTCCCCTTCCCAAAAACTACCTCGGGATGGAGTCTACAAAAGATACTTTTCATCCTTTTCCCTCCCACTAAGAGAATAACTAAAACTACCCCATCCCCTTATTCTGCACCGTCTCAACAGCCCTATCCCAGCTCTACTATCCCTCCTCCCCCCTCGCTCAGTCATAGAAACATGATGGCAGAAAAGACCACATGACCTATCTAGTCTGCCCTTCCATATCAACTATTTCAAGAGTCCTGTATGGACCAAGGGGGGTTCACTCCGTTGGCCAGACGCAATCACCAGACCACCTTCCCTGTGCAAGAGGGGAACAAACTGACACACAGGGAGGGCTTACCGCACCTCCCAACAGACCACACATTGTACAGATTATACTCGTACCTGAAACAATATTCTCACAGATTTTCCTTGTAAAAAGATCCTTTATTTATCTCTTTCTTATGTCACAGAAGCTAGCATACACAGAGCATAAAAAAACTAACTAAATACAAAGTAATTTGGAGTGTTTCCCTTACCATCTCCTTGCAAGTAAGAACGCTTTTCTTTCTGCTTTATTTGTGGAAGCTATAAACTAATTAAGAAATTTCCTGTCCATTGACAGGTCCTAGAGAAGGATATATGGTCCTAAATACACTAGTGGCAAACTAGCAAAATCCTATTCACACAGACATCACAGAGATGCACACAGCACAGAGAATTAGAACCATACACAGTCACTCATTAACAGACATACAGTGGGGACTTGCAGCCCATCTCACCTTCGTGAAGTAGGATGCAAAATCCCTCCCTTAAAAAGTTCTGTCACATTATATAGTTTTCTTTTCAAACTAGCCCGTTGTTTTTACTCCAGGTATCTGGATTTTCTCTTCCATTCCTTCCTTTATCCAGTCATGTCTGCACTCCATTCCTGTTTACCTTTTGTATGCCCATGTTCGCAACCATTGGCCTGGGCCTTTGTCAGATTTATTTCTTGTTATCTGAACTTTTTCCCACTTATTCGTTTATTTGTTGTTTTAAGTGCCATCGACTTGGTATCAACTCATGGCAACCTTCTGGATAGTTGTCCTAAACTATGTTGGGTCTTCAGTCAGGCGGCTCATTGTTGACAGACTGGCATCCATAGCTGCTTTTATTGTATCGATCCATCTTATTGCTGGCCTTCCTCTTTTGCATTGACCTGCTACCTTGCCAAGCATGATGTATTTCTCTAACGATCTCTCCCTTCACATGATATGTCCAAAGTATGAAAGTCGAAGTCTTGTCATCTGAGCTTCTATTGAAAGCTTAGGCTTGATCTCCTCTAGTACTGACTGGTTTGTTCTTTGGGCAGTCCATGGTGTACATAGTATTCGTTGCCAGCACCATAATTTAAAGGCATCAATTTTCTTTATGTCTATCTTTTTCACTGTCCAACTTTCATATCCATATGACGTTATTGAAAATACCATGGCTTGAACAAGTCAAATCTTTGTATGGAGAGAGACATCTCTGCTCTCACTTGGTTTGCAAATTGTCATGCTGTGAGGGCTTGTATGCATCAGTGATGCTGAAGGCTAAGCTATTGGTAACTTAACTACTGGCATGGTCTCCCAAGATGGACAGATCTCAACTGAGGTCCAGACCAAGACAAACCACCCATCTGGGCAGCAGCAGAATGGAATGGAGTTGGTGGTGGAGAATCACATTTCTATGACAATGGCAACAACACTAAATTAAACTGCGTGCAAGAAAGGCTTGGCAATCTACTTCCATATTTTGCCACAAAAGCCCAATGGATAGTTCAGTTCTTTACCTGGTTTGTTTTCCCACCCCTCCTTTTCAACAAATGCCAGCAGCCGCCAGAACAACAAGGGCCGCCTCAGCCGCTGCCGCTGCCCAATCGGGGCAGCCAGGTGCTTTGAAAAAGCAGCGCTGGCCCCAACGAAGTCCTCTCCCACGCCAGCAGCCGCCGGAACAACAAGGGCCGCCTCAGCCGCTGCCGCTGCGCAATCGGGGCAGCCAGGTGCTTTGAAAAAGCAGCGCCGGCCCCAACGAAGTCCTCTCCCACGCCAGCAGCCGCCGCAACAACAAGGGCCACCTCAGCCGCTGCCGCTGCCCAATCAGGGCAGCCAGGTGCTTTGAAAAAGCAGCGCCGACCCTAACGAAGTCCTCTCCCACGCCAGCAGCCGCCGGAACAACAAGGGCCGCCTCAGCCGCTGCCGCTGCCCAATCGGGGCAGCCAGGTGCTTCGAAAAAGCAGCACCGGCCCCAACGAAGTCCTCTCCCATGCCAGCAGCCGCCGGAACAACAAGGGCTGCCTCAGCCGCTGCCACTGCCCAATCGGGGCAGCCAGGTGCTTTGAAAAAGCAGCGCCGGTAGGCGTGCCCGTGCCTGAGGGCCTCGCCAGAGGGCCCTTTGGCGTGGCCCTTAGGCAGTGGCACGCATTGGATCCACAGAGTCCACAATCCATCGACAAAACAACCTCGGTACAATGACTGAACAGCCTTAATACCACCGTAGAAGCCCAGGCTTTCCCTGAGAGGATTGAACAACACTGAGCCCACCGCAGCTGACAGCCACGTGAGCCATCCAAAGGGACAGTGTAAGTTTGCTCCATCGCTGCAACAAGAATTGCTTTTAATGTAAATCTTCATAGAGAACTTTATCTGACTCATTCACCTTCATGACTACTCTACAAAGTATCTGACACAAAGTACCTAATCAATCACCAATACAAGTAACTGTTATAACTACCTGCCACTAAGTAACTGAGCTTTATCACTAAGTATGCATTCAGTTGACTACAATGTACCTGTATAAGTAGATACAACCAAGTAACTGAATTTACACACTAACCCTATGCATACTAGTACCTCTGTAAGTAACTGCAACTAAGTAACTGAATTGCATACTGAATTGCATACTGAATTGCTACACTAACTTGCTATACTGAGTTGCTAAACTGATTTGCTAAACACCCCTGCTACCACGCCATACTGTACGGAATTACTAGACACTCCTACTACCACGAGACAATGCCAACAAAACACCACCAGAAAAACACATACGACATCACAAGGCAACACCCATTAACGTAGTGAGAACCTAAGCACAAATGGCATACCCATTATTTACTCTCGCCCTAATCTATACTCTAGCCAGCACACTCTACGATTCAG
This sequence comes from Ichthyophis bannanicus, assembly GCA_033557465.1. Lineage (NCBI taxonomy): Eukaryota > Metazoa > Chordata > Amphibia > Gymnophiona > Ichthyophiidae > Ichthyophis > Ichthyophis bannanicus. Next base: position 131,877,259 of record CM066031.1, read on the forward strand.
CTGTATCTGCAGAGGGCTGCAACCCTATACAACTACTAAAGAGCACAAACGGTAAACATTACAACAACCAATTCCACCGACAGCCAAACCCCTACCACCGTAGACAGTCACACCTACTTTATGTATCTATAGAGACCTCAAACCCCACAAAACATATAGATGCAAAACATCAGCAAGAACTTAGGTGTGCCCTTATCAATGTGCGCTCGGTCCGTAATAAATGGCCTGTAATCACTGACCTAATCACTACCCACAATCTAGACATACTAATGGTCACAGAAACATGGATCTCTGAAACTGACAACGTCATACTGAACCACCTGACACCTCCTAACTTTTCGATTTACATCTGTAACAGGGAAAACAAAAGAGGTGGAGGTGTACTGATTCTTGCAAAGTCAGCGTTACAATACCGGACTAGCCTTACCAAGAGCACACAACACCTCAACACACTATCACCAGTAAATTCAATACTATTAACCTCATTTACAGAGCACCAGGTACTGGGTCCGAAGAGCTCTCGGACATCATTGACTTAGCATGTAATCCAGAAGACCCCTCCAAACCTAACTGGTTGCTGGGCGACCTCAATCTTGCTTCTATGCAACCCGCCCTAACCAAAACCTTCCTAGAAGCAATGTCTAACCTCAACTACAAGCAAGTTTTAGCTGACCCCACCCATCAATGAGGGAACCTCCTTGACCTAATTTTCATCCCCCATACAGTTATGAGTACGTTAAATCAATTTGACCTTACCATCTCATCAGTCCCCTGGTCAGACCACAGTCTAATAACATTCCAGATACCAACGCAACAACCTATATGCCACCACTTAAATACAACGGCTACATCAAGAGCTGCGCACTTCAAACAACTTGACAGGGAAACAGTCATTTGCGATATTCTACCAAAACTTGCTCAACCAACAAACAACCTTAATGAAATGCTGTCCAACTGGAACGGGACCCTATCTCAACACGCTCAACAGCCTGCTAACAACAGAAAAGCCACACCTGACACAAGAGTGGAGTGGAGGAGTGGCCTAGTGGTTGGGGCAAGGTACTTCAGGCCGGAAGGTCAGGGGTTCAAATCCCACTAGAGGACAGCAACCTTGGGCCGGAAGGACTGGGGTTTCTAGTCCCACAGGTGCTCCTTGTGGTCTTGGGCAAGCCACTTAACCCTCCATAGCCCATGTTCCCTGGTTCCCTGTAAAATAGTTATCTCCAAGTTATAATGCCCTGTTCAATGTAATTTCAGTTTGTTCAATGTAAACCGCACTGATGCAGAATAGCACGGTATATAAGAGAATGTAAATAAATAAAAAGAGCCGCTAAGAAGCAGACCGCCCCATGGTTTTCCTCGGAACTATGAGCATCCCTACTTAAGCTTAGAAAACTTGAAAGAAAATGGAGAGCTACTCATAATACCTCAGACCAATCCATCTATTTACAATACCTGAAGACCCACCGCGAATCAACCTGGGCCAAAAGGAAGCAATTCCATGCAGAAATCCTCAACCGCTCACTAAATAAACCAAGAGACCTTTTCCACCTGGTGAAATCCCTTACCAACCAACCCTCCCCACCTCAACAAGAAGGTATTCAGCCTCAGGCATATGCAAACTATCACATCTCAACTTCACCATCACATCTCAACCATACCTCAAACTCCAAAACTACTCATATTCAGCCTACAAGCACCAAACTTTCACCTCCATCATCGAAGACCATTGAAGAAGTAATTGCCTCAATCAACGCCACGACAGCACCATCTGATCCCTGCCCAGCACACTGGATCAAGATGATGCGCACGGAGCTCAGCCCTTTCATAGCCAATATTACCAAGTTGTCCTTTGAAACAGGAGTCTTCCCAGATGCACTCAAGCACACATCCATTCGCCCACTACTAAAAAACAATCAACTTGATCCAAAGAAAGAAGAATCGTACAGACCAATCTCTAGTATCCCATTACTAGCTAAAATTCTTGAGAAATTAACCCTCAGACAGATCCAGCAGCATGTTGACTCATCCTCACCATTAGATCCCGCTCAACATTTATTTATTTAGTATACATTTGTATACCGCTACTTCCAGCGATCAGCAGCAGTTTGATTACAGATTGGAAATTGTCAAATCATGACAGGAAATTTTTGAGGTATAAACACATTGATTAGACAGGAAAGCACAGCACACACAGAGAACTATTTTACAGGGAACATGGGCTATGGAGGGTTAAGTGGCTTGCCCAAGACCACAAGGAGCACCTGTGGGACTAGAAACCCCAGTCCTTCCGGCCCAAGGTTGCTGTCCTCTAGTGGGATTTGAACCCCCGACCTTCCGGCCCGAAGTACCTTGCCCCAACCACTAGGCCACTCCTCCGAGGAGGAGTGGCCTAGTGGTTGGGGCAAGGTCTCCGATTCAGAGAAGCCCACGGTATTGAAACTCTGCTAACAACATTAACCTGTTCATTGATCAATGGAATAGACAATATAAAGAAGGGCTTTGCGCTAATCTTCCTCGATATAGCAGCAGCATTTGACTCCGTAGACCATCTACAGCTTCTTACACGGCTACATGAGAAGGGAATTCGTGACCAAGCTTGGAACTGGTGCAAATCGTACCTCGAAAACAGATGGCAACAAGTTTGTTTTGGAAATGCCACTTCCGAACCTTTCCGGTAGACACAAGGCGTACCCCAAGGCTCCTCCCTCTCTGCACTGCTCTTCAACATCTATATGCAGCCAATTTGTGACATCGCCCGTTCTTTTGGCATATCTTGCCTTATGTATGCCGATGATGTACTAGTATTTACACCCATAACCATCACGTGCCCTGACTACACAGTGCTAGTCAACTGCTTCAATGCAATAACGGACTGGTTACTCACTCAGAACCTCCGGATAAACTTAAAAAAAACTGAAGTCCTAATAATCACAAGGAATAAATGTTACTCTCCCCCACCAATGCTCAAAGTCAGAGACGCGTAACTCCCAATCAAACCCAATATACGATATCTTGGGGTAATACTCGATCAACAACTCGACTTCAAGGAACATATCAAACGAACAGTCAAAACCATCTACTTCAAGATCAAAACCCTACGGCATCTTAGGCCCATGATGGACCCTTGCGATTTCCGTACCATCTTCCAAGCACTAATCACACCACACTTTGATTATGCCAACATAGTTCTACATGGTCTCCCAAAGAGTACCCTCAACCCTCTGCAGCTAGCCATGAATACAGCAGCCCATGTGCTCTACGGAGCCGCAAGGACCGAACATATCTCCCCCATTCTAAAGGAATTCCACTGGCTTCCCATAAGCAGTAGAATCCTATACAAAACACTCCTCATTACCTACAAGGCCTTCCACAAGATATCTCCAGCTTCCATCTCTGACCTCATCACACACTCTCCAAACAACAGATCCAGGAGATCACTGGCCGCTGACATGCTACTAATACCAATTGAATCCACAAAGCTTAACCAGATCACCATTAACAGGGCATTCTCAAACTACGCCCCTGCATGCTGGAACAAACTCCCCCCTTGCATTAGAGCAATTAGGGACCTTAGTCAGTTCAGAAAAGCCCTCAAACAACACCTTTTTCTCTTGCATTACACTCATCCCGATATCCCTTCCCGTATTTCTCCCACACTCTCAGTACGTTAAACAGCCGCTATATGATGCAAAACTATATTGTGTATTTATCTCGAACATGTAGTGTATTTGAATTGTAGATAGTTCCCCAAGTTTATGTATATAGACTTGGACTGTATATAATTTCCCCAAGTTTACCTCCATGTCGATTCCCTGTTCTATGTAAATGACGGCCAAATGTATCTGACCAAGTGTTATAATGTTTTAATGTAAACCGCACTGATGACAAATAGCGCGGTATATAAGAAATGTAAAATAAATAATAAATGAATAAATAAATATATCATATTAGCTTTCTGTGACTTCTGACAATTTTACACTAGGCCCCATGCTAAGCTGGCATATTTACTTCTTGTGATGCCCTCTCTCTGTGCCCTGTAGATGTGTGTTTGCTCACATTTCTTCCATGTGATGTTACCTAATACCTCTAGCAACTCACATGACACCTCAGTGAAATGCAGCATTTTGGATCTTTTGTATTTAACCCTTTCCCACTGGCTCTCACACTCCTCCCTCTTCAGGAGTAGAATGTGGGAGCACATTCACCCGCCTGATTCAGAAAGGCTCATGGGAGACTCCGGGTTCAACACTGTCACAAATGGGCAGTGTCTGATTGCAGTGTGGCTTACAAGAATAGTGAACATGGAACATAATGGACTTACGCTGAGGGCACAGAAGAGGTAGGCAATGAGTACAGCATAGCATGAGGGGAACAATAATGCAGAAAAGGAGGACAAGGATTACAACAATGAGAAAAAAGTTCCCGATGCCTTAGCCTAGACTGGAAAACCAGCTAAAGGCCCAAGCAAACCAGTCCAACGGATCTCCCTCCTATCTCATTTCATCAGCAAATTCCTGTGTTTAATGACTTCTGTAATGTTATCATGTGATGGGTCAGGAGGAATATAGGTGCAAGACGAGGGGCCAAATAATACACCCCCACCCCCACCTGTAGAAGCCAGCACATAATCTAGAGCTAAGCGATTCTGATAGGACATGAAGGCAACCATGTGAAGTTCTTCAGATTTCAAAACCTGCAATAGTATAATTTAACATTCTCGTTATATCATACTTAATCTTCTGTATCCATTGAGAATGAGCACTAATTTGAAGCCATGGAGCAAAGACTGTAACTTCAGTAATGGAACTACAACTAAACAGTTGACATTCTTCGGGGATATCAAATTTTTAAAATAATTTGAGCAGTTTTTTCTTACTGAAACTGGGGCAGCGGGAAGGGGGTGAAACAAAAGATCTAGGGAATCTGTAATATGATCAGTTAATGGAGGACCCTGATCAGTGTGGTTGGGAGAGGGAAAATGGTCATGCTCTGAAGCAGGCATTTTACGAGGAAAAGTAGCTATCAGGTAATGCAGGTGAATAAACCCACAGACACCAGAAAATTGTGCAGGTAAGTAAGTATGTACATGAGAACCACATTGGTAATACACATCCATGGAAGAGGGAGAAGAATTAGAGAAAGGTAAATAATATTGACATGAGGGAGAAATACCCAAAGACCTCATGTTTATCAAAATGTAAAGTTTGCTGGTGCAGCAAGGGAGAATATTAGAGGTTCAGGTCTAACCTTATCAGAATGATATGGAAATACAATAGAAGCCAAATGTGCGGGATAGCGGCTCAAACTTTAGGCAAAGGAGCAGAAGTTTTAGAAAAAATTCTAGCCCCTCGGTCTAGGGGATGTTCGAACCCAAATGTTCAAACCCAAATCATTATTTAAGCAGCTCCCTTGCCCGATTGCAAGCTAAGCTTCCCTGCTCCAATCGGGGCTGGAGGAGGAGCCTCTCGTGCCATTAAACAGCTGCCGCCATCAGGCGCACCCATGCTGTGTGGGCCCACGCCTCAGGGCCTCACTAGAGGGCCCTTTGGTGTGGCCCTTAGGTGAGGCACAGAACCTGGCTAGTCAACAGCCGCTGCACTTTCTACCATCCGGTTATAGGTCAGTAACTCCCAATATGTTTCATAACCCTAATTACTTCTCTCCATTTCACACAATCTTTTATAGATTTCTTCCCTTTGCACAAGCCTTTATTCCCAGTATACATTTTCCTCTCTCTGATTTACATCTTATGCAACCTATTTGGTCCACTTGGTTACCTCACTATGATGATTGTCAGCAATCTAATCACAAGGCACATAATGCCACACGTTCTATGCCTTCTCATTCCATAAATTCTACACATAGTAACCCAATCAATAAAGCTAATATCAAATGTGCGCTTTTGAATGCTAGATCAGTTAGAAATAAATTAAATACAATTGGTGATATAATACTAAATAAACAATTTGACATTATTTGCATTGCAGAGACTTGGTTGGATGACTCTGATCAAGTTATCTTAAATCAGTTAACTCCACCTGGCTTCTCAGCATTTAATTGCATTAGAACACAGAAGAAAGGGGAGGTGTACTCATATTAACCAGAAATGAATATAGATTTAAACTGATTTCTTCCAGTAACTCCTTTGAATCTAGTACAATTACTATTGCAAATAAATTTCTTAGCATCTCTCTAACCTATAGACCACCAGGAGCCACAACTGAATACTTATCCTCTGTCCTCGAAACTGTATGTGCCAACACCTCCAAGCACAAGCCCCTCATTGCATTAGGTGATTACAATCTATCATCTACGTCCTCTAAAGAAGCAGCAGCATTTTTAAAAGCTATGACTTCATTAAAGTATCGCCAGATAATTACTTCTCCTACACATCAACATGGCTCTATTCCAGATTTGGTCTTCATTCCAAAGCAACTAATGAAGCATGATAAGACTTTAATAACAGCAATTACTCCGTCCCCTGGTCAGATCATCATGTAATTGAATTTGCCCTGACATTAAATAATTCCTTTCAACAATTAGTCTATGAGAGCACAACCAGACGCTTCAAGGCCTTTGATAGAAATACATTTATAAATGAAGTCACTCCACAATTAGAGCAAAACCTTGATACCCTTGATTCAAGTATAGACAACTGGAATTACACTTTATCTAATGCAGCATCAGCTCTCACTCGATCTCAACCAAAAGCACGTAGGAGATCTAATGCTCCTTGGTACTCGAGTGATATCAGGTTTATGAAACGCACTCTCCAACGGTTAGAAAGAAAATGGAGGAGATTTATATCTCATGACTTACGGACCCAATACAGAGTTAAACAACTTGAATATAACGATCTTATAAATGAACGTAAACAACTTTATCATACCAATATAATTATGAAATCTATCAATAGACCGAGGGAGCTTTTTACCATTATTTTGAAGCTCACAAAAGACTCTATGCAGCATCGTGCCCACCATATAGACCTGCAGGTTTTTGCAGATTACCTAAGATCCAAAAATATCATCACTCATACATGCCCCTCTTCTACACTGATAAATGACTATAGTATCAATGATTCCCAACACATTTGGGAGAACTTCACTATTCCTTCACCCCAGCAAATTGAAGACATAATACAGGGACTTAATACAAAACATCACCTTCAGACCCATGTCCAGTGTCTTGGATCAAAGCAACAAAACATCTACTTTCACCTTACATTCATAAGATTGTTAAGATCTCCCTTCAACAAGGATACTTACCACAGTCATTAAAACAAGCCATGATTTGGCCAGTCCTTAAGAATAACACACTAGGCCCTTCTGATCTGAAATCTTACCGTCCAATTTCCAGCTTTCCATTGCTGTAGCAAAGTGCAATCAATGAATAAGTCCAGGAGTCAATTGACAGGGTCCAAGCCAGTTTATTGTGCACAGGCCCAGTCAGTCAAAGCTTCAAAAGGAACTGAGCAAAAGTTTATACAGAGACATAACCATTTATACCTCTTTTTCAGTTTGATACATGAGAATTTTCTATTGGTTCCAACTTGATACATGCGAACTTTTCATTGGTTATACATTCCCTTCATTTGTCCAATTAGAAATCCCTCCGGAGCCTAGCAACCGGCCCCCTCCTTTAGAATTGCTTGAACAATGGTACAGTTCTTAATTCTACTCCAAGGTTAACCTTGGCTTCAGGAATGCATATTCTGAAACATTTCTGTTCTTTCACACACAAGAGAATAATAGAAGACTTATGGATTCATGAAAACTTCTTATTAAGCATTTTTAAAACAGCTTTCTTATTTTCCACAGATTTTTGGTTCTTTTCTAGCTATAATGGGAGTTAGGATCCAGGCCTAACTTACAGGCCTTTCATAGTAGTAGACCATGCTGTAGCAGTGTGGCAGGTGTAGGCCTGTGATCCACAGTGTCTGACATAAGCAAGCCTAGCTAGCTTGACTTGTAAATGAAGCTTGTGAAGAGGCCCATAGGAATTGCACATCCCCCAATATGCTGCTATAGAATTAGAACTCAGTAAAAGTATTGAATTAGCTTAGACAAGCAGAACAGATGGAAAAATACAGAAAGTAATGTTTAAAACTGCTGACAGAGAGGTTATAAAGCTCTGCTTCCCTGCACGTATTAACTAGCCCAATAGCCTTGAAAGTAGGAAAGTAACAAGTTGGTGAACTGACCATTGTAATTGGGACTAGAAGGGGGGTGAGCAGGCGCTGAGCCCACTCAAAGAACATAATTGGATAATCATATCAGTACCGGAACCAATAGAAGAGGTACGGGAGGTTACCGGGACCAATGAAATGTTTTTCTATACCTAGAATAGAGCAAAAGTCTATAAAAGTTGTTGTATTGCCAGAGAACATTGCTCAGCCATTTTGAATTTGATTCTGCTTGAGACTTGTGCACAAATAAATGATTTGGACCTTCTGAACAGACTCCTGGTATTATTGGTTTGTCTGCGCTCTGCTGCTACATATTCTTGGTGCGTTGGCCGGGAAGTTGTGGAATCAGAGTGTATATAGGGCAATATACCACGACTTTCCGCCTCTATAGGCTTGGTCCTGCCGGGATCGCGCCCTTCCGACGGGGGCTGCTTCCTGGCGCCGCCGGTCCATTGCATCGGAGGGAGTTGGTCGGACCTCGGCGGGTGCCGGGCCCAGCTGGAGCCAACGCCTCGAACCCGAGTGAGGGGAGTCCGAGGTCCAACTCATGCGCCTGCTTGGGAAGTTTGAGAACCGGATCCGGTGAGTAGAGTTTTGATTTGTTATGTCTAGACAGATAAGAAAGAGCAGTGCTGCCGTTTGAACTTGGAACTTGGAAATTGGTAAGAGAGCTTGATCACCTCTCAAAGACGGACCGAGTAACCCCGCATGAGTATTCGCAGGGCGAAACTCCCGTCTTCTTGTATTTTGGTAATTGAACAAGACTAGTCAGAATAGTTAGAAATGAATGCATTCTGGGATACGTTGCTAGCATGATTGTGTGAATGAGGTGTGTATGAGAGGTCTGGCAGCACAGACCAAGCGAAGGCGGACCCCTGAGTAGCGCATTTCCTGACTGGGCGACCGCGTTCAGGTCGCAAAAAGGGGGAAGCGATTGTCGTCCTGTCTTGTTATTTGTTTCCCTTATACGTTTCTAGGGCCGTGAGGACCCCTTACCCACGGTCCGCCCTCCTTTTCCCTTCTGTCTGTTGTTGCGCGCACACATCGAAATGGGAGGGGCGGGGTTCTACTAGGAACACTCCATTAGAATGTATGATCGCACATTTTAAAGAAGGATATTCTAGAGGTTATGGTATTAAAATGGATGTAGCTCGTTTGCAGATTTTGTGTACTAGGGAGTGGCCCGATCTAGACCCTACCTGGCCCCGAGAGGGAACCTTTAATGTAGGAATTATTCAGTTAGTTCATCATAAAGTGCGTCTAACGCACCCCGAACAGTACCCTTATATAGATTCTTGGTTAAGTATTTGTGAAGATCCGCCTCCTTGGGCAAAGCGCTGCTATGAAGAGCAGTGCAGAATAATGTTAGCGAAAACAGATCATAGTCAGAAAACAGAAAAAGAACAGCCTAGTAAGAAAGGGAAAGATGAGAAATCCAGGAAGAAACCCATCCTGGTCGATCCTGATTCCCCAGAAGTAGTTCCCCGACAGCCTAGAACCCCGGGCCCAGTAAGAGTAGCCCGGCGTCCTGCCCCAGAGCCCTGGAGACAGCGGGTGCGGGACCCAACCCCTGAGCCACCTCCCGAAGAGCAGGAAGATGAGCTTCCTTTAGTTGAAGAAGATGATTCTACTGAGACAGAGACAGAGAAAGGCGAGTCAGATACAGAAACAGAGAAGGAAGAAACTGAGAATTCCCCGAGTGAGACTGACAGTGTAGAAGCGACCGCCAGTGTTAGCCTGCCAGTAAAAAGTAAATCCAAGACAAAGCATATAGAAAAGAAAGTAACCCTTGATAAGCCTGTAGAAAAGAAGAAAAAGAGCCCTGATAGGAAAGTTACAAAAATATCGCTTAGATCCCAAAAGACCTCCACTGCTAAGATGATGCCTTTACGGCAAGTCCCGGGAGTGCCTGTAAGGAATGACGATAATGAGGTGGTAGCGGGACCCCCAAGCTATGTGTATGTCCCCTTCTCTACAACTGATTTGTTAAATTGGAGGACGCATTATGCCTCCTATACCAATAAACCCCAAGAGCTTACAGAATTAGTGAATACTATTATGGAAACCCATCAACCCACATGGGCAGATTGCCGTCAGCTCCTGTCCACTTTATTTACTACAGAGGAGCGGACACGAATTAAAAAAGCAGCTATTGAGTGGCTGGCAGATAACCCTGTAGCTCCAGAACGAGGAGGAGAAAGAATAGACCAACGGGAAGCAGCCCAGAGGGAATTCCCGAATGAAGACCCCCGATGGGATCCGAATACTGAAAGACGATCCAGAGCCCTAGCCCGTTTTGGCCAAGGCTTGTTACAAGGCCTGAAAAGGGGGGGCCAGAAAGCTATGAACCTTTCCAAAGTTACTGAAGTTAACCAAGGCATAGATGAGAGTCCAGCAGTGTTTTATGAGAGGTTAACTGAAGCATATAGAATGTATACTCCCTATGATCCCGATGCACCAGGAAGTTTATGCATGGTGAATTCTGCTTTTGTAAATCAGTCTCAACCAGACATTAGACATAAATTACAGAAATTAGAAGGGTTTGCGGGCATGAATGCAACACAGTTATTGGAAGTCGCTCATAAAGTGTATGTGAATCGTGATAATGAAAGACAGAAAGAATGTGGTCGAAAGATGAAGAAGAAAGCTGATTGTTTTGGCTGCGGCCATAGTTGAACAGAAAAGGGGAGGTGTCCCTAGTCGAAGGAGCAGAGGAAGGGGGCGGGGCCGAGGTGGAAGCCGGCCCCAACTAGGCGTAAACCAATGCGCCTACTGCAGGGAGGAAGGACATTGGAGAGATGCATGCCCGCAACTCGAAGACGCCCACGAAGATGACGAAAACAATCATCAATGGAGAGAAGAAAGACGAGGCCGTCCCCGACATCGCGGAGGAGCTAATCGAGAGCAATATCAGCGTGAAAGAGGAGAAGCCGTGCAAGCATTGGCGGCAACAGCCTATGATGAAGATGACGTGGATTAGGACAGACCGGGCTCCGAATTTGCTTTAGGTCTCCAGGAGCCTATGGTCGGAATACAAATAGGAGACCAAGTTATGAACTTTATGGTTGATACTGGAGCAGAACATTCAGTAGTAGACAAGAAGATAGCCCCATTTTCTACAAAAGCAGTCACCATCGTAGGAGCAACTGGTGCCAAAGCTACAAAACCTTTTCTTCAGAATCGCATATGCAGTCTAGGAGGACAGCAAATAACTCATCAATTCCTTTACATGCCTGAATGTCCAGTGCCACTACTGGGACGAGATATGTTAGCCAAGCTACAGGCCCAAATATCCTTCACTGAAAGAGGAGAAATGCAAATGACAGTAAATTCGCAAGCCAAACCAGCAGGAATAATGCTGCTCACAGTTCCCCAAGAAGAAGAATGGAGATATTACAGTGATGATTCTGTCCAAGACACCTATTTCGAACAAACCTTGAAAAGTATTGATGTCCCACCTGGAGTATGGGCAGAAGGCAGTCCTCCAGGCCTAGCCAAACATATAGCTCCAGTAATTGTAATTCTCAAGCCTAGTGCTACACCAGTACATGTCAAACAATACCCTCTCCCTAGAGCTGTAATTGAAGGCATCCACCGCCACTTGCAAAGATTACTAGAACATGGCCTACTGAAAGTATGTCAATCCCCATGGAACACCCCACTTCTGCCAGTGAAAAAGCCTGGAACAGATGACTACCGCCCAGTGCAAGATCTAAGAAGAGTGAATGAAGCAGTTGAGACTATACATCCAGTTGTACCCAATCCTTACACTCTTCTAGGACTAATTCCTGCTGAAGCCACCCACTTCACTGTTTTAGATTTAAAAGATGCATTCTTTTGCATAAGATTAGCCCCCGTGAGTCAGATATTGTTTGCATTTGAATGGCAGGACCCCATCTCTGGAAGAGGGGGCCAACTCACCTGGACGCGATTACCCCAAGGATTCAAGAATTCGCCTACCATCTTTAGTGCTGCACTGAATCAAGACCTTTCCAGCTATCCAGTGGCCCCGGGGAAGAGAGTGCTTCTCCAATACGTGGACGATCTGCTGATAGCTGCTGTATCAGAAAGTGAATGCATACAAGCCACCAAAGACCTCTTGCAGTTACTAGATGAAGCTGGATACAAAGTTTCAAGAGCAAAAGCACAACTATGTCAAAAAGAAGTGAAATACTTGGGCTTTCGCATAACCCAAGGAAGCCGAAAATTAGGCAGAGAAAGAAAAGAAGCAGTATGCAGAATTCCAACCCCAACAACCAGAAAGCAAGTCAGAGCCTTCCTGGGAGCGGCAGGATATTGCCGAATCTGGATTCCCAACTTTGCCCAAATTGCTAAGCCACTGTATGAAGCCACAAAAGGAGAAGAAAAGTCGCCACTGGAGTGGGGACCTGAGCAGTATACAGCCTTCAGAACGTTGAAGGAAGAATTGATGTCATCACCAGCCCTTGGACTACCAGATGTTCATAAGCCTTTCCACTTGTTCGTACATGAAGCACAAGGAAATGCCTTAGGCATGTTGACTCAGAAATTGGGAAATTGGGAACGACCTGTAGCATACCTATCGAAACAATTGGATACTGTGGCCAAAGGATGGCCACCTTGCCTGAGAGCAGTTGCAGCTACAGCATTGTTGGTGAGTGAAGCAGACAAGCTCACACTAGGACAGAATATACGAGTCACTGTGCCACATGCAGTCCTTGCCCTTATGGAACAGAAAGCAAATCATTGGCTCACCAATTCCCGAATGTTGAAATATCAGAGCATGCTATGTGAAAACCCACAGATACAACTGGAAGTGAGCCATGCCTTGAATCCAGCCACATTGATACCTATTAGTGAAGAACTCCCAGAGCATGACTGTATAGAAGTCATGGACACTGTATTTTCAAGCCGACCTGATCTGACAGATGTGCCCATAGACAATCCTGACCAAATCTATTATGTTGATGGAAGCAGTCTCATCATCAATGGACGACGCTGTGCCGGATATGCAGTAGTCACTCAACATGAAGTTGTTGAGTCATCAGCCCTAGCCTCAGGCACATCAGCCCAGAAAGCAGAATTGATAGCACTTACCCGAGCACTACTACTAGGTACAAGACTTGTGTTGAATATATATACATACTCTAAGTATGCCTTCACTACCTTACATGCCCATGGAGCTCTCTACAAAGAAAGAGGACTCATCACATCCGGAGGAAAATCAGTTAAGTATGGCCCCGAGATACTGATGCTACTTGATGCAGTATGGGCCCCAACTCGTGTAGCTGTCATGCATTGCAGAGGACATCAAGCAGGAAAAGGAGAAGTTGCCCGAGGAAACAGATTTGCAGGTGCCTCAGCACGACAAGCAGCTATGACAGGACAAATTTCGCCACAAGCCATGCCGATGCAGGCAGCATTGTTTCCAGTACCCTTGAACTCATGGACACCACGATATACCACCAAAGAATTAGACTACTACTGTGACAGAGAGGATGGAGTACTGAAAGATGGGTAGATTGAACTGCCACTAGCAGAGGGCAGTCAACCCCCAGGACAAATAGTAATTCCCGAATTGTTAGGACCAGCCTTTGTCAAAGCTTTCCATGAAGCCACACACTATGGGAAGACCGCTATGGAAAAAGCACTTAGACCACATTTCTACATTGCCATGTTACCAGCCCTATCAGCCTCAGTAGCACGCCAGTGTCTAATTTGTGCCAAAAACAATGCCAAGCAAGGTCCCACACCACCACCTCGAGTTCAGTCAGGAGGTGTAACCCCCATGCACCACCTGCAGATTGATTTTACTGAAATGCCAAAAGCCAGTGGATACCACTACCTATTAGTATTAGTTTGTACTTTCTCTGGGTGGGTAGAAGCATTCCCAACCAGAACCGAAAAAGCTAGAGAAGTCACCAAAGTTTTATTGAGAGAGATTGTCCCTAGATTTGGAATTCCAGCAGTAATAGGGTCAGACAATGGACCCTCATTTGTTTCCCAGGTTACTCAACAGTTAGCAAAAGCCCTACAGATACAATGGAAACTCCACACTGCATACAGACCCCAGAGTTCAGGGAAAGTTGAGCGAATGAATCGTACCTTAAAAGCCCAAATGTCTAAGCTTTGCCAGGAGACAAACTTGAAGTGGCCCCAAGTGCTCCCAATAGCCTTACTCAGAATACGCTCAGCTCCTGTGAAGTCAACAGGATTTTCCCCTTTTGAAGTTCTGTATGGTAAACCCCCACCAATAGTGCAAGGAATTAAAGGAAGTCTAGCCCAAATTGGTTCAGAAATAACCAGGCAAGAACTCCTAGCTCTTAGTTTTGTTCTGCAGACTCTCCATGCGTGGATCCAAGACCAGTTGCCTATCAACTTGACTGAACCCCTGCATCCCTACCAGCCTGGTACCTCAGTGTGGATCAAAGATTGGAAGAAGACACCGCTGGAACCCCATTGGAAGGGACCATACACCGTCATCCTGTCTACCCCAACTGCAGTAAAGGTAGCGGAGATCGACGCCTGGATCCACCACAGCAGAGTCAAGCCCGCAGCATCTCCAGAACCTGAGCAGTGGACCGCGGAGCAGCATCTTGATGCACCTTTGCAAGTTACTCTGAGACGGCAACCAGCAGCTTAGACACTTTGTCACAGTGCCTTGCAGTAGCCAAGTCTTTCGAAGAGGATTGCTGTTTTCCATGCAGCAACAGTTTTGTTTCAACGAACCCAATCTGCGTGTGATTTTGCACACTACTTTGATACTACATTGATTAACCATACTTCAAAAGCCAACTGAAATTGCTAAGTTGGTTACTGTGTGATGGACAACTTGAGGATCTTCAATCAACACTCAGCACCCGTTGAAATTGCTTTATTAGCGCACGGGGCGAAGAAAAGATCGTCGTGGTCAAGATCTGCAAGCTGAGGATTCAGAAGAACTCCAATCAACATGTATCTTTACCTTTGCTTGGCCCTGGTTGCCTGTTTTGGAGGTTTTGAACTGACTCATGCTTTACCTCCATGCACTGCTTGCATTACTTCTACTCGAACTGGACTGAAAGTAACTCAGACTTTGATTTACCATTCTCACTATACCTGCACTGGTAAAGTGACTCGGTGTATTTATAACACCACTGAACTAAATGTTTGCATTAAAGGTAGCTCCAGAGTATGCTATAACCCGCATCAGAACCCATCCTATTATACGTTGGAAATACGATGGAATGATGCAGACGGACCTTTAATTAATGCTACACGACCACTTAAAGATGCTAGTATACCTGCTGTTTTATATTTTGATGCATGTGATGTTATAAACAGAGATAGTCGTTCCAAATGTGGTACCTGGGAAAAAGCCTATCGCAATGATCATAAGTATATGTGCCCAGAAGGTGCCACGGGATGGAGAAAGTGTACTGGTAAGAAAGGGTCATATAGTACTGCCCCAGCTACAGATTACTATTGCCCAAACTGGGAGTGTGTTTTTTATGCTACATGGAATGCTGGTATTACAGATGAACAGAGAGATAATCGAGTTGCCACTTTGACTAAGTCAAAAACAGATGACAAATGTAAGAAAGGTGCTTGTAACCCTTTGCAATTACGGATCCGTAATCCTAATGCATGGAAACAAGGATACAAGTTTGGTTTACGTATTGCAGGTGGAGCAGTAGATCCAGGAACCATTGTGTATATAAGATTGAATACCCAAGCCTACAAGTCATCTAAATACCACATCCATAACACTTTCTATGAAGCTATGCATGTAAATAAGTTTGAAATTCCCCATCCATCCCAGAATTTGTTTCTAGAATTAGCTGGAGCAGTAGTATCCAGCCTAAAGATCTCAGATTGTTATTTCTGTGGCGGAACCCAGATGGGTGACCAGTGGCCATGGGAGGCCCAAGAATTGAATTATTCTCTGACTTACAATCAGACTAAATTACACAAGACTACTAGCGAATGGGTGTTAGCGCACTCAATTGTTGGACGTCTTTGCTATGCCAGAACTGGACCTCAGTTCACCCAAGAGGTAGGACAGCTGGTCTGTCTTAGCCAGAAGTTTTATAATGCCACTACCAAAAAGACATCATGGTGGTCAGGAAATAAAGGGCCTGAACCTCCTAACCCATTAGCCAGATTTCCCGAACTTGCTGGTTTATGGACTAATCTTGCCAAAACTCATGCTTGGCAAGCCCCACCTGGTCTGTATTGGATCTGTGGAAACCGAGCGTATGCTCAACTCCCATCACATTGGGGAGGAGCATGTGTCTTAGGGACCATCAGACCTTCTTTCTTTCTCCTACCCACAGAACATGGAGAACAAATAGGATACCCAGTGTACACTACCCACAGACACAAAAGAGCACTGAGACAGAAGAGAGCACCCCTCCAAATAGGCAAATGGGAGAAGTGGGAGGGTGATGATTGGCCACCAGAAAGAATTATTGAATATTATGGGCCTGCCACTTGGAATGATGATGGTATGTGGGGATATCGGACACCAATCTATATGATTAATCGTATTATCCGCTTACAAGCAGTAGTTGAAATAATAACTAATGAAACTAGCCATGCTCTCACACTTTTAGCTAGACAAAGCACCCAAATGCGCACTGCCATATACCAGAATCGTCTAGCACTTGATTATTTGTTAGCAGCTGAAGGAGGAGTATGTGGTAAACTGAATCTAACCAATTGCTGTTTGAAAATAGATGATAAAGGTCAAGTAGTTGAAAACATTGCTGAAGATATGCGCAAACATGCTTATGTGCCATTTCAGACTTGGCACCCACTAAGGTTACCTAACTGGTTTGCTAACCTTTTCTCATGGCTAGGAGGACTGAAGACTTTTCTAATACTAGTATTACTGATTGTTGTTGTTATTTTCCTATTGCCATGTATAATTCCATGCTGTATGCGTTCCATACACAGTGCTATTGATAGTACGGTAGAGCGGAAGACCGCAACTAAGATAATGGCTTTATACCAACCTCGTCCTCCTGGATATAGCCGGACTCCTCTAACCTTAGTATAATTATTTTGAAGTGATTTAATTCTCACACCTTATTAACTAATAGGGTGAGATTAATCAAAGGGGGGAATGTGGCAGGTGTAGGCCTGTGATCCACAGTGTCTGACATAAGCAAGCCTAGCTAGCTTGACCTGTAAATGAAGCTTGTGAAGAGGCCCATAGGAATTGCATATCCCCCAATATGCTGCTATAGAATTAGAACTCAGTAAAAGTATTGAATTAGCTTAGACAAGCAGAACAGATGGAAAAATACAGAAAGTAATGTTTAAAACTGCTGACAGAGAAGTTATAAAGCTCTGCTTCCCTGCACGTATTAACTAGCCCAATAGCCTTGAAAGTAGGAAAGTAACAAGTTGGTGAACTGACCATTGTAATTGGGACTAGAAGGGGGGTGAGCAGGCGCTGAGCCCACTCAAAGAACATAATTGGATAATCATTATCAGTACCGGAACCAATAGAAGGGGTACGGGAGGTACGGGAGGTTACCGGGACCAATGAAATGTTTTTCTATACCTAGAATAGAGCAAAAGTCTATAAAAGTTGTTGTATTGCCAGAGAACATTGCTCAGCCATTTTGAATTTGATTCTGCTTGAGACTTGTGCACAAATAAATGATTTTGACCTTCTGAACAGACTCCTGGTATTATTGGTTTGTCTGCGCTCTGCTGCTACAGCAGCAGAGCGCAGACAATCCAATGATACCAGGAGTCTGTTCAGAAGGTCCAAATCATTTATTTGTGCACAAGACTCAAGCAGAATCAAATTCAAAATGGCTGAGCCCCCGCTGTTAGTAAAACAACAACTTTTATAGCTTTCTTTCCCATTCTAGACATAGGCAAACTTTTCATTGGTCCCGGTAACCCCTCGTACACCTTCTATTGGTTCCGGTACCGATATGGCTATCCAATGATGTCCCTCGACTGGGCTCAGCACCTGCTTACCCCCCTTACAGTCCCAATTACAATGGTCCGTTCACCAACTTTGATACTTCTCTCCTCCAAGGTCGCTATCCAGCTGGAATATGTGGGAAAGCAGGGCACTGTAACCTTTCTTTCAGCAGAGTTAATTAATTTCACAGAAGCTTCACTCTCTTATCAATACCAATTAAACCTTATTTTTCTATATTTTCTAAGTTTCGATTCTGCTTAGCTAAGCTTAATTGTGCTTAGTTAAGTTTCAGTTCTATGGTAGCAGCATTTTGGGGATGTGTAATTCCTTTGGGCCTCTCCACAGGCTTCATTTACAGGTCAAGCTGTTTAGGCCTATCTGCTTATTTCAGACACCATGGATCATAGGCCTTCGCCTACCACATTCCCCCCTTTGATTAATCTCACCCTATTACTTAATAAGGTGTGAGAGTTAAATCACTTAATTCGACTATACTGGGGTCGGGTTTCGACCATATATAGTAGGCCTAGGATGCCATAAGGCCAAAATCTTAGTTGCGGTTTTCCGCTCTACTGTGTTTTCAATAATACTGTTAATAGAACACATACAACATGGAATTATACATGGTAATAGTAAAAACACAGCTATAATCACTATTAGCATAAGGAAAGTAGTAAGTCCTCCTAAACCTGAGAAAATAGATGCGAACCAGTTAGGAATCTTAAGACCATGCCAAGTCTGTACTGGCACGTAAGCTTGTTTTCGCATATTTTCAGCAATCTCTTCAACTACTTGATCTTTATCATCTATTTTTAAACAGCAATTGGTTAAATTCAGTTTACCACATACTCCTCCTTCAGCTGCCAATAAGTAGTCTAATGCTAAGCGATTCTGATATATGGCAGTACGCATTTGTGTGCTTTGTCTAGCTAAAAGTGTGAGTGCTTGGCTAGTCTCATTAGTTATTAATTCAACTACTGCTTGTAAGCGGATAATACGATTAATCATATACACAGGGGTCCGATAGCCCCACATGCCATCTTCGTTCCAAGTGGCAGGTCCATAATAGGCAATTATTCTCTCAGGTGGCCAATCATCTCCATCCCATTTTTGCCACTTGCCTATCTGCAGGGCTGCTCTCTTCTGTCTCTTAGTGTATACTGGGTATCCTAATTGTTCTCCGTGTTCTGTGGGTAACAAGAAGAAAGAAGGTCTAATGGTTCCTAGGACACACGCCCCTCCCCAGTGTATAGGGAGTCGGGCATATGCTCGGGTTCCACAGATCCAATACAAGCCAGGTGGGGCTTGCCAGGCATGAGGCTGGGCAAGATTAGTCCATAAGTCGGCGAGCTCAGGGAATTTTGCTAATGGATTAGGGGGTTCAGATGCATTAACCCTGACCACCAGGACGTCTGTTTGGTGGTGTCATTATAGAACTTTTGGCTGAGACAGACCAGCTGTCCCACCTGCAGATTGAACTGAGGTCCAGTTCTGGCATAGCACAGACGTCCAACTATTGGGTGTGCCAATACCCATTCACTTGTGGTCTTATGTAACTCAGTATGATTATAAGTCATAGAATAATTCAATTCATGGGCTTCCCATGGCCACTGGTCACCCATTCTGGTCCCACCACAAAAGTAACAATCTGAAATATGGAGACTAGATACTACTGCTCCAGCTAATTCCAAGAATAAGTTCTGAGAGGGATGGGGGATGTCAAACTTATTCACATGCATGGTTTCATAGAAAGTGTTATGGATATGGTACCTGGATGATCGATGGGCTTGGGTATTTAATCTTATATATACAATGGTTCCTGGATCTGATCCAGATCCTGCAATTCGTAGGCCAAATTTATACCCTTGTTTCCATGCACTGGGATTCATTATAACGAGTTCTAATGGATTACAGGCACCCTTTTTACAATTTGCTATATGCTTGACGTATGGTTTGTTTAAGGCAGCCATTCGATTGTCTCTGGTATTTTCTATCATACCAGTCTTCCAAGTGGCATAGAAAATACATTCCCATTTCAGGCAATAGTAATCTGCAATTGGGGCTATACTATATTCATTGGCTAGAACTCTTTTACCTGTACACTCTCCCCATCCCGTAGTTCCCTCTGGACACATATATTTGTCATTATGTGAGTAAGTTTTCTCCCAATTGGCACATTTGGAACGACTATCTCTATTTATGGCATCACAAGCATCAAAATATAAAACAGCACCTTTTGTAGGATCAGTGAGTGGGGGTGTGGCATTGAGCAAAGCCCCATCTGCATCATTCCATCGTATCTCTAAAGTGTAATAGGATGGATTCTGATGCGGGTTAAAGCACACTTTAGTATTACCTTTAGTACAAACGTTCAGTTCAGTGGTGTTATAAATACACCAGGTTACTTTACCAGTACAGGTATAGTAAGAATGATAGAGCAAAGTCTGAGTTACTTTCATTCCAGTTCGAGTGGAAGTAATGCAAGCAGTACATGGAGGTAAGGCACAAGTCAGTTCAAGGCCCCCCATGCAAGCAACCAGGATAAGGTAAAAATAAAGATGCATGTTGATTGGAGTTCTTCTGAATCCTCACTTGGAAATCTTGACCTCGACGTCCTCTCCCCGTTTGCTAATTAAGCAATTCAACGGGTGTTGAATGTTGATTGAAGATCCTCAAAATGTCCGCCGGATGCCAACTTATCAGCTACAGTTGGCTCTGAATATTGTTAATCAATATAGTATCATTTAGTGTACGAAAATCGCACACATGGAGTTTGTGAGAACAAATCTTGCTGTGTTGGAAACAGCAATCCTCTTCGAAAGACTTGTCCACTGCAAGGCACTGTGGTTGTTGGGGTGACCCCAAAAAGGGTCTAGGTCGCTGGTTGCCGTCTCAGGGTGAGTCGCAAGGGTACATCAGGATGTTGTACTGCTGTCCACTGCTCGGAATCTGGAACGGCTGCTGGCTTGACTCTGCTGTGATGAATCCAGGAATCGATTTCTGCTACCTTTACTGCAGTTGGGGTAGACAGGATGACGGTGTATGGTCCCTTCCAATGAGGTTCCAGCGGTGTCTTCTTCCAATCCTTGATCCACACCGAGGTACCAGGCTTGTAGGGATGTAGGGGTTCCGTCAAGTTGATAGGCAACTGGTCCTGTATCCACGCATGAAGAGTCTGTAGAACAAAACTAAGAGATAGAAGTTCTTGTCTGGTTATTTCTGAACCAATCTGTGTTAAACTACCTTTAATTCCCTGCACTATTGGTGGGGGTTTGCCATACACAACTTCAAAAGGGGAGAATCCTGTTGACTTCACAGGAGCTGAGCGTATTCTGAGTAAAGCTATTGGGAGTACTTGGGGCCACTTCAAGCGGGTCTCCTGACAAAGCTTAGACATCTGGGCTTTCAAGGTACGGTTCATTCGCTCAACTTTCCCTGAACTCTGAGGTCTATATGCAGTGTGTAGCTTCCATTGTATCTGTAGGGCATTTGCTAACTGCTGAGTAATCTGAGACACAAATGAGGGCCCATTGTCTGACCCTATTACTGCTGGAATTCCAAATCTGGGGATAATCTCTCTTAGCAAAACTTTGGTAACTTCTCGGGCCTTTTCAGTTCTGGTGGGGTAAGCCTCCACCCACCCAGAGAAGGTACAAACTAACACTAACAAGTAGCGGTATCCATTGGCTTTTGGCATTTCAGTAAAGTCAATTTGCAGGTGGTGCATGGGGGTTACACCTCCTGACTGAACTCGGGGTGGTGGCGTGGGACCCTGTTTGGCATTGTTCTTGGCACAAATTAGACACTGACGAGCTACTGAGACTGATAGGGCTCCCAACAAAGCAATTCAAAAATGTGGCTTGAGTGCTTTTTCCATAGCACTTTTCCCATAATGTGTGGCTTGATGGAAAGCCTTGACAAAGGCTGGTCCCAATAATTCAGGGATTACTATTCGTCCTGGGGGTTGACTGCCCTCCGCTGGTGGCAGCTCAATCCACCCATCCTTCAGCACTCCTTCTTCCTTATTACAATAGTAATCCAATTCTTTGGTGGTATATCGTGGTGTCCATGAATTAAGGGGTACTGGAAACAATGCTGCCTGCATTGGCATGGCTTGTGATGAAATTTGGCCTGTCATGGCTGCTTTTCGCGCTGCGGCATCAGCGAATCTGTTTCCTTGGGCAACATCTCCTTTTCCTGCTTGGTGTCCTCGGCAGTGCATGACAGCTACACGTGTTGGGGCCCATACTGCATCTAGTAACATCAATATTTCCGGGCCATATTTGATCGATTTTCCTCCTGACGTAATGAGCCCTCGTTCTTTGTAGAGAGCTCCATGTGCATGCAAGGTGGTGAAGGCATATTTTGAGTCTGTGTACACATTTAACAAAAGTTTTGCACCCAATACTAATGCTCGGGTGAGTGCAATCAATTCTGCTTTCTGGGCTGATGTGCCTGATGCCAGGGCTGATGATTCAATGACTTCCTCCCGGGTGACTACTGCATACCCGGCACAACGTCGTCCATTGATGATGAGACTGCTTCCATCCACAAAATAGGTCTGATCAGGATTTTCTAGGGGCACATCTGTCAGATCAGGTTGACTTGAGAATACAGTATCCATGACTTCTATACAGTCATGTTCTGGGGGTTCTTCGCTGACTGGTATCAAGGTGGCTGGGTTCAAGGCATGGCTCACTTCTAGTTGTATCTGTGGGTTTTCACATAACATACTTTGGTATTTCAGCATTCGGGAGTTGGTGAGCCAATGGTTCGCCTTCTGTTCCATGAGGGCAAGTACTGCATGTGGCACGGTGACTCGTAGATTCTGTCCTAAGGTGAGTTTGTCTGCTTCACTCACTAACAATGCTGTAGCTGCAACTGCTCTCAAGCATGGTGGCCATCCTTTGGCCACAGTGTCCAATTGTTTCGATAGGTATGCTACAGGTCGCTCCCAATGTCCTAATTTCTGAGTCAACATGCCTAAGGCGTTCCCTTGCACCTCATGCACAAATAGATGGAAAGGCTTGTGAACATCTGGAAATCCAAGTGCTGGTGACGACATCAACTCTTCCTTCAATGTCTTAAAGGCTGCATCCTGCTCAGATCCCCACTCTAGTGGCGACTTTTCTTCTCCTTTGTTGGCATCGTATAGTGGTTTGGCAATTTGAGCAAAGTTGGGTATCCAGATTTGGCAATATCCTGCTGCTCCCAGAAAAGTTCTAACTTGCTTTCTGGTAGTTGGGGTTGGGATTCTGCACACGGCTTCTTTTTGTTCTCGCCCTAATTGTCGGCTTCCTTTAGTTAAACGAAAGCCCAAGTATTTCACTTCTTTTTGGCATAGCTGTGCTTTTGCTCTGGAAACTTTGTATCCAGCTTCATCCAGTAGCTGCAAGAGGTCATTGGTGGCTTGTATACATTCACTTTCTGATACAGCAGCTACCAGCAGATCGTCCACATATTGTAGAAGTACTCTCTTCCCTGGGGCCACTGGATAGCTTGAAAAATCTTGGTTTAGTGCAGCACTGAAAATGGTAGGTGAATTCTTGAATCCTTGGGGTAATCGTGTCCAAGTGAGTTGGCCCCGTCTTCCTGAGACAGGGTCCTGCCATTCAAAGGCAAACAGCAATTGGCTAATTGGGGCTAATCTTATGCAGAAGAATGCATCTTTCAAATCTAAAACAGTAAAATGGGTAGCTTCAGCTGGAATCAATCCTAAGAGTGTGTAAGGATTTGGCACAACTGGATGTATGGTCTCAACTGCTTCATTCACTCTCCTTAGGTCCTGCACCGGCAGGTAGTCACCTGTCCCAGGCTTCTTTACTGGCAGGAGTGGAGTGTTCCATGGTGACTGACATACTTTGAGTAGGCCGTACTCCAGTAGTCTTAACAAGTGGCGATGAATGCCTTCAATTGCTGCTCTTGGGAGGGGGTATTGCTTGACATGTACTGGTTCGGCACTAGGCTTGAGATTCACAATTAATGGAGCTATATGTTTGGCTAGGCCTGGGGGATTGTCTTCTGCCCATACTCCAGGTGGGGCGTCAATGCTTTTCAAAGTATGTTCAAAATAGGTGTCCTGGACGGACTCAGTACTATAATATCTCCATTCTTCTTCTCGGGGAACCGTAAGTAACATTAGTCCAGCAGGTTTTGAGTTTACTGTCATTTGCATTTCTCCTTTCTCAGTGAAGGATATTTGGGCCTGTAACTTGGCTAGCATGTCTCGTCCCAGTAATGGCACTGGGCACTCGGGCATATAGAGAAATTGATGCGTTATTTGCTGTCCTCCCAGATTGCATATACGGTTCTGAAGAAAAGGCTTTGTGGCTTTGGCACCAGTTGCTCCCACAATGGTGACTGCTCTTGCGGAAAATGGGGCTATTTGTTTATCTACTACAGAATGTTCTGCTCCAGTATCAACCATAAAGTCCATAAATTGGTCTCCTATTTGTATGCTGACCATAGGCTCCTGGAGACCTAAAGCGAATTCGGAGCCCGGTCTGTCCTAATCTGCTTCATCTACATCTTGGGTCGCTGCGGCTCCCACCGCCTGTATGGCCTCCGCCCGTTCTCGTTGAAATTGTTCTCGATTGCCCCCTCCGCGGTTGCGGGGTCGGCCTCTTCCTCTTTCTCTCCAATGGGCATTATTTTCGTCATCCTGAGAGGCGTCTTCGAGTTGCGGGCATGTATCTCTCCAATGTCCTTCTTCTTTGCAATAAGCACATTGGTTCACGCTTAGTAGGGGCCAGCCATCTCCTCGGCCCCGCCCTCTTCCTCTGCTCCTTCGACTAGGGAAACCTCCCCTTTTCTGTTCAACTATGGCCGCAGCCAAAAAATCAGCTTTCTTCTTCATCTTTCGATCACATTCTTTCTGTCTTTCATTATCACGATTCACATACACTTTATGAGCGACTTCCAGTAGCTGAGTTGCATTCATGCCCACAAACCCTTCTAGTTTTTGTAGCTTACGTCTAATGTCTGGTTGTGACTGATTTACAAAAGCAGCATTCACCATGCATAAGCTTCCTGGTGCATCTGGGTCATAGGGAGTATACATTCTGTATGCTTCAACTAATCTTTCGTAGAATACTGCTGGGCTTTCATCTATTCCCTGATTAACTTCGGATACTTTAGAGAGATTCATGGCTTTCTGACCCCCCTTTCGCAGACCTTGCATAAGGCCTTGACGAAACCATGATAGAGATTTGGATCCTCTCTCTGTATTCGGATCCCACTGAGGGTCTTCATTTGGGAATTCTCTCTGAGCCACTTCTCGGTTGTCTATCCCTACTCCATCCCCCGGTGCTAAAGGATTATCTGCCAGCCAGTCGACAGCAGCTCGCTTAATTCGTGTCCGCTCCTCAGTAGTGAATAAAGTGGACAGGAGCTGGCGGCAATCTGCCCAAGTGGGATGGTGGGTTTCCATAATGGTATGCATTAATTCTGTTAGTTCTTGGGGCTTGTTGGTATAGGAAGCATAATGCGTCTTCCAGTTTAGCAAATCAGTAGTGGAGAAGGGCACATATACTAAACTTAGGGGTCCCGCCACCACATGATTATCTTCATCTCTTATGGGCACTCCCGGGACTTGCCGCAAAGGCATCAACTTCGTAGTGGAAGTTTTTCTGGTTCTGAGGGGGATTTTAGAGACTCTCCTGGCAGGGGCTTTCTTCTTGCCCATGCGCTTAGTCTGTGACGCTTTACTTTTGGCCGATGAGCTCGTACTGACAGTTGTCTTTATACTATCAGTATCGCTCTGGGAAGACCCTTCCTCTCCTTCTTCTGCCTCAGACTCAACTTTTTCCTCAGTCTCGGTTGAGTCATCCTCCTCATCTGGACTGAGTTTATCTGCCTGCTCTTCTGGCGGTGGGTCTGGGGTTGGGTCCCGCTCCCGCTGTCTCTGTGGTTCTGGGGCGGGACGCGGTGGCACTTTTACTGGATGCTGGGCTCGGGGCTGTCTAGTTACCACTTCCGGGGACTCAGGATCTGCAAGGACGGGTCTCTGTCTGGATTTCTCATCTGTCCCTGTCTTTTGAGTCTGATCTGTTTTCTGCGTTTGATCTGTTAATGCTAACATTATTCTGCACTGTTCTTCATAACAGCGCTTTGCCCAAGGGGGCGGGCTCTCACAAATACTTAACCAGGAATCTATATAGGGATACTGATCGGGGTGCGCTACTCGCACTTTCTGGTGAACTGACTGAATAATTCCTATAGTAAAAGTTCCCTCTCGGGGCCACATAGGATCTAGTGCAGGCCACTCCCTAGTACACAAAACTTGCAATCGTGTCGCAGTCATTTTAATCCCATAATCTCCTGAATATACTTTATTAAAATGCGTGATCATACATTCTAACGGAGTGTGCCTAGTAGACCCCGCCCCTACCATATCGATGTGTGCACACAACAACAAACAGAAGGGAAAAGGAGGACGGACTGTGGGTAAGGGGTCCTCATGGCCCTAGAAACATATAAGGAAAACAAATAACAAGACAAGACGACGGTCGCTTCCTCCTTTTTACGACCTGGACGCGATCGCCCGGCCAGGAAATGCGTTACTCAGGAGTCCGCCTTCGCTTGGTCCGTGCTGCCAGACCTCTCATTCACACTTCATTCACACAATCATGCTAGCAACGTATCCCAAAAACACAGCCCAATCCTGTCTTTTCTGACTAGGCTATGTCAAATTCCAAAATCAAGAAGACGATAGTTTCACCCTGCGCATACTCATGCAGGGTTAATCGGACCGTCTTTGAGAGGTGATCAAGCTCTCTTTCCAAATTCCAAGTTCCAAGTTCCAAGGTTCAAACAGCAGTTCTGCTCTGTCTCATCTGTCTAGACATATCAAATCAAAACTATACTCACCGGATCCGGTCCCAGTTCCCAAGCGAGCGCATGAGTTGGACCTCGGACTCCCCTCACGGGTTCGAGGTGTTGGATCCAACCGGGTCCGGCACCCGGCGAGGCCTGGCCCAACTCTCTCCGATGCAACTGGACCGGCGGCGCCTGGGAGCCGAGCCCACGTCGGGAGGGCACGATCCCGGCAGGACCAAACCTGTAGAGGCGGAAAGTCGTGGTATATTGGCTCATATACCCCTACTAACCACACGTTCCCGGCCAATGCACCAAGAATATGTAGCAGCAGAGCGCAGACAATCCAATGATACCAGGAGTCTGTTCAGAAGGTCCAAATCATTTATTTGTGCACAAGACTCAAGCAGAATCAAATTTAAAATGGCTGAGCCCCCGCTGTTAGTAAAACAACAACGTTTATAGCTTTCTTTCCCATTCTAGACATAGGCAAACTTTTCATTGGTCCCGGTAACCCCTCGTACACCTTCTATTGGTTCCGGTACCGATATGGCTATCCAATGATGTCCCTCGACTGGGCTCAGCACCTGCTTACCCCCCTTACAGTCCCAATTACAATGGTCAGTTCACCAACTTTGATACTTCTCTCCTCCAAGGTCGCTATCCAGCTGGAATATGTGGGAAAGCAGGGCACTGTAACCTTTCTTTCAGCAGAGTTAATTAATTTCACAGAAGCTTCACTCTCTTATCAATACCAATTAAACCTTATTTTTCTGTATTTTCTAAGTTTCGATTCTGCTTAGCTAAGCTTAATTGTGCTTAGTTAAGTTTCAGTTCTATGGTAGCAGCATTTTGGGGATGTGTAATTCCTTTGGGCCTCTCCACAGGCTTCATTTACAGGTCAAGCTGTTTAGGCCTATCTGCTTATTTCAGACACCATGGATCATAGGCCTTCGCCTACCACAATGCTAGGCCATAGCCTACCACATTCCCCCCTTTGATTATTCTCACCCGCAAGTGAGGAGGGTGAGAATTAAATCACTCATTAGTCAATTAACTCATTATACTGGTGTAATAGCAGCATCATCTTGGGGTATAGGATAATATCGCCACATAGCTAATACCTTCGCAGCTGCCTTCCGCTCTATAGTGTTATCAATTGATGATGTTATCATGCGTTAGCATAGGGGTAGGAGACAAGGGAGCAATAAGCACATGGCTAATATGAATAGTACAATAAACATAAGGGCTTTCAGACCACCAATCCAGGAAAACAATGAACCAAACCACCCATCCATCTTTAAACTGTGCCAAGTCTGGACAGGCACAAATGTCTGCTCTCTCATCTGGGTGGCTAAATCTTCAACTACATGCCCATTGTTATCAATCTGTAAACAACAATTACTTAGATTCAGCTTCCCACATACCCCACCTTCAGCTGCTAACAAATAATCTAAAGCTAAACGATTTTGATAAATGGCTGTGCGCATTTGCGTACTTTGCTTTGCCAGAAGGGTTAGTGCTTTACTAGTTTCATTGGTTATGATTTCAACAACAGCTTGCAAACGTATTATTCGATTAATCATATAAAACGGGGGTACGATATCCCCAAGTCCCATCCTGCTCCCAAGTAGCAGGTCCATAGTATGAGATGATTCTTTCTGGGGGCCATTCTTCAGATGACGCGTCCCATTTGTCCCATTGGCCTATTTTCAAGGCCTCCTTCAGCTGTCGACTTCTGTACACAGGATATCCCAGCTGTTCTCCCTGGGATGTAGGCAGAAGGAAAAAGGAAGGTCGTATGGTTCCCAATACACATGCGCCTCCCTAGTGATGAGGAAGTCTGGCATATGCTCGGGTTCTGCAGATCCAGTCCAGTCCAGGTGGTGCTTGCCAGAAGTTATATGCTGCTAAGTTAGTCCAGATGCTGGCAAGTCTGGGGAACTGGACTAGAGGATTGGAAGGTTCAGTAGTGTTGACTCCTGACCACCAAGATGTCTTCTTAGTGGTACTGTTGTAGAACTTCTGAGTGAGACAGACCAGCTGCCCCACTTCCATATTAAACATTGGTCCATAGCGAGAAAAACACGATGGAGTGGGCCAATACCCATTCACTTGTGGTATTGTGTATATTAGTCTGATTATATGGAACAGAATAGTTCAGTTCTTGTGCTTCCCAAGGCCATTGGTCTCCCATTGTTGTTCCTCCACAAAACAAACAGTCTGAAACATGGAGACTAGATGCAACTGCTCCCGCTAATTCAAGAAATAAGTTCTGGGAGGCAGGAGGGATTTCAAACTCTGATTTCATGGCTTCGTAGAAGGAGTGATGTATACAATAGGGTGAGGATACATGGGTTTTAGTGTTTAATTGCAGATATAAAATAGTCCCAGGATCTACACCTCCTCCTGCAATATGCAACCCAAACTTGTATCCTTGCTTCCAGTGGCTGGGGTTGGCTATGAAAAGTTGTAGAGGATTACAGGCACCTTTCTGGCATTTCTTGGGTTCTGGTAGTCTGATCTTGGTTAAGCTGCCTTTGCGATGATCTCCATCTCGTCCCGTCGGTGCATTCTTCCAAGTAGCAAAATATACGCATTCCCATTTTGGGCAAAAGTAATCATGTCTTGATGAGGTGGTGTATATGGTGGCTGCAGTACTCTTTCCTGTACATCGTCCCCATCCGTAGGCTCCTTCTGGACACATGTATTTATCATCATGGTAGTATGCTCGCTCCCATGACCCACATCTGTAGTAAGCATTTCTGTTGATTGCATCACAAGCATCAAAGTTCAAGGTGGTAGGTTTTGTGGGATTGGTGAGGGGTTTTGTCGCATTCAGGATGGGTCCATCTTCATCATTCCAACATATCTCAAATGTATAGTATGATGGGTTTTGTCGAGGGTTATAACAAGTCTTACTTTTCCCCTTTGTGCAAATGTTCAGTTCGGTGCCATTATAAACACACCGGCTGACTGTTCCAGTGCAAGTATAGTAGGAATGATAGAGCAAAGTCTGAGTAATCTTTTGTCCTGTTCGGGTGGTGGTTATGCAGGCTGCACAAGGGGGTAGAGCTAAAGTCTTTTCCAGGATTCCCAGGATCACCACTCCCACAAGGCAATAGTGGAAGAACATTGTGATTACAGTCTCTGGAGGTTATCTGGAAAGTTGAGGATAATGAACTTTGCTGAGTTTTTCTTCTGTTTCTGCTGTGATGGTCACTTTCATGTGACGTGGGTGGATTCTGAAGATTCTCTTATAAAGCTGGCTGTCTCCTCAAGGTGAGTCGTAATGGAGACTCAGGATCATTCACTGACGTCCATTGGCCAGGATCAGGAGCAGCTGCCGGCTTCACTCGACTGTGGTGAATCCAAGGTTCGAATTCTGCAACTTTCACTGCGGTGGGGTTGACAGGATGACAACGTATGGTCCCTTCCAATGCGGCGCCAGTGGGGTCTTTCTCCACTCTTTCACCCACACGGACGTTCCTGGCTTGAAGGGATGCAGAGGCTCAGTCAGGTTGATGGGTAGTCAGTCTTGCACTCATGTTTGGAGTTTCTGCAAAACAAAACCTAAAGCTAATAGTTCTTGTCTAGTTATTTCAGATCCTATCTGTCTCATGTCTCCCTTTATTCCCTGCACTATGGGTGGAGGTCGCCCATACAAAATCTCAAAAGGGGAGACTCCTAAGGATCTGGTGGGAGCTGAACGTATCCTAAGAAGGGCTATGGGGAGGACTTGGAGCCACTTCAGGTGTGTTTCTTGGCAGAGCTTGGATAACTGAGGTTTCAAGGTTCTATTCATATGCTCTACTTTCCCTGAGCTTTGGGGTCTGTAAGCAGTGTGCAACTTCCATTTTATTCGCAGAGCTTGAGCTAACTGTTGGGTCACTTGGGATACAAATGTTGGACCATTATCTGACCCTATAGTTGATGGTATTCCAAATCGGGGAATGATCACATGGAGCAATGCCCTAGTAACTTCTCGGGCTTTCTCAATTCGGGTGGAGTAGGCTTCTACCCACCCTGAAAATGTGCAGACTAACACTAACATATAGTGATATCCATTTACACGGGGCATTTCAGCAAAGTCTATCTGTATATCACTCATGAGGGTCACCCCTACTGACTGAACTCTTGGGGGTGGAGCAGGACCTTGCTTGGCATTATTTTTGGCACATATCAGGCAGTGCTGTGCCACCGAGGCGGTCAGGGATCCTAGTAATGAAAAACAGAAATGAGGTCTCAGGGCTTTCTCCATGGCTGTTTTTCCATAATGTGTGGCTTGGTGGAAAGCTTGGACAAAGGCTGGCCCTAATGCTTCATAAGAACATAACATAAGAACATAAGATATGCCATACTGGGTCAGACCAAGGTCCATCAAGCCCAGCATTGTTTCCAACAGTGGCCAATCTAGGTCATACGTACCTAGCAGTTTCCCCAAGGGACACAGGTTCCACAATGCTTGTACTGGTTCAAGCATTGATATCCTGGGTCCCTTCTTAATAATGGTTTATGGACCTTTCCTCCAGGAACTTGTCCAAACCTTTTTTAAACCCAGCTACACTAACAGCCTTTACTACATCCTCCGGTAACAAATTCCAGAGTTTGATTACACGTTGAGTGAAAAAATATTTTCTTTTATTAGTCTTAAATAGTTTACCCTGTAGCTTCATTGCATGTCCCCTAGTCTTTCCATATTCTGATAAGGTAAACAATCGATCTACGTTTACCCGTTCCACTCCGTTCATTAATTTATAGACTTCTATCATATCTCCCCTCAGCCGTCTCTTCTCCAGGCTAAAGAGCCCCAACCTTTTTAGCCTTTCTTCATAGGAGTAGCCTTCCATCCCCTTTACCATTTTGGTGGCTCTTCTCTGAACCTTTTCTAAAATCGCTATATCCTTTTTAAGATACGGCGACCAGAATTGCACACAATATTCAAGGTGCGGTCTCACCATGGAACGATATAGAGGCATTATAATATCTTTTGTTTTATTTTCCATTCCTTTCCTTATCATACCTAGCATTCTATTTGCTCTCTTGGCCACCGCTGCACACTGGGCCGAGGGTTTTAACAAGGTATCCACAATGACGCCTAAATCTTTTTCCTGGGTGGTGGTTCCTAATGTGGAACCTTGCATCGTGTAACCATAGTTTGGGTTGTTCTGCCCTAGGTGCATAACCTTGCACTTCTCCACATTAAATTTCATCTGCCATTTTGATGCCCAGTCTTCCAATTTATCAAGATCCTCTTGCAATTTTCCACAATCCTCCTGGGTTTTAACAACTTTAAATAGTTTTGTGTCATCTGCAAATTTGATAACCTCACTTGTTATTCCACTTTCCAGGTCATTTATGAATATGTCAAAAAGCAGCGGACCCAGCACAGATCCCTGGGGTACACCACTATTCACCTTTCTCCATTGGGAAAATTGGCCATTTAGCCCTACCCTCTGCTTTCTATCTTTTAACCAGTTCCTGATCCACAGTAGTACACTGCCTCCTATCCCATGACTCTTTAGTTTTGCCAAAAGTCTCTCATGAGGGACTTTGTCAAAGGCTTTCTGAAAGTCCAGATACACAATATCAACCGACTCACCTTTGTCCACCTGTTTATTCACTCCTTCAAAAAAAACATAACAGATTAGTAAGACAAGATCTTCCTTGTCTAAAGCCATGTTGGCTGTCTCCCATTAGGTCGTGACTATCTACATGCTGAGTAATTTTATTCTTTATGATGGTTTCTACCATTTTTCCCAGTACTGATGTCAGGCTCACTGGTCTGTAGTTTCCCGGATCACCCCTCGAACCCTTTTTAAAAATTGGTGTTACATTGGCGATCCTCCAATCCTCAGGTATTAGAGATGATTTTAATGATAGTTCACAGATTACTGATAGCAGGTCTGCAATCTCAAATTTCAGTTCTTTCAACACCCTTGGATGTATACCATCCGGCCCAGGTGATTTGCTACTCTTCAGTTTATCTAATAGTTGTAAGACATCTTCCCGATGTATCGATATTTCCTTCAATTCTTCCACACCTTTAAATACCACTTCAGTCATGGGTAACATCCCTACATCTTCCTCAGTAAAGACCGAAGCAAAGAATTCATTCAGTCTTTCCGCTATCGCCTTGTCGCCTCTTAGTGCTCCTTTAACCCCTTTATCATCTAATGGACCAACTAACTCTCTCACAGGTTTTTTGCTACGAATGTACTTGAAAAGGTCTTTATTTCGCGTTTTTGCTTCCGCAGCAAGCTTCTTCTCAAATTCTCTCTTTGCCTGCCTTATCAATGCCTTGCATTTGACTTGCCAGTGCTTGTGCTGTTTCCAGGTTTCATCGTTTGGCTCTTTTTTCCATTTCCTGAAAGATGCTTTTTTGGCAACAACAGCCTCTCTGACCTCACCTTTAAGCCATGCTGGCAGTTTTTTGGACTTCCTTCCACTTTTCTTAAAGCGTGGAATACAGCTGGTCTGGGCTTCCAAGATAGTATTTTTCAACAACACCCAAGCTTGATGTACGTCTTTAACCTTTGCAACTGCTCCTTTTAGTTTTTTCTTAACTGTTTTCCTCATTTTATCATAGTCTCCCTTTCGAAAGTTAAAGGGTAGTACTGTGGATTTCCTTACTATCCCTCCTCCACTAAATAAATCAAAGGTGATCATGCTATGATCACTATTGCCAAGTGGCCCCAACACCCTTATCTCTTACACTACATCTGGTGTTCCACTAAGGACTAGGTCTAATATTGCTTCCCCTCTGGTTGGTTCATGAACCAGCTGCTCCAAGAAGCAGTCATTTATTTCATCTAGGAACTTTATCTCCCTAGCATGTCCTGTTGTGACACTGAACCAGTCGATGCCGGGGTAATTGAAATCACCCATTATTATTACTGCACTGTAACTTTTGCTAGCTTCCTTGATTTCTTTGAGCATTTCATCATCCATTTGTTCATTCTGGCCAGGCGGACGATAGTACACCCCCACTGCCATCGCCTTCCCCTTTTTACATGGAATTTCAATCCATAGAGATTCTACAGCAAATTTTGTTTCTTGCAAAACTTTAATCCTTTCTGACTCAATGCCCTCTCTAACATAGAGCGCAACCCCTCCACCAATTTGGTCAACTCTATCATTACGATATAGTTTGTACCCAGGTATCACAGTGTCCCACTGGTTGTCCTCCTTCCACCATGTCTCTGATATTCCAATCATATCTAACCTCTCCTTTAGTGCTATATATTCTAACTCTCCCATCTTGTTTTGTAGACTTCTAGCATTTGCATACAAGCATTTTAGAGACTGTATTTTATTCATATTAATTTGGCTATTGGTAGACATGGGTAATTTGGGATCTTTAAGTTCTGTCTGCTCCGTACTCGAGGGCATTTGGGCTACTTTACTCTTTTTTGGAACCTCTCTGCTTTTTGTAGTATCCTTCAAGGATACATTCTTCTGAACCATGCGCTCTTGGGCGACTTCAGGGATGACTGTTGGACCTGGAGGTGGACTACCTTCTGGGGGTGGCAGCACTATCCAACCTTGTTCTGTCAAGACTCCTCCCTCCATTTCACAATAATAGTCTAACTCTCTTGTAGTGTATCGGGGTGCCCAGGAACTAAGGGGCACAGGGAATAGGGCTGCTTGCATTACAGTATCTTGGGTCCTAGCTTGTCCTGTGGTGGCTGCCTTTCGGGCTGTGGCATCTGCAAATCTATTCCCTCGTGCAACTTCTCCTGTTCCTGCCTGATGACCTCAGCAGTGCATGACTGCCACTTATTTGGGGGCCCATACAGCATCTAATAACATCAATATCTCGGGCCCATACCTAATGTCCTTACCCCCTGAGGTGATTAACCCTCGCTCGTTATACAAGGCTCCATGTGCGTGCAAAGTAGTGAAAGCATATTTGGAATCTGTGTACACATTTATGCGGAGTCCTTCTCCTAATGTCAAGGCTCTGGTGAGGGCTATCAATTCAGCTTTCTGTGCAGAAGTTCCTGGGGTCAGGGCTGAGGACTCAACTACCAGATCAAGGGTCACCACTGCATATCCAGCACAACGATATCCATTGATGACCAAACTGCTTCCATCTACAAAGAAAGTCCGCTCTGGCTCCTCTAGAGGGACATCGGTCAGATCAGGGTGACTTGAAAATACAGTGTCCATGGTTTCTAAGCAATTATGATCAGGTGGCCCAGGACCAATTGGAAACAATGTAGCAGGGTTCAGAGCTTGACTAACTTTCAACTGTATCCGAGGGTTTTCACACAACATGCTTTGATACTTCAACATTCGTGCATTGGTTAGCCAGAAGTTTCCTTCCTTATCGTCACTCCAGTCCAGTCCCTTTACTTCCGGGTTACGCAACCCTTCCAGCAGCTTGGAGGCTGAGCCCAACCTTTTTGGAGGTGGGGCGGTATAACTACCACTGATACCACCCACTAACTCCAGTATTCTCAGCCTCCAAGCAGCTGGAGGGTTCCGTAAGCCTAGGGCTTACTGGAGTCCTTCTTGTTAGCAATCTTGATTTAATTTTATTTTAAGTTCATTTTAATTTCATTTTGATTTCTTCTACCTTAATTTGGCTTCATTTCTTACTTGTTGGGACTTCTCCGTCCTGTTTCTTTAATTCTACCGGCTCTCTCAGTTCCTCCTCCTCCCCCCCCCCCCTTCCCGGATCGGGCCTAGGAAGTGCTCTCTCCTCGCAGCGTCGGAGGCAATCTCGCTCCTGCTCCACTGCCCCGACGAGGGCTCTGGCGTTTTTTCTCCTGCCCTCTGCTCCGGATTGCCTGGCATTTTTCTCCTGCCCTCTGCTCCGGATCGCATCTGCCTCGCGCCGAAGCCCCGTTGGCGGCTGAGCGCTGGAGGCGGCGCCGCTAGGCAGCGCTCCTCGCCGGACCCGTCCCAAGGAAGAAGGACGTGGAGGCGAGTCTCGCTACTCCCCGGGAGCTTCTATGGGGGAGAGAGAGAGGCAGAAAACAAGACTGAAGGCTGCAAGAAAGCAGCACTTTACGGGGGAACCTCGCAAGGAGCACAGCGCGGCCCAGGAAATTGTCTCGCGGTCCTCTGCCCAGGCTCCACGTGGTGAGGCCTACCACGTGTAGAGCCACCGGGCTAGGATCGCAGAGTCGGGCCCAGGAGATTCAGTCTGTCTAAACGCAAGTACCTCCGTGGGAGGAGAAAAGATATAAATATATTTCTGCAATTAATGTGTTTTAATAGAGACTCACAGGACAGAAAATTGGATACACTCCTGAAGCAGGCGTTCGACGTAAGCGCTCTCGCCTTGCAAGCCTCCGTCTCGGGAGCCTGGGTAGCTCGGGCCTGTTTAAGATGGTCCCAGCAGCTTCAGTCAGCAGAGACCCCCGCGGGCGACCCCCAGCCCAACGCCGCTAGGCTGGAATCAGGAGCAGCATACTTGGCGGATAGTCACTATGACCTCATTAGAAGCCTGGCCAAGAACATGGCCTCGGTGGTGGCAGCCAGGCACTGCTTGTGGCTACGGAACTGGGCAGCGGATGCCTCCTCGAAGGCACGCCTGAGCCGGCTCCCCTTTAAGGGGAAGCTGCTGTTTGGTGAGGATTTGGAGAAGTTGGTAAAGGACCTTGGCGAGTCCAAGGGTGGCAGGCTCCCGGAAGACAGACCAAAACAAGGTCGTCCCCTGGCTTCGTCTCGTAGCCAGGCTAGGGACTCTCGGAGGTTTCGTCCAACCAGATCCAACCCTCCCTCCAGGGGACGCTTCTCCACTAGAGGTCAAGGTTTCCGGGGGTTTCGGGGAGCAGGTCGGGGTTTTGGGGCCTCCTCCTTCTCCTCGGCCCCTAGAAAACAGCAATGAGGCGACGGGGGTCCAGGGGGAAGAGCTGCCAGTGGGAGGTCGTTTAAGGCAGTTTCTCCCCGCCTGGTCCCGGGTCACTTCGGATCAGTGGGTACTAGAGGTCATCAGGGAGGGCTACGCTCTCGAGTTCGCGAAGCAAATTCCTCCTGCATTTATTCAATCTCCCAGCGGATCTCCGGCAAAGAGGTCAGCAATAGAATCAACCCTCGCTCGGCTAATCGCACTCGGGGCAGTGGTGCCTGTACCTCCAGACCAGTCCGGATTGGGTCGTTACTCGATTTACTTCGTAGTGCCAAAGAAGGAGGGGTCCTTCCGGCCAATCCTGGATCTAAAACAGGTCAACCGCTGTCTCAGAGTGCCACATTTCCGCATGGAGACTCTACGATCAGTCATGGCAGCGGTAAGGGGCGGGGAGTTTCTGACGTCCCTCGACTTGACAGAAGCCTACCTGCATATTCCAGTCAGGAAGGCCCATCAACAGTTCCTAAGATTCGCGGTACCGGGGGGCCATTTCCAATTCCAGGCCCTTCCCTTCGGCCTAGCTACGGCTCCACGGACATTCACCAAGGTAATGGTGGTGGTGGCGGCCTTCCTCCGGAAGGAAGGAATCCTAGTACACCCGTACCTAGACGATTGGCTGGTCCGGGCAAAATCGGAAGAAGAAAGTCGCATGGCGACGAGCAGAGTGGTTCAGGTGCTAGAGGAGTTAGGGTGGGTCATCAACCGAGCAAAGAGCAGGATGACGCCTTCCCAGGACCTCAAATATCTCGGAGCAAGATTCGACACAGGAAGGGGCAGGGTGTTCCTGTCTCGAGCGCGGTCAAGGGACCTAAGACTACTAGTTGCACAGTTCCTGAGCAGACGAAACCCCTCAGCATGGCATTATCTTCAGGTGCTGGGCACAATGGCAGCGGCGATAGAGGTAGTGCCTTGGGCCAGGGCCCACATGCGGCCACTACAACGCGCACTATTGCGTCGGTGGTCCCCACAACATCATCGTCTGTCAACCCAGTTACCCTGTGCTCCGCGGACCAAACAATCCCTTCGCTGGTGGCGG
Organism: Ichthyophis bannanicus; assembly: GCA_033557465.1. Lineage (NCBI taxonomy): Eukaryota > Metazoa > Chordata > Amphibia > Gymnophiona > Ichthyophiidae > Ichthyophis > Ichthyophis bannanicus. Next base: position 131,915,066 of record CM066031.1, read on the forward strand.
TGCCCAAGGAATCTAGAGCGGGGGATGCCCCTCGAACCCCATCTATGGGTACTCTTGACAACGGATGCCAGCCTGACAGGCTGGGGGGCTCACTGCGAGGACCAGTTCGTCCAGGGCCTCTGGTCGCAGTTGGAATCTCAATGGCCCATCAACAGACTGGAGTTGCGGGCCGTCATCCTAGCGCTCAGAGAGCTAGAGTTTCTAGTGCTAAGAAGAGCAATTCGCGTTCTCTCCGACAACGTCACCACGGTCGCTTACATCAACCACCAGGGCGGTACCAGCAGCCCCGCCTTGGAGAAGGAGGCGGAGGCCCTCTTCCAGTGGGCAGAGACCCGCCTGGAAGCGCTTTCGGCTCAGCATGTGGCAGGCACGGACAACCACACGGCCGACTACCTCAGCAGACACAAGATAGACCACGGAGAGTGGGAGCTGGAAAAGGACTCCTTCGACCAGATAGTGGCCCGCTGGGGACTACCAGTCATGGACCTCATGGCAACTTTCTCGTCAGCCAAGGTGGACCGATTCTTCAGTCGGCGGAAGGAAAGAATGTCCGAAGGCCTAGATGCCCTGTCTCAGAAGTGGCCGACGGAGGGTCTTCTCTACGTGTTCCCCCCGTGGGTTCTGATCGGAAAAGTCCTGCAGCGGGTGGAAGCTCACCAAGGGCTGGTGATCCTCATTGCACCGGATTGGCCGCGTCGTCCCTGGTATGCGGATCTGGTGAGGCTGCTGGTCGACCGACCTTGGCGGCTCCCTTGCAAAAGGGGTCTGCTCAGACAAGGCCCGGTAATCATGCCTCACGTGGATCGATTCTCGCTTACGGCCTGGCTATTGAAAGGGCGCACCTCTTGAAGCGAGGCTATTCAGGAGCGGTAATCTCAACGCTGTTGAGTGCGAAGAAACGCTCGACCTGTCTTTCCTACGTAAGGGTCTGGCGCATCTTTGAGGCGTAGTGTTCGGAACACCGAAGAAAACCCCTCTTGGCCTCAGTCCCTGAGGTGCTGGAATTCCTACAAGCGGGCTTTGAGAAAGGCCTGGCGCACAGTTCCTTGCGGGTCCAACTAGCCGCCATCGCTTGCTATAGAGGCAAGGTCCACGGCAAGCCCCTTGGGGCCCACGCGGACGTCTCCAGGTTCCTAAGGGCGGTTAGGCAGCTGCGTCCTCAACGGAGGTCCGTGATCCCTCCTTGGGATCTCAATCTTGTTCTAAATGCATTGCTCGGGGAACCCTTCGAGCCGGTAAAGAAGGCTTCCCTGAAGGACTTAACCCTCAAGACAGTCTTCTTGGTCGCTATCTGTTCGGCCAGACGGGTCTCCGAGTTGCAAGCTCTGTCCTCTCGACCGCCTTTCCTATCCTTTCTCAGAGACAAAGTGGTACTACGCACGGTACCTTCCTTCCTGCCCAAGGTTCTTTCTCCTTTTCATATGAACCAGACAGTCACCCTTCCGGCCTGGCCGGCTGAGGGACCTGAAGGTAGAAATAGCAAGCTGCGACGCTTAGACGTCCAGAGGATTTTGAAGCGATACCTCTCACGCACAGCTCCTTTCCGGAAATCCGACAAGCTGTTCGTCCAGTTCGGAGGCCCGCACAAAGGAGAGGCGGCGGCCAAGGCCTCCATCTCCAGGTGGATCAGAGAAACGATTGCATCCGCCTACATACTGAAAGGGAAGCAGGTCCCAGGGGGGCTCCGGGCGCACTCCACCCGGGCTCAGGCTGCCTCGTGGGCAGAGTTCAGTCTAGTCCCCCCTGTGGATATTTGTAGAGCGGCGACTTGGTCCTCTTTGCATACCTTCACAAGGCATTACAGGCTGGACGTACAGAGTGCGGCGGACACTCGGTTTGGTCGGGCAGTCCTTCAGTCCAGTTTGCCGGAACCCACCCAGGATTGAACTGCTCTGGTACATCCCAGAAGTAAAGGGACTGGACTGGAGTGACGATAAGGAAGAAGTAATTAGAACTTACCTGCTAATTAGTGTTCCTGAAGGAACGACAGTCCAGTCCCTGATCCCACCCGGCACAGTCGGACTTGAAGGCCTATCAGTCAAGAGCGGAGCGCCTGGCCGAGCGTAGAACCAGGTCCGAGGGAAGGAGGGCAGGAGAAAGTCGCCTAGGGCAGTATCGGGCACCCCTCTCCTCCCCCTCCGTGGTATTTCCTCCTTTCTGGCTCCTATTTCTTATTCAAAAAAAAAAATATATATATTTTGGTTCTGGTCAAGTATCCCGTGAGGGAGTTAGATTTTGTAGTTTTGTTGATTGTTCATAGAACTTTGATTAGTCTGCTTTTTCATTCGAATACTGGAGTTAGTGGGTGGTATCAGTGGTAGTTATACCGCCCCACCTCCAAAAAGGTTGGGCTCAGCCTCCAAGCTGCTGGAAGGGTTGCGTAACCCGGAAGTAAAGGGACTGGACTGTCGTTCCTTCAGGAACACTAATTAGCAGGTAAGATCTAATTACTTCTTTGTGTTCCATGAGAGTCAGAACAGAGTGTGGCACAGTGACTTGAAGAGTTTGTCCTAGTGTGAGTTTATCTGCTTCGCCCACCAGGAGGGCTGTTGCTGCAACAGCTCTCAGACAAGAGGGCCATCCTTTTGCAACTACATCCAATTGTTTTGACAGATAAGCTACTGGTCGTTGCCAGGAACCAAGAGATTGGGTCAGTACTCCCAACGCGTTTCCTTGTGACTCATGGACAAAAAGATGGAAAGGCTTCTGAACATCTGGAAGACCTAAAGCTGGAGATGACATCAGGGCCTTTTTCAAAGTCCGGAATGCTACATCTTGTTCGGGTCCGCAATCTAGTGGGGATTTTTCCATCCCTTTGGTGACTTGGTATAGTGGTTTTGCAATCAGGGCAAAGTTGGGGATCCATATGCGACAATATCCCGCGGCCCCCAGGAAGGCTCTTACTTGCCTCCTAGTGGTTGGAATGGGGATATTACATACAGCTTCCTTGCATTCTGGTCCTAAACGTCGGATCCCACTGGACAACTGGAATCCTAGATACTTGACTTCAGTTTGGCATAGTTGTGCTTTGGCTCTTGAGACTTTGTATCCAGCATCTTTGAGAAGGTACAAAAGTTCACTAGTAGCTTGTAGGCATTCACTTTCTGAGTTGGTGGCTATGAGCACGTCATCTACATACTGAAGAAGAACCCTCTTTCCTGGGTCCACTGGGTAACTCGAGAGATCTTGATGCAGGGCAGCACTGAAGAGAGTAGGTGAGTTCTTGAATCCTTGGGGTAATCTGGTCCAGGTGAGCTGACCCCGCCTTCCTGTTGTGGGGTCTTGCCATTCAAAAGCGAATAAAAGTTGACTGGTGGGTGCTAGGCGCACACAGAAAAAGGCATCTTTCAGGTCCAGGACGGTGAAGTGAGTAGCCTCAGCGGGGATCAGTCCCAAGAGAGTATAAGGGTTTGGTACTACTGGGTGTATAGTTTCAACTGCATCATTTACTCGCCTTAGATCTTGTACTGGGCGGTAGTCCCCTGTCCCAGGCTTCTTTTACTGGGAGAAGGGGGTATTCCAAGGTGACTGGCATTCCTTGAGAAGTCCATACTTCAGCAGTTTCATCAAATGGCAGTGAATTCCTTCTATGGCTTGTCGAGGGAGAGGATACTGCTTCACATGCACTGGTTCCACTCCTGGCTTGAGGGTGACAATGACAGGGGCTATGTTCTTCGCTAGGCTAGGTGGATTATCTTCTGCCCATACTTCAGGTGGGGCTATTAGGTTGGTAGGTATACAGGGACTGGTTGACTTTATTGGAGGTGCACTGTAGAACCGCCATTCTTCTTCTCGGGGAACAGTAAGCACCATTAATCCAGCAGGCTTTGGGTTCACAGTCATTTTCATTTCTCCCCCTTCAGCAAAGGATATTTGGGCCTGGAGCTTGGCAAGCATGTCTCGGCCCAGTAGTGGAATAGGGCACTCAGGCATATACAAGAACTGGTGCGTTATCTTCTGTCCCCCTAGTTCACACATGCGGTTCTGCAAGAATGGTTTTGTGGCTTTATTTCCAGTGGCTCCTATAATGGTGACAGATCGTGAGGACAGAGGAGCTTCTGGCTTGGCTACTACTGAATGTTCTGCTCCTGTATCTACCATGAATTCCATGTATTGGTCCCCTATCCTTAAACTGACCATAGGCTCCTGGGGACCCAGGGTGAACTTGGAGCCCGGTCTGGCCTAGTCTTCATCTATGTCGTCCAGGTTATAGCCCGTTGCTACTGCCACTCCCTCAATGGCTTCTTCCCTCTCTTGCTGGAACTGTGTTTGATTCATTCCTCCCCTCCTTCAAAATCTTCCTCTGGGCCTCCAGGGACTCCCTCCTCCCCTTGCAGGGGCGGAGTCCAGATGCGGGCACTCATTTCTCCAATGTCCTTCTTCCTTGCAGTAGGCGAACTGATTTGCACCCAATTGAGGCCTTTCGCTTCCGCAGCCTCTTCCATGTCCTCTGGTCCTTTGATTAGGAAAACCTCCTCCACGTCGTTCGGTTATAGCAGCAGAAAGAAGATCTGCCGCCTTCTTCATCTTTCATTCACTTTCTCTGTCTCGTTCATTTTCACGATTCACAAATACTTTCTGAGCGACTTCCATTAACTGAGCTGTATTCATGCCCGCAAATCCATCCAATTTCTGCAATTTTCGCTTTATGTCTCTCTGGGACTGACTAACAAAGGCCGCATTTACCATGCGTAAATTTTCCTGAGCGGCGGGATCATATGGGGTATACAATCTATAAGCTTCAGACAACCGGTCATGAAAGGCCGCTGGGCTCTCATCTGGACCCTGGAGAACCTCCAATACTTTCCCGATATTCATGGCCCTCTGGCCTCCCTTCTTCAGGCCCTGCACTAAGGCCTGGCGAAATCTTGTTAGGGCCGCCGCCCCCCTTTCCTCATTCGGGTCCCACCCGGGTTCTTCGTTGGGATATTCTGCAGCAGCTGCTTGCGGGGGATTTATTCCTCCCCTTTCTGTTCTAACCATCGGAGGGCTGTTTGCCCGATCCGGCCTCGCTCCTCAGTGGTGAAGAGGGTGGAAAGGAGCTGGCGACAATCGGCCCAGGTAGGCTGATGGGTTTGCATAATGCTTGACATTAATTCTGTTAATTCCTGGGGCTTGGCTGTGTAGGAAGCATAATGCGTTTTCCAGTTTAATAAATCTGTGGTGGAAAAGGGTACATAAACTAAGCTGGTTGGTCCTGGCGCCATCTGGCCCTGATCATCTAAAACAAGCATTCCAGGTACTTGGCAAAATGGCATTAGGTGCCCTGCTTTCTCCTTCTTCTTGGGAGTTACGCTTCTTAAATCATAAGGCTCCCAGGCACAAATCTCCTTGGTGGGTGACCCTGAACTGGCAGGAGAGCCTCCGCTTTCTATCTCATCAGAGGACTTGCGTCCCCCTGCTGTGCTTGGGCCTGACTCAGAACTTTCACTCGGGGTAGGGCGCTTCTTGGGCTGTTGCATCGGTATTTTCTGGGGCTCCTCTTCTGGCTCTACTTCAGGTCGTGGTGCTGTGGGGACTAACTTCTGTGGGTGCTGGGGTAACCTATCCAGAATATCTGGGGACTCTGGGTCAGAATACACAGGCGGCTTCTCTTCCTTAGCCTTTTTGGTTCCCCTAGTAGTAGCTACAAATATTTTACAGTGCTCCTCATAACAGCGCTTCATCCATGAGGGCTGCTGTTCACATACACTTAACCAGGAATCTATATAGGGGAACTGGTCAGGGTACACTCTTTATATAAGCTGATGAAGTCGTAAAACTGTCTCAAAATCAAAGGTGCCCCCTCGGGGCCATGAAGCAGCTAATGCGGGCCACTCCCTTTCACATAACATTTTCAATCTGGATGGAGTCATTTTCGTACCGTAATCGCCCGAAAATCCTTTACAGAAATTCTTGATCATACATGCCAACGGAGTTTGCGTGGACTCCGTCCCTCCCATAATCTCAACGTGTCTACGTACACTTCCTACGTAATCAACGTACCTGCGTACGTTACGTACCCTACGTCCCTACGTACACGTAATGACGTACAAGACTACGAACAATAAGGATAGGTAGTATGGCTGCAGGTAAGGGGTCCGTACAGCCCACAGAACACTGGGGGGGACAAACACCACTCGCTTCCTCCTGTTCGCGACCTGGGTGCGGTTGCCCGGCCAGGAACTGCGCTACTTAGGAGTCCGCTCTCGCTCGTTCTGTATTTTAAGACCTCTCACTCACACACGCAAGCATATTTCAACAAGATATCATATTTCAGTATTTCAAGTGCCCAGGTTTTCTGACTAACTGACTATTCCAAACAAGAAGGGTCGATGGCTTCAGCTTCCGCTTTCCTTACGTGGAGCTTACTAGGACCGCCCTTATGGGAGGTGATCAGGTTCCCTTGTCTCGCCCACACTTATGCGAGATTTCCCAGTTAGTCTATACCAAATATACCAAATTAGTCTTGCGCACGCAAGACGCTGTCCCAGGCTGTTCTCTCTGACTATTAAATCACGAAAATGTCTACTCACTGGATCCGGTCCCCGATACCACCCCAGCTTCTGAGCTGGAACCTGGACTCCCCCGGGTCGGAGGTGTTGGCCAGCTGGACCCGATATCCCGCCGAGGCAGGCGGAACCCTCTCCGGCACAAAGGGGCCGGCGGCGCCTGAGGTTTCCCCCGTGGTCGGACAGACACGGTTCCAACCAGGCCAAACCTCAAGGCGAATTATGTGGATTATTCACTTGAATACCATTTACCACTCGCACTTCCCGGCCAATGCACCAAGAATATGCTGTAGCAAAGTGCAATCAATGAATAAGTCCAGGAGGCAATTGACAGGGTCCAAGCCAGTTTATTGTGCACAGGCCCAGTCAGTCAAAGCTTCAAAAGGAACTGAGCAAAGGTTTATACAGAGACATAACCATTTATACCTCTTTTTCAGTTTGATACATGAGAATTTTCTATTGGTTCCAACTCGATACATGCAAACTTTTCATTGGTTATACATTCCCTTCATTTGTCCAATTAGAAATCCCTCCGGAGCCTAGCAACCGGCCCCCTCCTTTAGGATTTCTTGAACAATGGTACAGTTCTTAATTCTACTCCAAGGTTAACCTTGGCTTCAGGAATGCATATTCTGATACTTCTGTTCTTTCACACACAAGAGAATAATATAAGACTTATGGATTCATGAAAACTTCTTATTAAGCATTTTTAAAACAGCTTTCTTATTTTCCACAGATTTTTGGTTCTTTTCTAGCTATAATGGGAGTTAGGATCCAGGCCGAACTTACAGGCCTTTCATAGTAGTAGACCATGCTAGGCCATAGCCTACCACACCATTCCTTACCAAAGTCATTCAAAAATCAGTACAAAATCAACTTCAGGATCCCTTGGACTTACATGCACCACTGGACATTCACCAGCATGGCTTGAAACCACAACACAATGTTGAAACCTTGCTCACCTCTCTGTTTGATAATCTTTTAAGAGGTATCGCTAACATTAAGAATGGATTTCTGCTAGTATTAATGGATGTTTCAGCTGCTTTTGTCACAATATTTCATTCTAAGCTACTGCACCGTTTGCATCATATAGGTTTATGAAAGAATACTCTAAATTGGTTTAGCTCTTACTTGGAAGGTCGTATGCAACAAGTCAAATGTGACCAAAAAAAATCTTTGCAATTCCCAATCATTCAAGGAGTGCCACAAGGTTCAGCTTTATCTTCTATTCTGTTCAACATTTATATCCAACCTTTATGCAATATTATTAAACTACACAAATTCCATTATCACCTTTATGCTGATGACATCATGGTATATACTCCAATTGTTTTACAGTCTCTTGACTTTTCAGCAATTTCTAGATGTCTCCAAGATATGAATACCTGGCTTTTAAATAATAACTTTACACTTAATTATGACAAAACTGAGGTAATGTTTGTTACTAGGAACCCTAATTTCATTCCTCCAAATACTATTGATTTACTAAGTAGGCCCATCATAGTTAAAAACGAAATCAAATACCTTGGCATAATTTTGGATAAGGCATTGAACCTTAAATCTAACATTGCTAAAACTGCTAACAAGGCCTATCATCTTCTAAAGATTGGGAGAAAACTAAAGCCATTACTCCATCAAGACCATTTCCTTTTCGTCCCTCTAGTCCAGTCCCGGAACCATAGAGTTTAGAATCTCCTCCAGCAGCCTTAGAGACTGAATGACATCACAGCTCTTCTCTCTCTGGTATAAATAGGCAAGGACCGCCCCCTTCCACCAGTACTTCAGTCTCCAAGCAGCTGAGGAGATTCTGGGCCTAGGGATAGGCCCAGTACAAATGGGCAGAGCTAGGAATTTTTTCTTTGTTTTCCTTTTCTAATTCTTGATGCTTTTTGTTGGGTTGCCTTTCTAAAATAAATAGCCACTTTTTTCTTCCCTCTGGCTCCAGTCCTGCTTCCTCCTTTCTCCCTCATTTTTCCCTCTCATGGGGGGGGGCTGCCCCTTGGTGAGAAGGAGCAGCTTTACAGAGCAGAAGAAGTAGCCTCCCTGCTCCCGAACCCGCAAGCAAGGGTGAGGAGCAGGTGGAAGGCTTTTAGCCCCAGCCATCTCTAAGGGACAGTGAGATTGGTGGTGGGAGCACCGTCGGAGCCGAAGCCACGAGCAGGCTGAGCTCTGGTGCGTGTCTGCCTCATTGCAGCACCTCAGGTTGAAGCAGGAAACTGTAAGTAGGTCTCGCTGACTTTAACGGCGTTTTTTCTTTCTTTTTGAATTTTCTTTTACTTGTTTCTTGGAGGGGAGTTGAGAGGGAAGTCCCTGCCTCAGCGGGGGATCTCATAAAAGAGTTCTTTGCCCTCCGGACACTTTTTTGCTGCGCGGGAAAAGTCCCGGCAGCCATTTTGAAAACTGCGGTTTTTTTATAGTGGCTTTTTGGAAGCGTTTTAAGCCTCTTTTGCTGCAGACCTGCTATAGGCTCATCAGGCACTTACAGAGCGTTGGCCTGTTGGAAAAAAAAAAAAGAGAAGGTCAAAGGGAAACAAGCTATGCTGTACTTTTCCCTTATTGAAATACTGAGCAGGTGTATCTAGGCTATTTTTTGCAGGGCTCCAACCCGGAGAGAGCCTTTCCTTCCGGGGCTGGCGATCAGGGCCAGCGGGGGGGGGGGGGGGGGGAGGGGAGGGGGGGGGGGTGGGGGGTGGGGGGTGGGGTGGGGGGAGGGGGGGGGGAGGGGGGGTGGGGGAGGGGGGAGGGGGAGGGGGAGGGGGAGTTCCCGGGGTGGTTTAGAGCAGTTCTTTGAGGTGGCTGCTATGCCTGCAATTCCACGCTGTCTTTACTTTACTTTACTTTACTTTATTAAAACATTTGATAGACCGCCCAGGCCGAAGCGTCAGGGCGGTGTACAATCATAAAATGTGACAGCTGCTGAGAAAGGAAAAAGAAAAGAACGCCAAAAAAATAATAGAACAGCAAAGAAATAGTAGAGAATAAAGAGAGAGCAGAACAGTAAGACAGTAAAACTGATAAAACAAAATTGTAAAAGCAATAAAATAATAACTTAAAAATAAGACGAATTAAAAAGGCAGGGGAGGGGAGGAGGAAACACGAGCCAGATATAGGTGGAATAGGGGGCGAGACTAGGGGGACAAACACCATCAGTGGGGAGAACAGAAGGGAATAGGGGGGGGAAAAGAAATGGGAGACTAGGGGAGGAAAGCATCATCATTAGGGGGAGGGAGATCGAACGCTTGACAGAAAAGGTGGGTCTTGAGGAGGGCTTTAAAAACGAGTGTAGGATAGTTCTAGGCGAAGAGGTAAGGGAAGAGAGTTCCAGAGGGCGGGACATAGAAAAAAGAAAGCAGAGTGTCGGGTGGATTCGAGGCGGGCCTGAGTGGGTGAGGGAAGAAAGAGGCGGTTACCATGAGCAGATCGGAGAAGGCGGGGAGAGGGCTGAAGATGAATAATGTTAGCTAAATACTGGGGGGAGTCAGAGAAAAGAGCCTTATGTGCAAGGATGAGTAATTTAAACATGAACCGAAACTTGATAGGGAGCCAATGTAAGGAAAGAAGACAGGGAGAAACATGAGAACGAAGAGGGGATAAAGTGATAAAACGGGCAGCAGCATTTTGAACGAGTTGAAGACGGTGAAGTTGGTGAGAGGGAAGACCGGCATAAACAACATTACAGTAATCAAGTCGCGAAATAACTAGGGATAAGACCAGAGTGATAATAGAAGAGTGTGAGAAATAAGAGCGAACAGCCTTAATGCGGCGTAGATGAAAGAAAGAGGAGCGAACAACAGAAGAGATATGGTCGTGAAAAGAAAGAGATGAGTCTAAGGTAACACCCAGATAACGGAGGAAAAGTGTGCGGCAGGAGGAAAAGTTCAGTGCTGGAATCAGGAGTCTGTGTCCCTTGCTCCCTAGAGGCACAGCATATGGATGGAGAGCCGGGACAGCCCCTAGCAGGCCGGAAGGCTATTCGTACAGGCGCTGAGGCACGGTTATCTCCGTCTCTAGATCCTGAGGAGCCAGTGCCGGAGCCCTCCTCGGGCGGCGGCTCCTCCGGGTCACAGGAGCAGGGACAGGCGGGGGAGGCGACCGGGATTCCGCCAAACTTCGTTGCTTTGATGCAGCAGGCTTTTGCCTTCCTTCAGACCGTGATGTCGGCTCTTCCTCACGGACCCCAGAGTCAGAGGCGCTCGGCCTCTCTGGTCAGTTCGTGGAACGGTGCTCCGGTGGCTAAAAGGTTTAGGGCCACTTCGGAGGGTCCCGCGCCTTACCTCGCTGATGACCTGAGCGAGGGGAATGCCAAAGAGGGACGAATTCTCGGAAGATGAGCTGGAAGATGGAGAGAGCAAATAGAATGCTAGGTATGATAAGGAAAGGAATGGAAAATAAAACAAGAGATATTATAATGCCTCTATATCGTTCCATGGTGAGACCGCACCTTGAATATTGTGTGCAATTCTGGTCGCCGTATCTTAAAAAAGATATAGCGATTTTAGAAAAGGTTCAGAGAAGAGCCACCAAAATGGAAAAGGGGATGGAAGGATACTCCTATGAGGAAAGGCTAAAAAGGTTAGGGCTCTTTAACCTGGAAAAGAGACGGCTGAGGGGAGATATGATAGACGTCTATAAATTAATGGACGGAGTGGAACGGGTAAATGTAGATCGATTGTTTACGTTATCAGAATATAGAAAGACTAGGGGACATGCAATGAAGCTACAGGGTAAACTATTTAAGACTAATAAAAGAAAATATTTTTTCACTCAACGTGTAATCAAACTCTGGAATTTGTTACCGGAGGATGTAGTAAAGGCTGTTAGTGTAGCTGGGTTTAAAAAAGGTTTGGACAAGTTCCTGGAGGAAAGGTCCATAAACCATTATTAGGAAGTGACCGAAGATATCAATGCTTGACCCAGTACAAGCATTGTGGAACTTGTGTCTCTTGGGGAAACTGCTAGGTACATATGACCTAGATTGGCCACTGTTGGAAACAGAATACTGGGCTTGATGGACCTTGGTCTGACCCAGTATGGCATATCTTATGTTTTTATTTTCTTATGAGTTGCCTGACTCAGACCAGCAGTGCTGGGTAGTCAGAGTCTTTCGGTGTGAAGGGCTTCCAGCCCTGGTTTCGGAGACGCTAAAGACACTAAACCTGCCTTCCAGCGAGGAAGCAGCGAAAGAGACATTAGAATATCCGCTGTTGCAGGCGGTGTGGACATCCCAGAGAGTGTTTCCCCTCCAAAGGGCATTTCGGAATATGATACAGGAAGAATGGGATTTGCCAGAGGCGGCCCTGAAGGGGGCTAGAGCGTTGGCTCGCCTTTATCTGCTCGGGAACCGCGATAGGGAGCTGTTTCATTCTCCAAAGGTAGTTGCGGCGGTATCGGCGGTCACTCAGAAAACCACAATTCCCGTGGAGGGGGACCGCAGCGCTGAAGGATGTTCAGGACAGGAGGTTAGACACTCTGTTGAAGCAGGTGTTCAATGTTTGCGCGCTGTCCATGCAGACCGGCTTCGGTGGCACGTGGCTGTTTAAGGTGGTCCCAGAGGTTGCAGGAGACCATCTGGAAGGGCAGCTTGAAGATGCCAAGCGACTGGAGTTGGGAACCGCGTACTTGGCGGATTTTCATTCTGATCTCCTCCACGGCTTGGCTAAGGGAATGGTCTCCAGAGTAGCAGCTCGGAGGTATTTCTGGTTGAGAACCTGGTCGGCGGACAGTTCGTCTAAGGCTCGGCTTAGCAAGTTACCCTTTGGGGGTACGCTTTTATTTGGGGAGGATTTAGATAAGTTGGTCCAGGACCTCGGAGAGTCCCAAGGAGGACATCTCCCAGAGGACAAGCCGAAGCAGGGCCGCAGTTCTGCGGGATTCAGGGAGGTCCCGAGAGACTTTTGTAGTTTTCATTCTCCCCGTTATGGACAGTCCCAGCGGGGGAAGTTCCCGCTTAGGGGTCAGGGGTCGAGGATTCAGGGGAGCAGGCCGGGGGAACGCTCCTTTCCAGTCCTCGGCCACAAAGCAGACACAATGAGATAAGGCGGGCTCAGGAGAGGGTAGTTCCCAGGGGAGGTCGGTTGCGGGAGTTTTACCCTGCCTGGGTCCGAATTAAGTCAGATTAGTAGGTCCTGGAGGTCATGCAAGAGGGGTACGTATTACAACTCCATCGACCCGTCGTAGGTTCCTTTGTCCATTCTCCCTGCTCAGCCCTGGGCACAGGCAGGCGGTCCAGGACACGCTACAGCGGCTGCTGCAGCTTGAGGCGGTGCTGCCGGTGCCCGCAGAGCAGTGCAGTTCCGGTCGCTACTCCATCTATTTCGTAGTGCCAAAGAAGGAGGGCACATTTCGCCTGATCCTGGCTCTGACAAGGGTGAACCGTTGTCTCCGGATTACCCATTTTCGGATGGAGACCTTGCGTTCCGTGCTGGCAGCGGTCCGGACCAGGGAGTTCCTGACGTCGTTAGATCTCACGGATGCTTACCTGCACATCCCGATTCGGCAAGAGCATCAGAAGTGGCTGAGATTTGCGGTACCCATGGGACATTTCCAATTTCAAGCGCTGCCTTTTGGGCTGGCAACGGCGCCACGGCCGTTTCCCAAGGTCATGGTGGTGGTAGTGGTGGTGGCGGCGGCGGCGGCACTCCGCAAAGAGGGAGTACTGGTGCACCCATATTTGGATGATTGGTTGATCCGAGTGAAGTCGAGAGAGGGCAGCTCGGCAGCGACGGCCCGGTGGTCCAGATGATCGAAGGCCTGGGCTGGGTAGTCAACTTTGCAAAGAGCAGGTTGGTACCATTGCAATCCCTGCAGTACCTTGAGGCGCGCTTCAAAACAAATCAGGGGAAGCTGTTCCTGCCCAGGGCCCGAGCTCTAGGTCTGCGACAACTCGTCAGGTGTTTCTTTTCGAGTCCTGCAGTTGTTCGGAACAATGGCAGCCACGATAGAAGTGGTTCCGTGGACCCGAGCACACGTGCGGCCGTTACAGGCGGCGCTTCTCCGTCGTTGGTCGCATCAGTCGGATTTCCTATCGCAGAGGTTAGTTTGCCCTCAGAATGTGCGTCACGAGCTGCGATGGTGGTTGAGAACGGAGAATATGGAAGCTGGCATGCCACTGGACCGCCGTCCTGGGGACTGCTCACGACAGACGCGAGCCTCCTGGGTTGGGGGGGGCTCATTGCGAAGGCAGGTTTGCCCAGGGTCGTTGGTCTCAGGAGGAGACATCTCAGTCCATCAATAGGTTGGAGATGAGAGCGGTGTTTCTGGCGCTACCGGAGTTTCAGGACACTCTCGGTCGGGAGGCGGTCCGAGTCTTGTCAGACAATGCGACAACGATGGCCTACATCAATCGGCAGGGGGGCACAGGAAGTGCTACACTGGAAGTCGAAGCAGGTCAGCTGTGGGTGTGGGCCGAACACAATCTCCAGGCTCTCGCAGCTCAACATGTGGCCAGCGTAGACAATCTCGAAGCGGATTTCCTCAGTCGTCGCAGAGTAGACCCTGAGGAGTGGGTGCTACATCCGGGGGTGTTTGCTCTTCTGGTGAGGCGCTGGGGAGTTCCGGTAATGGCTCGCATGGCGAGCTTCCAGTCAGCGCAGCTAGCAAGGTTTTTCAGCAGGCGCTGGGAACGGATGTCAGAGGGGCTAAATGCATTAGCGAAAAGGTGGCCAGAGGGAGTTCTCCTTTCTGTTTTTTTCCACCTTCGGCCCTCATGGGCAGGGTGGTGCAGCGCGTTGGGAGACATCGCGGTCGGGTGATTCTGATCGCGCCCGATTGGCCCTGAAGGCCGTGGTATGCAGATTTGGTACGGCTGTTAGTGGACGATCCGTGGTAGTTACCGCAGCGGGAGGAGCTCCTACGGCAGGGTCCGATGCGCAGGCCCTAGGTGAGTCGGTTCTCACTTACGGCTTGGCTCTTGAACGGGCTAGGATGACAGCTAAGGGTTATTCGTCGGCGGTCATTTCTACCTTGCTAAAGGCACATAGGCGTTCCACCTCGCTGGCGTATGTCCGGGTCTGGAGGATCTTTGCAGCTTGGTGTGTGGAGCGTAATAGTCAGCCGTTGAGGGCTTTGATTTTGCAGGTCCTTTCCTTTTTGCAGGATGGAGTGCGGAAGGGATTGGCGGCCAGTTCCTTGCGAGTGCAGTGGGCGGCGATTTCCTGTTATAGGGGGAAAGTGCTCGGTCAGCCGGTAGGATTTCACAGTGACATTAGGCTTTTTCTGAGAGCTGTCTTGCTTCTTCGTCCGTTGGTATGCTGTTCGGTGCCGACATGGAATCTGGTATTGGAGGCTTTGCTTGAGCTACCGTTTGAGCCGCTAAGCATCGCCACCCTGAAGGATCTCACGTTAAGGAAGGTATTTCTGGTAGCTATTTGTTCCGCAAGGAGGATTTTGGAGTTACAGGCTTTATCCTGTAGGGCACCTTATTTGTCTTTCTTCCATGATAAGGTCGTGCTACGCTCAGTGCCGGACTTTCAGCCGAAGGTGGTCTCAGCCTTTCATGTCAATCATGTGGTGTCGCTTCCAGTATTCTCTAAGCAGCAAAAGGAGAAATCGGAAGGCAGGTTACATCCCCTAGATGTTTGTCAGGTTCTTCGGAAGTATCTTCGGCGGACGCAGCCGTTTCGGAAGACTGACAGATTGTTTGTGGCTTTCGGGGGGCCACGGAAGGGTGAAGCGGCAGCGAAAGCATCCATTTCTAGATGGTTAAAGGCGGCTATTGCGTCGGCTTACCTTTTGAAAGGTAGGGTAGTTCCAGAAGGTCTCAGAGCGCACTCGACCAGGGCACAAGCGGCGTCGTGGGCGGAGTACAGTTTGGTTTCGGTTGTGGACATTTGTAGAGTGGCGACTTCATCATCGTTGCATTCATTCTCGAAGCACTATCGGTTAGATGTGCAGGCGGCGGCGGACGTTCGTTTTGGCTCAGCGGTGCTTCAGGCTCGGTTTTCTGGTCCCTCCTGTTGATGTGCACTGCTCTGTTACATCCTCTATGATTCCGGGACTGGACTAGAGGGACGAAAAGGAAGAATTAATTAGACTTGCCTGCTAATTGTTGTTCCTTAAGGAACTCTAGTCCAGGCCCGGACCCCTCCCAGGGTATGCAGCCTGAAGCTGTTGTCCATTGTATCTTAGTAAAAGGGGTCAAATTGGAGAGGATATCTCCGGAAGAGGAGTGGGGTTCCGGAGGACGCGGAGTGTAGCCACAATGGGAACCCCGCAGAAGCGCGGTTTTGTTTCTACGTTTTTGGCATTTCTACAAGGTCCTTCGTCGAAGAGAAGGTTAGAATATGCACAGGTTTTTAGATTCGAGCCAAAGTTTATTTAGTTTATCTTGTTCTTTATCTACTTATTTGTTGCTCTGCTGAGTTGCTTTGTCAATAGGTACTGGTGGAAGGGGGCGGTCCTTGCCTATTTATACCAGAGAGAGAAGAGCTGTGATGTCATTCAGTCTCCAAGGCTGCTGGAGGAGATTCTAAACTCTATGGTTCTGGGACTGGACTAGAGTTTCTTAAGGAACAACAATTAGCAGGTAAGTCTAATTAATTCTTCTGTACCGTTTGTCAGGCTCTCATCACCCCCCTCCTAGATTATGAAAATCTGCTTTATCAAGGCCTCTCTCAGCTAACTCTACACCCTCTCCAGATGGTTCCGAATATTGCTGCATATATTATTACTGGTTCAGCAAAAACGGATCATATCTCCCCTGTCCTACAACCATTGCACTGGCTTCCAGTGTCAGGTCAAAATGCAAGACACTTTTAATTATCTTTAGGATTTACAATCACCTATCAGCAGATGCATTACAAAATATTATAACTAGAGATGTTATCAATAGACCAAGAAGAAGCAGCGCCAATAATGACAACATAATTGGTACCCCTGCTGGATACTGTAGGACTAAACAAGCAACTTCAAAAAGAGCTCCTTCCTTACTGCTTCCAAACTTTGGAACTCTCTCCCAATGGACCTTAGAATTATGACTGATATTAAAGATTTTTGCAAGGCCTTGAAGACCCTGCTATTTGCTAAAACTTATGATTTGATATATAATCAACCGTTTTTACCAATAGGTCAATTTTATTGCATTAATTCTTTTAGTTTGTTTGTTAATGTCTTATCTACCCTATGTTATTTGTAACCTTCCATTTGTATTGTGACCACTTTGATTGAAGGATAAGATGGGATACAAATCTGTCTAAATAAATAAATTATTACAATGAATGTATATATGCTGAACTGGTGCATTCAGAATATAACGTCTTAGACAGGAGAGTCTCACTCACCGGATGCATAGTTGTATAAAGACATAATGCATCACTAGCAGGTACAGGTTCAGCCACTAAGTACTCTCCGGAGTGAGCAGAAGGGGGCGAAGCTCTGCATACTATACAGTTTGTGGCATTGGTTAAAAGCTTAGTTTCCTGATACCGTGTGTTAGAATGCAATGATGGAGTATAAGAATGTAACAATGACCATACCACCCCAAAGAGTCCCACAAACGTCCACAGAGACGTCATGCTGTCTCGACGTAAGGAGCTGGTCGCACTCTAGTAATGTGATGCCACTGTGAAGATCCCTCCATCTGCAAAGCTATTGGATTGACCACAGTGACCTTGTAAGGGCCGACAACGAATGGCTCAGTCAAACAAGACCAGGTATAGTACTTTAGATACATGTAGCTCCCTGGGCTGAAAGAGAGATGTTTCTCAGTGCTCGTATTAGGTGGAAGGTGATCTACAGCTTCTTGTATCTCTGCCCATGCTGCATGGAGAGCTGTCCAGCAGGTGTCACTGTTGTCTGTTGGAACAGCTGAGGCTATCTGAAGCACTGGGGAGGACAGTGATGGACCAGTAACAAGCTGGTGGGGGTTCAGATGAGATGCCTTCAATGGGGAATTCTTGATAGAAAACAAAGCAAAAGGTAAAGCTGTTAGCCAAGTCAAATTATAGAATGTAGAATCTTATGAAGCATTTTCTTTAGTAATCCATTGACCATAGTCTCTTTGCTTGTGGCCTGTAAACACAAACAAAAGAATGTTGCACCCTCAACCCCTCAGTAAGTTTCTGAATTAATTTATTACGGAAGTATGTCCCATTGTCTGTTTGAATTTTCTGGGGGCAACCAAACCTGGGAATAATATCCTCCACTAGATGCATCACTAGTAATCCTGCCGTTTCCCTTCTGCAGGGAAAGGCTTTAATACACTGGGAAAAGGCACATACACACACTGGCAAGTACCTGTACCCATGTATCAGAATCTGCATGTCAGTGAAACCAATGTGAAGATTTTGAAAAGGTCTCGAAGGATGTGGCAACATAGCTCCTATGGGAGTTATTTGTATAGCATAAGAATTGTCCTGTGAGTATATTTTACACAAAGACATATATTGAATCACAATTTGTTTTATTCTGGGGCACCACCAATTCTATAATTCTCTGAGCAGAGTCCTGAGAGACTGACATTCCATGCAGAGATGGCAATACCAGCTATAACGCAACTGGAGATATGCACACTGCTCCACTTGGGTGTGCCCACAAACCTCTCTGATTCATTTCACATCTTGCTGCTTTCCATTTTCTCTTCTCTTCCCCTGTAGCTGCTGTTTGTACACCTATCAGTAAATCTTGTGCATCTGTCTCTCCTCCACATTGTAATGTCACAGCTTGTGCTATTGCTAGATGAGACAACTTGGGTGGAGCCCTCACCGCTGCCTGTTTTGCTAAAGAATCTGCCTGATTCGTCTATTCACAGTGTTCTCCTGACCTTTGATGTGTTTTACTTTTAACCACAGCTATAGGAACTGCTGGAGAAGGAGTAGCCTAATGGTTAGAGCACTGGTTTGGTAACCATGAGACTAGAATTTGATTCCCAGTGGTACTCCTTGGGGCCTTCAGCAAGTCACTTAACCCTTCATTGCCTCAGAAAAAAGGCCTGAAAATCTACTTCCAGTCACACTGCCAAGAAAACCCAGGGGCTGCTGGATCACCAGGAGTCAGCACTGACTAGAAGGCACACATTGCATTGTATTGGAACTGCTAGAGTGCATTTAATTGCTAGTATTTCCTGAAGCAAAGGTAACAGAGACAAGTGCTGTACTGTCTTCCCACAACCCCATTTAAATCCTGTCCTGCCCTATGACTGTAAATATCCTATAAAAGTCTTCATAGCAGACTCAGAATCTAAAACAATAGTCATAGGATCTGAAATGTTAAAGTAGTAGCTAATAGCACTTCTGCAGACTGAGAAGTGTAATATTTAAGAGAAAGTGATTGTACCACTCTTAATTGTACCACTACAGCTATCCCTATTCCTGTAGGGATCTCCTGGGGGACAAGAACTGAAGCGTCTACGCAGGGGCAGCCCAAGGTGGGTACAGGGCCATGTGCAGAGAGTCATTGCGAGACCTCATTTGCATAAATATTTGCATAATGCTAACGTGCACTAACGTTTAGTAAACATGCTTCTTAATGAGTGTATGGATAAAGAAAGACTATCAGATTTCTACATTACTATATTCCAGTGCCAATCGCCGGGCAGATTAGGAAGTACTACAAACACTGCCCATTTAGAACCCATAGCAAACCCACCATATCATAACAGCACTACTAGGACTCACAAAGCACAATACCCTACATATCAAAAGGCAACACTGCAAATATTAAACCAATACATTTCAGAGAACACCAGTACATCTCCTACTGGGGAAAGAGAACAAGCGGCACTGTCAAATAGAAACTACATAAACAGAATACCTCAGCTACACATTTACATAACTGGTTTTATAAACTGCTTTATCATTTCAATCAAAGCAGTTTACATTGAAACTTAAACTTGGTAATGTACATTAAACAGGGACATTGATAACTTGGATTTTTTTTTCCTGAGTCAATGGAGGGTTAAATGACTTGCCCAAGGCCACAAGGAGTACCACTGGGAATCAAAGTCTAGTCTCATGGTTACCAAACCAATGCTCTAACCATTAGGCTACTCCTCAACTCCACGCATGCAGAACATAGACCATCACCAAACAAAGAATAAGGGATCACAATTTAGAAATAGGAAGACAATAATTAAACTGAGAAACCCAAAAGCCAAACTTGGAATGTGCAACAACACTGCAGAAATAAAACTATAAATTAATAAACGAAACGCAGACATTAACGATACACATTTCCTAGAGTTGATATTCCAGTTAATAAATTCAAAATAAAAAAGTATCTTTCTACCTTTTGTTGTTTGTGCATTTTATTTTTCAGTTGCAATTGCTCCAGCCACTTTCTTCTGGTTTCTTTGTGTCTTCAGCTAACTCTCCATTGTCTGCTGTCCATTTGTCCTTTCTTCTCTTTCCTAATTTTTTTCCATTTTCTCTCTACATCTGCTTTAACATACTGATTTTTCTCCTTTTGTTTGTTCCTCCATTTCTTTCTTTATTCCTTTTTCATCCACTCAAATTTTACCCCTCCATCCTCAATCCCCACTTACTCTCCCAATACCTAGTCAATCATTATTCTTCCCTCACACACAAAATATTTTCCCCTCTCCATCCTCACTCCCCCAGCCCCATCCCATTCTAGTCCTCCCCCAACATCAGCTCCCTTCTAGTTCCAGCCCCTCCCAGCATCCGCTCACTTCTAGTCTCATTCTCCCATCCCCCCGCATCGGCCCATTTCCAGTCCTAGCCCCCCATCAGCCCATTTCCAGTCCTAGCTCCCCCATCAACCTTGTCAAGTTCTATCCTAGCCCCTCCATCAGCCCATTTCCAAGCCTAGCCCCCCATCATCCAATTTCCAACCCTATCCTAGCACCTCCGTCAGTCCATTTCCAATCCAAGCCCCTCCATCAACCCATTTCCAGTCCTAGCTCCCCCATCCATCTCCAGTCCTATCCTAGCACCTCCATCAGCCCAGTTCCAGTCCTAGCTCCCCCCCCACTCAGCCCATTTCCATTCCAAGCCCCTCCTTATCAGATATTTCCAATCTAGCTCCCCCCATTCTGCCCATTTCCAATCCTAGCCTCCTCCTCAGCCCATTTCCAATCCTATTCTGGCCCCCCATCAGCCCATTTGCAGTCTTAGCTCCACCATCCATCTCCAGTCCTATCCTAGCACCTCCATCAGCCCATTTCCAGTCCTAGCTCCCCTCCTCCCCACTCGGCCCATTTCCATTCCAAGCCCCCTCCCCATCAGCTAGTTCCAGTTCTAGATCCGCCGACTCAGCCAATTTCCAGTCCAAGCCCCCTCCTCATCAGCTATTTCCAGTCTTAACCTCCCCCCCCCCTTGAAGGGCCCTGCGGCTGTCCATATGTTTTTAGAGGGGCAGAATGGCCCTGGCTCATCTCTGACAGCTGCTGAAGTGAAACTGTATTACAGTATAGGATGCTAGCGCACTGAGTGCCGGGAAACAGAAAGTCCCCTTTGACTTTGGCGTGTCAGCATCCTATACTGTAATATAGCTGTTGAAGTGAAGAAAAAAGGTGCTCTTCACTTTGGTGGCTTTCAGAGGTGAGCCAGGACCTCTCCGGCTCCCTCTAAAGCTGCCCTGCCTGCCGGTGCTGAATGCAAGATGTTGTTGGCGCGGGGCCCTGTGCGAACAACATTCTTGCAGAATGGACGGACCAGCCCTGCGCCTACATATATCTGCCTTCCTCTTTCAATGAGTGTATCCTGTAAAGATGCCCTATCTTTCCCCACCTGACAAATATGCCCTGGATCTAATTGCTCCTGAATCAATCCCTTATAGGGCAACCTTGTAGATGGAGGAAGGAAAGTTATATATGGGGCATATAGGGTGGCTTGATATTTAGCCATCCTTTGTGCTGTAAATCTGTTCTGGGTGCACCTAAAAGTGCTGGGACTTCATGGGCAGAACACATCTCAACTAAGTCTCCAATCCATCTTTCTGCTGCTTTTACTACAGATGCACAGGCAACAACTGCCCGCTCGCACATAGTAAAATTCTTTTTAATTTCTGAATATGTACCTGAAAGGAATGCAAGAGGACCCTCTCTTGTCCTCCTGGGTCACTACCACTGTCCTACCCTGGTCATCCTGGGTGACATGGAAGACCAAAGATCGCCCAGGTATGGGGCTATCTAACGGCTGAGCTGTTGTATATCCTGAATCAAACTCTCCACCCATATCCATTCCTCAGGGGACACTACTACTGCGTTCTTCCCATCTTAGGTCCCATGCCCTTCAGCAATTTCCTTAAACCTGCTGTTCTCACAGTATAATGAGGCCTAGATGCGTATGCACCTGGGTTACTGTCTGACATTTTGCTACTGCCCTTAAACCTGTCTTTCTTCTGCCACTCTCCTCCCATCTCTTGACACCGTCTGTCCAAGGAAAACTACTTTCTGCTGACACATTTGGACTTTCTTCTTACTAACCTTATAGTCCTGTGCCCAGGGGAGGCTCTATAATGAGGCCAAGTGACGCTGTTGCCTCAGGGGGCAAAAATTGCCCTCAAAAAGACCGCCTCACTAGGCCTTCAAAATAATAAAAAACAAAACAAAAAAAACCCGGCTGCAAAAGCTGCTGCCGCTGCTTCTGGAGCGGTGGCAGCGGCAGCATGAAGGGCCTTGTGGCGGCCGCCTTCCTGGGAGAGCCCTCACAGTCTGCCCCCCCCCCCCGGCTCAGCTCTGCAGAGCCGCGCAAAGGGAGAGTGTCTTCCTTTCGCGCGGCTCTGTTAAACCTGAGCCTGCGGTGCTGATGGGAAACAGGAAATGCTGTTTCCCATCAGCGCTGCGGGCTCAGCTTTAACAGAGCTGCGTGAAAGGGAAACACTCTCCCTTTGCGCGGCTCTGCAGAGCTGAGCCGGCGCGGGGTGGGGGGGGAGAGGTCTGTAAGGGCTCTCCCGGGGAGGCAGCCGCCATGGGGCACTTCATGCTGCAGCGGCAGCAGCGTTTGCAGTCGTTCCCCCTCCCCCCCCCCAATTTCCTAAAGGTCTGGAGCTGGGCTGTGGAGTAAGGGGGGTATTAGAAATGGAAAAACATATCGGGAGGGGGAGCTAGGACTGCTAATGGGCTATGTGGGGGGGGGGCTAGGACTGCTAATGGGTTATGGGGGGAGCTAGAATTGGAAATGGGCTGATGGAGGGGTTAGAACTAGAAATGAGCTGCGGGAAGGGGGCTAGGACTGCTAATGGGCTATCAGGGGGGCTAGGACTGGAAATGTTTCCACTGCATGCTTTCACACTATAGCCCCCCTCCTGATTGATGTGCTAACCACTTTGATTTAATGATAAAGCGGTATATTAAATAAATGAGCTGATGGGGGGTTACAACTGGAAATGGGCTGATCGAGGGGGGAGCTAGAACTGCTAATGGGCTGATTGGTGGGGTTAGGCCTGGGAATGGGCTGATTAGGGAGGCTAGGACAGAAAATGAGCTGACTGGGGTGCTAGGACTGGAAATGGACTAGGACTGGTAATGGGCTGATTGGGGGACTAGGACTGGAGTGGGCTGATAAGGGGGATAGGACTGGAAGTGGGCTGGGACTGGAAATGGGCTAATGGGGGAGGGGAGGAGGGTGGTGCTGGCCATGGAAGAAAACTAAGGGCTAGGGCTACAAATGGACTGAATCAGGAGGATGTTAGAATAGGGCTGGAAGGGAGCAGATACTGAGAGGATCTGCCAGGGGAAGGAGAGGGCAGGAAGGGAGCTGACATGGTGGAAGGAGGGGGCTGGAAAGGAGCTGACACCTGGGATGTACTGAAGGGGGAATGGAAGGAAGCTGACACTTGGGGATGGGAGTAGTAGGTGGCTGGGTAATAGGGTGGAGGTTGGAAGGGAGCTGACATGCAAATGGCACTGGAAGGGGGACGGACAGAGGGTAGGGCGACTGGAAGGGAGCTGACTGGGAGGGTGACACTGAGAGTGGACGTGAACTGATACCTGGGATGGTATTTGGACTAGAAGGGGCTGGACAGTGGGGAAGGAGGGGGACTGGAAGGGAATGGACACCAGTGGCAGTCATGGGAATGCAAGGCGGTTGACATTGAAAGGTACTGGAAGGGGAGGACTGGAAAGGGGGTTGATACTGGGGCGGGTTACTGGAACTGGAAATGGGCTGATGGACGGAAGTGAAGAAAACAAAAGAAGAGATAAGAAATGGCAAATGGACCATAGACCACAGAAAGAGAGCTAAGAGAAGACAGAAAAGCAGAAGCCTCAGATCGGGACCAGCATGATCAGAGAATAAAATGGTCAGACAACAAAGGTAGAAAACTAATTTTATTTAATTTTAGTGATTGGACTTTGTGTTATCTTTATATTTTACACTATATTGGGGAACTGCATCTCTTATTTATCTGATGTTGCACTGCATGTGGACTCTGGCTTCTTGGGGTTTCAGTTTAAATTTTGTCTACATATGTTTATTTTTACTTTAGATTGTGGTTACTTCTTCTGTACTTGGTGAGAGTCTGTGTTCTGAGTGAGTGACTGAGGTCAGCTGTTCTGTTAACATGGAGTTTGTTCATAAAGATCTATACTGTACTGTAGTAATTGACTTGTTCAGCTTTTCAAATAGGTGTATGGATGTTCCAGGGCTCACTGTAGTATTTACAGTGACACTTTTTTTGGATGGGCACCTTATGTGAGTTTTGGAAGTTTGTGCTGATATGATATGATGTGGTAGGTTTGCTCTTTGTTGTAGGGTTTTGTATTAGTTCACAATATGCCTGGTACTGGAGAATAGTGGTTGTTGTTGTTGTTAGTGAGATTATCAGAATCAGTTTTTTTTTTAAATATTGAGTTCTGTGGGTAAATGTCCTGGTTCTGCTCTGCACCTACTGTGGATGCAAAATATATGTTGAAAAAGAAAAAGCAAGAACCATAAAACAGTTTATAACAACAAAATAAAAATGAGTTATAATTTAGTTTTATAAACTGTGCTGTTGGTTCTTGCTCTCTTTTAGTTCCTTGGTGTGTAAATAGGACCGTACCTAGTCCTGTGCAAGCGGTGCAGTCGCACAAGGCGCAAAGGCTTGGGGGGCACATTTCGGCTGTATGCTGTTGCCCTGCTGCCACTGGCAGGACAATAGCAGGCAGCCAGAATGCCCCCCCAAGATTTTTCGCAACACTTTAAGCAGGTCTGGTCCCTCCCTCCTCCGACGCGATTTCACAGCAGGGAGGGACAGATCTGCTTAAAGTGCCGGTGCCATTCAGATCGGGCGCATGCTCTCCTCCACCTCCCCATACCTCCGTCCAGCGCTGCCTGCTCTTTCCCTGTTGCCAGTGCTGCCATGAAAAAAACAGAGGGCAGCAGCAGCAGGGAAAGAGCAGGCAGCGCTGGATGGAGGTATGGGGGGAGAAGGGGGGAGTGCGCCCGAGCTGCAAGTCGCACAAGGCGCAATTGCAGCTCGTTAAGGCCCTGTATGCAAACATCTTGCATTTCCTCCATATAATCTAATTGGCTTTTTATGATTATTATTATTATTATTATTACTAAGCATTTATAAAGCGCTGCAACATACGAAGCGCTGTACAAACATAAAAAGAGACAGTCCCTGCCCGTTAGAACTCACATTCTAGTCAAGACAAAATATGAAATAAATTAGATAATACAAATAATAATTAACAAGACAAAAACAAATGTTTATGGAGAGAACAAGAAAGGACGAGTTAGGAACAAAAAGCAATACTCCAGGCATCTGGATTTTCTCATCTATTCTTCATTTGTCCTCTCATGCCTGCACCTACATTCCTGTTGACCTTTTGTATGCCCATGTTTGTAACCATTTGCTTGGACCTTTGTCAAATTTATTCCTTGTTATCTGACTTTTTCCCCACTTTACCTGATTTGTTTTCCCTTCTCTCATTTTCAAAAAATACAGGAAATATATCTCGTTAGCTCCCCATGTGCTGACAACTATACTAGGGGCAGTAGTATAATGGGTACACTACTTGTCAAACTGATTGACAGGTGAGATAAGGATGGCAGGAGCCAATCAGCATTCACTTCCGGTGTATGTCCCGTCTTAGGCCACGCCCCCTCCCATAGAAGTGGATGGTGAGTTATCCCCACCCCCAAACTCTTGACAGGTACCAATCAGCGTCCACTTCCGGTGTATGTCCCGCCTTAGGCCATGCCCCCTCCCATAGAAGTGAATGGTGAGTTAGCCCCACCCACTCCTGCCCCCAGGCGTAGCCACCGCCCCCACATGACACGCCACCACCCCGCCCCAAGGATGACATCATCCATTCAGCATCCACTTCCGGGTTTGTGCCACACCCACGCCCCACCCCACAATATGGTATTAGCAAATCAGCACCCACTTCCGGGTTTGCGCCCCACCCACAGCCTCCCACCCTCAACCACGCCCCTGCCTTCATCATCGGAAATGACATCACCGGAAACAGGACATCATCAGAAATGGGCTGTCCCTTTTTCCTGACATCACCGGAAACAGGGTGTCATCAGAAAAGGGCCGTGTCCTTTTCAGGTGACCTCAGCGGAAGCAGAGTGACTGACTCCGGAAATGTGTTTTGCTTCTGGTTAATGTTTACATCTGCAAAAAGCAGGAACCCTGGAAAACAAAAAATGCTTTTCTCTCTCCCAGTGCCCCAGTTCTTTTTTCTCACAAAAGATTCTCAGCAAACACAGCACAGGGGCTTTTCACAGAGGCACAGACAGGATAGAAAGCTTTTCTTTACAAATGTTAAACCTCAATTAACACATCTTTTGTTAGAGAAACCACTGCTGTCCATGTGATAGAATTTTGCTTTTAAGACCTCATGGTTAGAGAGAAATATTCTGGCAAACACAGTGTAAGTTCAGACTGAAATTCAGAGAGAGAGAGACCTGAGTTCAAATGTTTGTGCTTTCTCTGTACATATCAAAGGCAGGCATTTGATGTCATAGCCAGTCAAAAGGACTACACGAAACCTGATGAAATAAACACATTGAAATCTGCTATACAAGCAACGGTGGACTGTATTATCAAGAAATGCTGGCAGGCTGTTATGCATAGAGACTGTACAGCTTGTGTAATACATGCTCCAGGGCAAAAGACATCATGATTGTGTGACACAAGAAAATACAACAGAAAATCCATAAAAACTTGTAACAGGTTGTGTCTAGGACCTATTGTAAATGTTGCCATGATGAAAGCAACTGCCCTACTTTATGAAAATTTGAATTTTTTTGTTTCAACTCATCAGAGATATTCAATATTTTGCTTAAATCTGGGGAAAATGTGATATGTAGCTAATCGAAGGTTTAATCTCTGACAGAGATTATAGATCGTTCTTTAAAAAATGTTGCCATGATTGTTGATCATAAAATGAAAGAAAATGTATGTATTTCCAGAATCTATTAGTTGAACATACAGATGAACAAAAATTATATGTTGTTGTTAAGTGCCGTAGAGTTGGAGTCGACTCATGGCGACCCTCTGGATAGCTATCCTAAATTGTGTTCGGTCTTCAGTCAGGCGGCTCATTGTTGACAGACTGGTACCCGTAGCTGCTGTTATTGTAGCGATCCATCTCATTGCTGGCCTTCCTCTTTTGCGTTGACCTTCTATCTTGCCAAGCATGATGACTTTCTCTAATGATCTCTCTCTTCGCATGATGTGTCCAAAGTATGAAAGTCGAAGTCTTGTCATCTGAGCTTCTAAGGAAAGCTTAGGTTTGATCTCCTCTAGTACCGACTGGTTTGTTCTTCGGGCAGTCCATGGTATACACAGTATTCGTCGCCAGCACCATAATTCAAAGGCATCAATTTTCTTCCCGTCTATCTTTTTCACTGTCCAGCTTTCACATCCATATGATGTTATTGAAAATACCATGGCTTGAACAAGTCAAATCTTTGTATGGAGAGAGACATCTCTGCTCTTGAGGATCTTATATAGGTCTTTCATAGCCATTCTGCCAAGAGCAATGCATCGTCTGATTTCTTGACTGCTTGTTGTTTCTTTATTGATAGTTGATCCAAGTAGGTTAAAGTTGTTCACAATTTCAATTTCTTCTCCTTCAGTGATGAACCTGTTGATTATGCCAGTTGTCATGATCTTTGTCTTCTTTACATTAAGGTGCAGGCCCATTTTGAGACTATGTTCTTTGATTGTGAGAAGCAAATGTTTCAGATCATTTTCACTTTCAGCCAGTAATGTGGTATCATCAGCATAGCGAAGGTTGTTGATGAGTCTTCCACCAATCTTCACACCTCTGTTGCCTTCATACAGTCCTGCTTCTCTGATGATTTGTTCTGCATATAAATTAAATAGGTAGGGGGAAAGTATGCAGCCTTGTCTTACACCTTTGCTTATTTTAAACCATTCTGTTTCTCCTTGTTCCGTTCGAACTGTTGCTTCTTGATCAATCTACAGATTGCGCAAGAGAACGATCAGGTGTTCTGGTATACCCATGCTTCTTAATGTGGCCCAGAGTTTCTCATGGTTTACACAGTCAAAAGCCTTGCTATAGTCGATAAAGCACAAATAGATATCCTTTTGGTATTTTTTAGTCTTTTCAAGGATCCATCTCACATCTGCAATGATGTCTCTCGTTCCTCTCCCTTTCCTGAACCCTGCTTGCACTTCAGGTAGTTCTTGTTCTAGGTATGGTTGTAGTCTCTTTTGAATAATCTTCAGTAGAATCTTGCTGGCATGTGGGATCAGAGCGATTGTGCGATAATTTCCACAGTCAGTTGGATCACCTTTCTTTAGTATTGGTATAAAACACAGATCTTTTCCAGTCAGTTGGCCATGATGTTGTCTTCCATATTTCTTGGCAGAGCCTTGTAAGTACGGTAACAGCTGCATCACATTGCTGCAATACTTCTATGGGAATGCTATCAATGCCTGGTGCTTTGTTCTTTGATAAGGCCTTCAATGCTGCTTCAACTTCTTCTTTCATCACCAATGGTTCCCGATCATAAGGTACAGGTTGAAACGGCTGTTGGTCCACTTGATCTTTATCATATAAAAACTCTGCATATTCCTTCCACCTTTTCTTGATCTTCTCAGCATCATTCAACATAGAACCTTGAGCATCTTGTCACATTCCAATTCGAGGCTGGAACTTTTTCTTTAACTCTCGCAGCTTTAGAAAAGCTGATCTTGTTCTTCCTCTAATAGTTTCTGCTTCTATTTCCTTGCAAATGTCATTGTAGTACTTTTCCTTGTCCTGTCTTGCTGCACGTTGGAAATCTCTGTTGAGTTCTGCGATTTTCTTTCTTTCTCCTTTGACTTTAGCTTCTCTGCATTTCTGGGCAATTTTCAGAGTTTCTTCCATCATCCATTTTGGCCGTTTTTGCTTTTTCACCTTTTGTAGAGACTTCTCGCTTTCTTCCAGCACAACCTTCTTGATGTCATTCCATAACTCTTCCGGAGCTCTGTCATTTGTATCTAAAGCAGCAAATTGATTTTGCAGGCAGTCTTTAAATTCCAGTGGTATGTTCTCAAGGTCATATTTTGCTGCATGCATGAGTGGTTTGTTCTTTTTCAACTTTAGCTTGAGTTTGCATACTAGTAGTTGATGATCTGTACCACAGTCAGCTCCAGGTTTTGTCTTTGTTGATGTTACAGAGCTTTTCCATCGTTGACTTCCACAGATGTAGTCAATTTGATTTTTATACAATCCATTGGGTGAAGTCCATGTGTACAGTCGCCGCTTGTGTTGCTGGAAGAAGGTGTTTGAGATGAATAGATCATTGGTCTTGCAGAATTCTATCAGTCTTTCTCCAGCTTCATTTCTGTTGCCAAGTCCATATTTTCCAACTACTTTGCCGCCTTCTTTGTTGACAACTTTTGTGTTCCAGTCACCCAAATTATATGTATGCCTTTATTTTTTATTTTTTTAAACTTGTAATGCTCAAATGAATCATTTCACAAGATGAAAACATTTTATTTGAAATAAAACATTTTGAACCTATGTGTGGTGTGTTTTAGGAATGCTTAGTTAATTAAACCTACAATGGGGGTGTCTAGAAAAAAAATGGGGCATCTAGGTGTGTCCTAAACAATAGGCCATAAGATAAGAATGTGCAGAGCTCTGTTGTAGAACTAAAATCCCCTTAAGACGTCTGGGAAATGGCTGGGAATGTGTATTAGCCATATACACAATATAAAGCATCTATTACAATGTACTGTCTGTGAAAAAAAAGGCATTGTGAATTAGCCAGGTCGTATGATAAGCTTATGAGATCCAGTACATTTCAGCAGCCAGAAAAGATCACATAGTCTCTCTACAGCTTGCAACTCCTCTTCAGACAGGGTGGGTAGATATGAGTCTTACTTTTCTTTTTTTTTAAATATTGTTGGCTATGCAATGTTTCTGTCTCTTATGATTGTCTTTTAAAAAAATAGGAGCAGAAAAAGGGGGATGCAAATAAACTTTCTCTTACAAAAAGAAGGCAACAAAGAATGTTAAAAGGTATGTCCGGTGGTTTTTAATTTTTCCAGCAGCTATGCTCTTTATAATGTGTCTCACAGTGTTTCAGAGGACAGCCTCAACCTTTAATCTTTTTTATTTTAGACCAAGAAGATGCTACAAAACAAGATGACCAGCCTAATCAACAGACGGCACCTTACAGAAAACCAAAAGACAAGCAGAATCGTGAGTGTTCCGGTTTTATCCAGATCCTAAATTTTAAGGCCGCTGTAAAAGAAAAAAAAGAATTAGCCCCTACGTTTTTCTTTTTCAGATCGAGAAAATGTTAGAAAACCAACAGCTATGGGAGCGAAGTCTAACAGGAAAAGATCACACAGCGAAAGATTTTCTGCCGGTGAATCTACACACGCCGGTACAGAATACAGCGAGCATGGTGAAAGCCGTGTCTTTGATCACAGTGTTTCAGAGGACAGAGCAAATAATCTTGCATTAGGCCCCGCTGAAGAATCAGAACCAGTTAGCTATGTTCAGTTTGTGAAAAGGTGGGATCGTATATTTTTTATGATTGTGAATGTATGCAAGAAACAGGCTGGCATGTCCCTAATTACACATATGCGACGGACTTAAATGAGGAAAGAAACTGGGAATTCAAGGGTCTCGAATGCATTTCTGCCTTTATACAGATTTTTGTGACAAAAAAAATTTAAAGGCTGCACCTTCATAGCCCATAATTCCAAAGGTTATGACGGATATTCTGTTCTTAAACAACTGCTTAAGGAAAAGATGGACACAGGGCTGCTGGTTCAAGGTGCTAAACTTTTACAAATTACCGTTGAACCTTTGACTATCCGTTTTATAGACTCTCTAAATTTCCTGCCTATGAAACTTAGCAAACTTCCACAAGCCATGGGTTTTACAGGCAGCAAGGGGTACTTTCCGCACTTTTTTAATGCGCTGGAAAATCAAAATTATGTGGGCCCCATGCAGGGTGTTGAACATTACGGTGTCACATCTCAGAAATTCAAACAAGGTGTTTAGACCCTTTCCAATATATAACCCTTGCATCTGTATGTATGGCTATGTTCAGATTAATGTTTTTAGAGCCCAGGACGGTGGCACTCATTCCACCAGATAACTATCACTGGCAGACAACCTTTTGTGTTTTTTTAATCACACCAGTCTCTATTGTCCAACCCTTTTTGTTTCTTATAATACCAGGTTGCTGTACGCCTATCTTTTTCTGGGATAAATCTGCTGCCCCAGGCTTGTAGTCCAAAACTAGATCTTTCAAACTAGTGAAATTGATTTTCTGGCACTTTTCTACGTTTATCGTAATCCCTTTTACTTTCATACAGGTCTTCCCGCTTGACAGCTTGTAGCCGTATGTTTTAGGCCCCGCTGATACAAACTCTGTGATATGTTCATCTGAGGGTATCTCGCTTGTGAGCTCACCTAAATAATCACCCAAAGATGGGTTCCAATCACCCTCTCGACTTAGAAATATCACAGAATCTGTATCATGGTACAGACAGCGCTCTTGCAAACTATCTAGAAGGTTGTACAACTCCAGGCATGCATAAGCCGTTGTAAAACAGGCAATGAAAACGTTGGTGCTACCCGACAATATACACTGGTCTTTTGAGTGCCTCCAAGACACACAGGCTGTTTCATCATCAATAAAATCGCATGATGAAACCTCAAATTCAGGAGAAAACAGATATTTAAAGAGATCATCAGGTTCTCTCACAATGCTTGTGGTAGGCAGGTTTGTTCTTTGACCAAATTTACCCCACAGGGAATTTAAGAAAAGTTTTGCTATTTGACGCTTAGCAGGGTTTACATTAATCTGGTCTGCACGCAAACACACCCCCTCTTTTCTAAAGAAATCAGCTATGTACACATTTTGTTTTTCAGTATCATTGCACCACCGAGGGTAGCCAGAAGCCTCTTGTTTTTGACGGAGGTGCATTTTGATGTATTCGGAAAAGAGATGATCAGATTTTTGCTCGAAATGCCAGATTTCATAGATTTCAACAACCACATACCCTTTTGCAATGGCTAAATTCATCTCCACCGTGCACCAAGTCCCCACAAAAGCTCTCTCCTCATCCGTGTGGGCACAGATTTCCTGTTGCCGTGTGTCAGCACACGTGTGACACAGCGGAAACATAAGCTTACCGCCCAACCGTATGGGTAACACCGGGAAAAAAAGCTTTCGTGGAGGATATACTTTTGCTTTTATAAAACCAAAGTACTTTGTAGGGGGACCAAATTTGTCATAAATGATTTTTGGATGGTCTATTGGATATTCCTTTGTTTTATTGACAAAAGGGTATAGGCTGGTAAAATCATAGTAGTGTATTTTTTCCCCAGGTCTTGTTTTGTGGTACAGACAAATGGCATTTGTTCTACCCCCCAAAAAGGGCATCTCGTGGAATCAGAGGTTGCGGTAATGCGGAGTCAGCCAGGAAATCTGCGCAGCCCCCGTCATTTTCTTTTACCATCTGCTTCCAATCGTGCTCCCATAGACTTATAACCTTGAACCCAAGGCTTTCCAGGAATGCAGCTTTTAGCTGTGTTTTGTAATAAAGAAAACCATACAGGATTCTGGTCTTTATCGTTATAACAGCTCGGACAGCCGTGGTGAAAACAACCATTAAATTCAAAAGCTGTTTCTACCCCACCGATCACGGCATAGCCATCAAGAAAATAAGACCCCACCTTTTTTTCGCCACCTTTCAGAGCATGTGTGATCTGTATATTTTCTTTGGCCTCTACATACTTCAGCCATTGAATAGATGGGGATGAATATCTCTTTGCCTGCCGGTGATAGTTATCTGGTGGAATGAGTGCCACCGTCTTGGGTTCTAAAAACATTAATCTGAACATAGCCATACATACAGATGCAAGGGTTATATATTGGAAAGGGTCTAAACACCTTGTTTGAATTTCTGAGATGCCACCATGCTCTACAAACACTTCTTTCTCTGTCATTTTCATGATTTCAGCTCGGTAGAGAACACCGGCCTGCCACAAAATAGATACATCCTGCTGACAGTAATAAGCCAACTCTTTTTGCAAATTAAAAGTTTTATGCTGATTGTCCTTGTACCATTGTAAAAATTCCTCTTTTTCTTCAGGCAACATGTTACTCACACCGTAATGTTCAACACCCTGCATGGGGCCCACATAATTTTGATTTTCCAGCGTATTAAAAAAGTGCGGAAAGTACCCCTTGCTGCCTGTAAAACCCATGGCTTGTGTAAGTTTGCTAAGTTTCATAGGCAGGAAATTTAGAGAGTCTATAAAACGGATAGTCAAAGGTTCAACGGTAATTTGTAAAAGTTTAGCACCTTGAACCAGCAGCCCTGTGTCCATCTTTTCCTTAAGCAGTTGTTTAAGAACAAAATATCCGTCATAACCTTTGGAATTATGGGCTATGAAGGTGTAGCCTTTAAATTTTTTTTGTCACAAAAATCTGTATAAAGGCAGAAATACATTCGAGACCCTTGAATTCCCAGTTTCTTTCATCATTTAAGTCCGTCGCATATGTGTAATTAGGGACATGCCAGCCTGTTTCTTGCATACATTCACAATCATAAAAAATATGCTTTTACCAATAGGGGTCATAAAACATAAGTGGACGCCATCCCCGGTTAGGGGCTCGCGACAATGCCGGCCTCTGCACTTATGTTTCTTGTCCACATAAGACTCACATTTCTGACACAGTATCTTAGATAAACACGCCACTTCTTTTTAGTCTTTAAGACCCTACGAGCTCCCCCCACCCCGATTTCTTATGACAACTACAGCAACACGGAATATATCACAAACCTGGATTTCTCTGTGACTCTGAAGGAGTTTAGCGATCTGATTTAAGAAATCGTCAGCGTCTAATGCTTCTGGGTTTAACTTTCCAGAATACAAGGAATTGTGAAAAAGAGATGAGTGTAGATGCATCTGTACATAATCACTGGGTGAAACCCTGCTGCTAACCTCATCCAGAATATGTTGAATACCTTTGCCGAATGGCGAATTGAGCCTCAGATAATGATGTTACCCTGTCTAAATTAATAAACCGAAATTCCTCTGAATAAATTACACCATTAAACTTGTCCAATTTACGATCCCAGGTTTTCACAAACTGAACATAGCTAACTGGTTCTGATTCTTCAGTGGGGCCTAATGCAAGATTATTTGCTCTGTCCTCTGAAGCACTGTGAACAAAGACACGGCTTTCACCACGCCCTCCATATTCTATACCAGCGTGTAAGGAGAGGTCAGGAGAGGGTGGGCCATAGCCGGTGATAAAGGGAGCTGCAGGAGCTGCGGCTCGTCCTTTTCCTGCCCTCCCTCTTTCCCTCGTCATGAGGACCAGAGTGCGGCCAAACAGTGCAGCCAATCAGGTGTGCAGGCAAACAGAGGACCGGCGTGCAGGAAGGCAGCACTTGCGCCCCATGTGCAGTATCGCAAGTACTACACAGGCAGCAAGGTAATAAAATATAACTTAAAGAAGTGGGGATCAGCGACTATGGAAGGAGGGGGACGATCTGGCCTTGTGCGAGGCAGCAGAGCGCAGGTAAAAATGGATTGTCCAGTCACACACTTATCATTGGGTGCTAGGCCGAAAGCTGCGAAAGCTGCAAAATAGGGCCCAGTGTCCCAGAGCACATGGGACCATAGTTTAATAAAAAAATATATATATATACAGATTTGGCGTTAGAGGCCTCTTAGGCCAGGTGGGAACATTTTTTAAAAAAAAGAGTGTGCCAGAGGTGAACCCGGGCCGCACATGGAGGCATTTGCAAGGTATGATTGTAGGATGTATAAAGAAGCATGGCAAACTACAAACTACAATTGAGCTTCCAACAAAAGGGAAAGGCGAGACTGCCATCTAGGGGACACAAAGCAAAATTACAGTCTCAGTACTTATTTGCAAAAAAAAAAAAAAGTTTTGAAATTTATTGGAAGACACTTTAGCGGTGTTAATGGCACGGAATGATTAATAATTAAATTATTGAAATACATCAAATGAATATTAATTTTATAAAAAAAATGTTTGAATGAGGAAGTGAGTAGGGGAATACAAAAGGAGAGGGATTATAAGGCAAGAGCGGTCCAGGAGTTAATCAAGGTGGCTAGGCAAGTCCTAATGTAGTATTTGTTGTATTCTGCCCTGCCTCTTCTTAGTATTTTACACAAGTATAGATATGCCATGAAAGATCAACAAAAATGCCCCCAAGACCCGCAGCAGAAAGCAGTCCGTGGGCAGAGCGACAGTGAAGACAGCATCTGCAGGGCCAAAAAGGATGGCAGACAGAGGAGCAGCGGCAAGCAAGGGTGCGGCTAGCAGACAGGTTGCAGAGAGCAGCACAGAAGCAGCCGGTACCGTGGCGTCTAAACCCAGGTGGCGTAGTAAACCGACACATCAACAACAGCAGACACCCACACACCCTGCGACAAGCCAGGAGCTGGATGAATTGCTTCGCATGGTACGGGAACAGGTTACACAACATGGCCTAGGCACAGTACGACAAAGGTTTGAGGTGTCTGGCTCACGGTGCAAAGAACAACAGACGGAGAGCAGTAGCACGGCAATTACATCGAGCACCAGCACTGCAGGTGGTAAGTCTGGGGTTGTAGTGGGGGCACCAGAGCATCTATCCTCATCATCCGAGGACTCCATATCTGAGAGTGAGGGCGAGCTGGCGTTCACAGATGTGATACAAAATGCACTAAAAAAATGTAAGAAAAATAAAAAAGCAAAACAATAAAATCCCCTAGTGAAGGCATGGTCAGGGCAGGGAGATATATCCACCCAGAGGGGAGAAGTCCGGGAGAATGTAGCAACAGGAAGAGCCATAGCGTGGCAGGTCACAGTGCACGATTCAGGACGAGATCCACGCTGTGGCTTGAGCTCACTGGCCAGCTCAGTGCCCAAAAAGATAAGGAAGCGCATTTGGAGACGAGAATACATAGACATATTCTCCCTCTTGCTTACAAATCAAGAAGGGGAGTCTAAGGATGGGAAATATAGAGAAGGAGGAGGGGAGCGGGACAAAGATAGGAAGCAAAAAATTCCAAAGTCCATCAATAACTGGGTGTTAGCGTTCCACATATTCATGAGTGTTGTGATGGAGAGGGAACCCGAATCAGGGCCTTATTTGACCAGGTACCTGGACACAATCACACGAGCGCATAAGCATTACGGAGGATGGGCCTGGCTGAACTACGATGTAAAGTTCAGAAAGAGCATGGCAGAGGATCCCACATTAACATGGCATCACAGAATACTGAACCTGTGGATGGATGAAATGGCTCCCAACAGGCCATGGAGCCAAGAAGGGCTACCGCAGCCTTTTCAAGCCATGCAAGGGAGGCAGGCCAGCCAGCCGGCCGATGGGGCACCGAGCGTATCGCCAATACAACGCGGGGAGTTGTATATGGCAGCCATGTAAATTTAGACACTCATGTGCATTCTGTGGAGGCGGGCACCCGGTGTACATGTGCAGATCAGGGAAGGAAACTAAGCCATTTAGATCAGGGCAGCAGCGCACAAACAAAAGCCAAGACACCAACGACCATCAGGCTTGAGCGAATGCGCCCGTGGCTGCGGGCTTACCCGAGACGGGACAAAGCTCTCAATATTGAGAACGGCTTCGCTTATGGCTTCCGCATACCATCATCAATACCAACTAAATCGCAGTCACGCGTCCAACACAACCCCCCATCAGTCGGCAAATTCAACTAAGTGGTACATAGCAAGTTAGCACAAGAAATAGGTATGGGGAGAGTAGCAGGGCCACTCAGAAACCCGCCTTTCAAAGACATAGTACTGTCCCCATTGAGCATGATACCAAAAAAAGAACCAGGCCACTTCCGTTTGATACACAATCTATCATACCCGGAAGGAAGTTCAGTAAATGACTACATAGATACTGCAATATGTTCCGTGAGGTACGCTACCATCGATCAGGCAGTTGCACTCATAGGAAACAGGGGACAGCAGTCGCAACTGGCAAAGGCAGATATCGAATCTGTGTTCTGGCTACTGCCGGTGCACCTTGAGTCCTTTCTATTGTTGGGCTTCATGTTCAATGGGGAATACTTCTATGACAAATGTCTGCCCATGGGATGCGCAATCTCATGCGCATATTTTGAACTGTTTAGTTCATTCATCCACTGAGTGGTGGAGGACGTTGCTGGTCCTAACACGGTGGTGCACTACCTGGACGATTTTCTATTCATCGGAAAAGATTATGGGGATTACAAAAGGATCCTTGGTATCTTTGAGCAGATGGCACAGTCATTCGGAATACCGTTAGCGACAGAGAAGACAAGTGGCCCAGCAGGGATTATCACATTCTTTGGAATACAGCTAGACATGACGACACAAAGGTCGCGTTTACCAGCAGATAAGGTACAGAAGCTGAAAAGAGGCATTTAACAGATGCAAGGGCAACGTAAGACTACGTTGGAGCAATTCCAGTCACTATTGGGTTTGCTTTGTTTTGCCTGCAGGGTGATACCAATGGGGCTGGTTTTTTGCCGCCGCATGGCAATGGCAATAAAAGGTATTAGAAAGAAACACCATCACATCCGAGTTACTGGAGAAATATGCGAAGACCTCCGGGTCTGGGAGCAATTCCTGATGACTTTTAACGGATTAGCCTTTTGGCAAGAACTTCCTGTCTCCAATGCCGACATAGAATTTTTCACAGGTGGAACCGGTTTCAGCATATAGTTCAAGGTGGCGTGGTGTTCAGAGCAATGGCCTATAGAATGGCACCCAACAGGAACCACCAAGGACATCACGTTCCTCGAACACCGCGCAGAGGGCCCCCTCCCTCTCGCTTTGACGGCATGCAGTGGGGGGGGGGGAGGAAAATATGGACAAAGAGAGAACTTATAGAGACACTGCTGCATTTAGGAAAAGAGGGGAAAAGGGTTAGAAGTCAGCTATAATGGCGGCTCCACCCCTTTTCTCCCATATGATTTGGGGAGGACTACAGACAGACGGAAAAAGACTTTGACGGCCAATTTTCCACCACACATTTACCAGGCCCATGGGATAAATCGGCTGTGTCTCTCGAGGGGGAAGAAAACAAAAGAAGTGCGGAAAGAAATTGCTTATGAGTATTGTTTGGTTGTTAATGAAGTTAGATGAGTGAATTGTGTTAAGAAAATGCATAGATGTTATGGGCATGCTGTGGCCCACAGTTTTGTTCTGTTAATACCAATGTTATCAAATAAAACAAATACGTGGTTGAAAGAAAAGAAGTTGCTTGCAGTCTGTGCCAGAAAAGGGGTAGGAAAGGGACGAGTGGGTTGGGGGTAGAAGGCAGGGACCCGAGGCCGTCATGCCAGTTGCAAGGCTGAGACCCGGCCGCGAATCACTGCGGCCAGGCACAGGCGAAGCAGCGGCAGGCCAAGGATTAGCTTTGGCGGGGAGGGGATGGGAGAGGGGTCAGGAGAGGGCAGGCTGTAGCCGGCGATAAAGGGGGCTGCAGGGGCTGTGGCTCGTCCTTTTCCTGCCCTCCCTCTTTCCCTCGTCAGAAGGACCGGAGTGCGGCTGAACACCCTCCCGACCCACCCAGGTAGCAGGGATAGGGGAGAACTCGTCACAGCATGGCAGGGGAAATAGGCCCCCGAGGAGACCGCGCAGCCCCGATGAGAGAGAACACAGCCCAGGCATGGGGTTAAGGGGGAGAGTTGCGGTAGAGAAACGTGGACCTTCACCCGGTGAGATGCACAAGTGCAGCAGGAACACCGAGCAGAGGGCTCCCTCCCTCTCGCTTTGACGGTGTGCGGGGGAGGGGGGGGGGCAGAAAAGATGGACAATGAGAGAACTTATAGAGACACTGCTGCATTTAGGAAAAGAGGGGAAAAGGGTTCGAAGTCAGCTATAACAGTGGCTCCACCAATGTTCCCTCTAATTTTCTGTAGGCTGTGTGCGCATAAAATATCAGCTGTGCAGCTTTTGAAGGAAGGTTAAATTTTTGTGCGCCACATAACGACACTCGGAGTTATATACTTTAAAATTTGACTACATGTCAGAATACAGTATGTATACTACATTGATTTTAATCAAATTAAATGAAAATAGACGATTACTAAATGAAGTGGAAAATTTCTAGTACTTACAATCACAACTTTTAAATTTTAAGACGTCTGTGTTGTTTTCTATCAGAATCAGAACCGTAATTTTTGTGCGCTCTGTTGTGAAGTATGTGCGCTCGCTCGGCGAGGTGTGTGCACGCGCACACGCGCACAGCTTAGAGGGAACAGTGGGCTCCACCCCTTTTTCCCCGTATGATTTGGGGAGGACGATGGACAGATGGAAAAAGGCTTTGACGACCAATTTTCCACCCCACATTTACGAGGCCCATGGGATAAATCGGCTGTGTCTCTCGAGGGGGAAGAAAACAAAAGAAGTGCGGAAAGAAATTGCTTATGAGTATTGTTTGGTTGTTAATGAAGTTAGATGAGTGAATTGTGTTAAGAAAATGCATAGATGTTATGGGCATGCTGTGGCCAACAGTTTTGTTCTGTTAATACCAATGTTATCAAATAAAACAAATACATGGTTGAAAGAAAAGAAGTTGCTTGCAGTCTGCCAGAAAGGGGGTGGGAAAGGGGCGAGTGGGTTGGGGGTAGAAGGCAGGGACCCGAGGCCGTCATGCCGGTTGCAAGGCTGTGAGCCCTGCTGGAAGAGGAATGAAGTGAAGATGGCAGGCCCTGTCTGGGCAGCTGCTGCCAAATATTACTGGCTGACTCTTGCTACAGTTTTGGGGGCAAAGCTGGCCAGTCTGCTCCATATACTGGCTGGTTCTGGGAGGCTCTTCTGTTCTGACAGTGCCGCTGCTTTTGATTCAGGTAATCTTGACCAGGCATCACATCCAGCTCCTGCTTGTGCATTTGTGCATTTCTTACACTTTAGGGTTTCCATTGTTCTTCTTCACTCTCTTCAAACTCTTCATTGTTTGAAAACAAATAAATGAATCTCTCCCCATTATGACATCAGCACCTTTCACTCTCCTATAGGTTACAGGGAAATTCATTGTAGGCTGCATCATAAAATGTATCCAGAGAGGGTTTTGCACATGAACTCTGGAGATCACAGAAAGTCTCCTTTTTCACAGGGAAGGAAAACACTTCCTGAACTCATCAGAAACTAAAAACCAGGCTAATTAATATAGACACTTATAAAAAAAATTACCAAGATGATGTGTTGGGTACTTCCTGTTGCCCTACATACATGGCTTAGGTAGCTCTCCAAAGAATAAAAGCCATAGATTTGCAGAAATAAAGAAAGTACAGAGGAGAGGCAGTTCCTGTTTCGGCACCACAGTCACTGATGCTGGACTTGCAGCTGGGCTGAGGATGACTGACTGAGCTTACTGGGGTACGAGCTGGGAGCCTGGCTGATTGGGGTAATGGTTCAGAGGGTGGCTGATTTTAGGGAGGAGGGAGATGGCAGGATGGGGAAGAATAGCTAAAAGGGAAAGACTAGTTAACAGCATAGTGGAGTGAGAAAGAACAAGACTGGATGGGGAGGGAGGCTGAGGACTGTAGATATCTACCAGTAGCCTGCAGGGATGTTTAAGGGTCAGATTTATTTTCTTTTTCTTTGGACAGAAAATGTGAAAACCAGCCTTAGTAAATCAGGCCCTAAAGGATCTGAAACCTCGAGTGGATCTCTTCCATCTCCCACCCCTGCTCCCCAGTTTCAGTGGAGGCAATGGGGGGAGGGGGGAGGAGCTTGGGCTGGATCCTAAATACAACAAAAATGTATCATGGCCTGTTCTATATTAATAATAATTGGTCTATTTTTGCTATGTAAATTTAATGAGCATCATAGATGGGAGAGAAGTGTCTCTTTTTTAAGATGGGGAAGTTGATAGAAGAACACATGCATGTGGCAGGTATTTTTCCCTCAGAATTATATCACAACACACACCATGTCACAGAAAAAATTAGATATTCTGCATCAATTAGATATTCTGCAAAGTGAGATGATTACATAAACTGAGAAATTCGTGCAAAATGGAAAAGAAATCTAAGAGAGAATGTATCCATTTGAAATAAGTATTACATCCAAAACTCGTTTTCATTTCATCATGCCAGGAACGAACCTCAGTTGCTTCTGATCTCAAATTTACTGCTAGTACTCGTCTGAACAGGATAAAATCAAAATAAACTGAACGATCTTATTTCTCAACGAACAGGGGTGTCGCACACGAAGCGGTGGGTTCACCCCTAAAGAAAGACATGGGGAGGGGTGGCCTGCACGGAGCGGCAGGTGCACCTACTCTTGTCATCTTACTGGGCAGACTAGATGGACCATACTGGTCTTTATCTGCCATCATTTACTATGTTACTATGAATACTTCTGATGTTCCAAGGATGGAATATGTGCAAACCGCACAGATCAAGTTAAGCTGGAAAATTATTTTTAATTGGACCAGTGGCACCCAATGCAATTGGACATATTTCTGTATCTTTTTGCCACATTGTCTCATGTTGCATTTCCTGCTACTTGAGAATCTTCTCTCTCTCTATTCCTTCTGCAGATCAGTCACTTGCTACTGACTCTTTTCAGCAATGCCATTCTTGTGGTTTTCTCCTTTTCCGCTATGCCTGGTTTTCTGACAAGGATTTTTCACTACTTTCCTCCTGCTCTTGGGTTACCAGCTCATTCAGAACTGGCCTCCCTTATGCTACTTGCCATAGGATGGGATCCTGTGTGATTATCTGTCCAAGACAATGGTGATCTTATGAGGGAACAAATGAAAGCTTACAAACTCGTCCATAGCCCACTGTGCATTTTAGATTTAAGTTCATCTCTCCTTAACAATTTTCTATGTCTGGTTCAGATAGAGAAATGGCTCCTGAAATAATACTTCGCATTTCACACTAGATTTGATTTCTTTGTAAACCATCAAATGATAAAGAGCATCACAGCTAAATAAATAAATTAACAAGAATAAGGGATCCAACTATGCCAGGAGAAGAATCACGAACCACTGAATCATCTTTACTGAGCCAGACTGCAGATTTTTTTGTGTTCAGCACGAGTTTATGCTCCTGAAACCAATAGGCAATTTCCTCTAGTTGGTCTAAGAGGTGTGTAATGACATTTTAGTTCTAAAAATTGTGTTTAAAGTTTTAAATCCTATCTATACATCACCACAACTCAGCTGCTGCAGTTGCTTCCTCACTCTCCTTTGAGTTTGGATTTAGAAAACGAGACCTGGATCTCTGCTCCTCCTGGCATGGAGCTGGTTGGCAGCTGTACTGTAAGTGGAATCTCAGCAGCTTTTTGCCATTCTCAAGATGGCAAAGGGGTTTAATTTCTAGTTATTTAGTTTCCTATCTAAATCCCTCCTCCCTTTGCTCTCTCCTCCAATGGAACATTTCCCTCCTCTTTGCTAGCCTCCGCCATTGAAAGAGAAGCAGAGCCTGAGGCCTCATCCTGAGAAAGCGAGAGAGTGTGAATCCTCCTGATCTGAGAGCAAATCCTCCCCAGAAAAGCAGGAGAGAGAATGACTGAGGCAGAGTCTGCACAGGTAGGGCAGCTTTTATTCCAGGACTGGGGACATTTTCCAGCAGCTCATAGGAGGGGATCGTTCCATCTCTGAGTTCCTCTCCCCTTCCTGCTAGTGAGGTGGAGGAGGGGGGAGGCATTGTCCGGGTATCTAAAAAAGGGATTTCAGGCAGGGAGGGTCCAACAATCTCTACTACTCATATGCATAGCTCATAGCAGGCTGAAACTAAAGCAGGCAGACCATGTGACTCCTGGTCTTACATCCAGCCACATTCGCTGAACACTAGTCAGTGCTCCCCACCCAATGTTTATTTTATTTTTATTTAAAAGGATTTATATACCGCTTTCTCCTGTAATCAAGGCGGTGTACACAGCAACCAATCAAATTATATTGACATTTGTGTGTGCATGCAGTGTTATACAGTGAATGAGTGTGTGTTGTTGTGGCAGGAAACAAAAAGATAAGCTCTTATTCTATCACTCACCCGCAGAAGGAAGACTCACAGACAGGCTGGAATGCAATCAGGATCTTTAATGTGCACACAGGCCAGACAGAGATACCAGCAGCCTCCATAAGAGTCTGAGCCCCGTGGGACGTCCTACAAAGCTTTATATACAGTATAGTTTTAAACTCATTCTGCAATCCCATTTGCCACAGGTATTTCCTGCCCACCAATCAGTAGCCCCTGGGGAAGGTACCTGGGTGACCTGTCCAAACCGGTGTGCTCTGGTCTGTTGATTTCTGGGCTAGGGGCTATTGTGCTCAGACCTGAAGTGGGGGAAGGGTGTCTACTGAAATAGCAGGCTGATCACTTGTAAGGGCTACCTACAGCTAAACCCCTTGGCTGCCTCATTCCCCCCTTTTTAAGTGGGACCTCAACCGCTAGATGCGGTAGAGGGCTGTATTACTGGAGGCATGCCGCAGAGGGGTGTATTGGGTCAGGGCCATAACAGTGGTAGCAGCCTTGCGTTCTACCAGGGTGTCGAGGGTGGTGGTAATGGAGCGGTGGAGGATGGGGATACAACATGGTATGAGGGCACATACTAAGAAGAGAAGGAAAACTCCTATAACTAGGGTTTTAAGGCCCCCCAACCAACCAAACAATTTGGAGAACCACCCCGTCCCCAGTCCCATGGACGGGTCTGAGATTTGTTTCGCCAAGTCACGTAGGTCTTGGATTGAGCGCTCAATGGACACACTTTCATCTGTGAGGTTAAAACAACACATTCCTTCGAATTCCTCACACCCATGGTTGAGGCGTAACAGCAGGAAATCTATGGTCATTCTATTTTGTAGAATCGCTGTACGTAGGCTGGACAGCTCATAATTTATGGAAGCTAGTATGGTTGAGGTGAGGTTAATGGTCTTGGCTAGGGAGCAAGCGAGTCGGCTTACCTCCAGGGAGTTGTGTAGGGCCAATTCAGGTGTCCCAAGGATTGACACTGACAGCCCAAGAGCTGTCTCATCACTGTAAGGCTCCACGTTT
Source organism: Ichthyophis bannanicus (assembly GCA_033557465.1). Taxonomy (NCBI): domain Eukaryota; kingdom Metazoa; phylum Chordata; class Amphibia; order Gymnophiona; family Ichthyophiidae; genus Ichthyophis; species Ichthyophis bannanicus. The sequence continues at coordinate 131,958,923 of CM066031.1, forward strand.
GAGTTACAGGTCGAGGGCATGGGGGCAGAGCGGGGATAACTGGGGGGCCGGACGAAGGCAGCAGTTGTAAGCCTAGCAAAAGTGCACGGACCACCAGTGGCATTTGCAGGGACGTAAGTGTACGTCATTTTGCCACATACTAAAAACCAGCCTAAGGGAAGATACATTTCTGAGTGTGAATAGGATACATTTGTAACAGAGCTGCATGAAAACACAGTATTTGATACATTGTTTCCTCCCCTCTTGGCATTGACAAAAAAGAAACAATCAGTAGCATTTAGAGTGGAAACTACCTGTAAGGAAAAGGGCACCTGGTTGAAAAGTGTAGAAGTCGGTCGGGTAACCCCAATATGGTAGAAATATATTCCAGGTTGTTTACAGTTTAAATTAGCAAGCATAGTGAAGTTCTGCATCTCACACAAACTAGACGGTACAGCAATAAGAGAGGTTTGTAGAGAGTTTCGTATACAAAAGTTTGTCATGTTCAGAGCAGTTTGGGCGAGTAATACTGCTGTGTTAGTAGTCTCTGCACTTGTTGGAAAACGGGCCCATGTCAGGGAAACAAGTAAGGCTAGGGCACCGCTTCTCATTCTGCTCCTGGTTCTGGAAAAGGGGGTCTCGTAGATCAGTCTCTCCGGGGGTCTCGTCGACAGTCTGTTAGAGCCTTTTACTGGGCAGAAAGGTCCTTCTTCAGTTTCAAACGCAGGGGTTGATCTGGAATCGGGACTGCGGTCCAGGCTGGAACAACTTCTGGTGCAGCGGCCTTGACACGAGAGTGATGGATCCACGGAGCGACTTCAGCCACTTTAACAGCCGTGGGGGTGGTCAGCAGAACAGTATACGGGCCTCGCCACTGGGGGGTCAATGGATCTTTCTTCCACTCCTTGACCCACACTTGGGAACCAGGCTGGTGCGTATGGAGCGCTTCAGTCAGGTTGATGGGGAGTCGCTCCTGGATCCACCGGTGCAATTTCTGCAATACAGAACTGAGAGCCGACAGTTCCTGCCGGGTTATTTCTGAACCTATCTGCATTAAATCTCCATGGACGCCCTGTATGAGGGGTGCAGGGTGACCATACACAGCTTCAAAGGGGGAAACACCGATACCCTTTCGTGGGGCTGACCGTATGTGGAGCAGAGCTATAGGGAGCAATTGGGGCCACTTCAGTGAGGTTTCCTGACACAATTTTGCTAACTGGCTCTTTATGGTGCGATTCATGCGTTCTACTTTCCCTGAGCTCTGCGGGCGGTAAGCTGTGTGTAGCTTCCAATCGATCTGTAAGGCTTTTACTACCTGCTGTATCACTTGGGCCACAAATGCAGGTCCATTATCAGACCCCACTACTACTGGAAGTCCAAATCAGGGGATGATTTCATGCAGCAACACCTTAGTCACTTCTCTGGCTTTTTCTGTGCGGACTGGGAAGGCCTCCACCCACCCCGTGAAAGTACAGACCAATACCAGCAGATACCGGTATCCATTTGCTCGGGGCATTTCTGAAAAGTCAACCTGGATGTTTCCCATAGGGGTGACCCCATAAGACTGGACCCCTGGGGGTTGGCTTGGGCCTTGACGGGCATTGTTTTTAGCACATGTGGTGCATTGTCTAGTAATTGCAGCTGTCAGCGAGGATAAGCAAGAAATGAAGAAATATGGGCGGAGGGTAGTTTCCATTGCTGTCTTGCCCATATGGGTGGCCTGATGAAAGGATGATAGGAATGCTGGGGCAAGGCTGTCTGGGATGACTATCACTGGAGCTGTCCCTGTTCTAGGTAACCTTATCCAACCATCTGTGTGTAACACCCCACCCTCCTTCTGACAGAAAAAATCTAGCTCTCGTGTAGTGTACCTCTTGGCCCATTGGCTTAGTGGGACTGGAAACAGGGGGGCTTGTAGATCCTGGGAACTCTGCGGGAAAAACTGGGACAAGGATGTGGTTGCTACTCGCCGGGCTTCTGCATCAGCCCGTCTATTTCCCTTAGCTATTTCACCGTTCCCTTTCTGGTGGCCTCTGCAATGCATTACGGCTACTGTTTTCGGACGCCAGACTGCTTCTAACAGGGCCAATATCTGGGGGCCATTCTTTATCTCAGAGCCAGCTGCAGTAACTAACCCTCTTTCTTTGTACAGGGCCCCGTGGGCATGGAGAGTGGAAAAGGCATATCTGGAATCTGTGTATATATTTACACGACTGTTAGTCCCAAGGGTTAAGGCACGGGTAAGGGCAATGAGTTCCGCCTTCTGTGCGGAGGTTCCAGGGGGCAAAGGCTGTGCTTCAACTATTTCTTCCATCGTCACCACCGCATACCCCGCACACCTGCGGCCCTCCAGCATCAGACTGCTCCCATCTACGTAGTAGGTCTCATCCGGATTGCTTAACGGCACATCCGTCAGATCAGGGCGACTGGAGAAGACTGTTTCCATCACTTCCAGGCAGTCGTGATCAGGTGGTCCCGGGCCAACAGGCAGGAAAGTAGCAGGGTTCAAGGCTTGGCTGGTAGTTATCTGCACCCTGGGATTTCCCCATAACATGCTCTGGTATTTCAACATTCGGGAGCTGGTGAACCAGTAACTTCCTTTATGCTCTAGCAATGTTTGGACTGAATGTGGGACGGTGACTAGAAGGCCTTGGCCCATGGACAGTTTATCAGATTCTTCCACCAACAAGGCTGTTGCTGCTATTGCTCTCAGGCAAGGTGGCCATCCCTTGGCCACTGGATCCAGCAGTTTTGACAGGTAGGCGACTGGTCGTGGCCAAGACCCCAGTTGTTGGGTCAAGACTCCCAAAGCTGTTCCTGCTGCTTCGTGCACATAGAGGGTGAAAGGCTTGGTGATATCCGGAAGGCCTAGGGCTGGTGATGACAGTAATGCCCTTTTCAAATGTTCGAAGGCCTCCTGTTGGTCATGACCCCATTCAAGGGGGCTCTTCTCTGGGCCCTTTGTAGACTCATAGAGGGGCTTTGCGATCTTTGCGAAGTTGGGAATCCAGATACGACAGTACCCAGCTGCCCCGAGAAAAGCACGTACTTGCTTGCGGGTTGTTGGCACTGGGATCCGGCACACTGCTTCCTTCCTCTCGCTCCCCAACCGTCGGCTTCCTTTTGACAGATGGAATCCCAAATACTTCACTTCCGACTGACATAACTGAGCCTTTTTTCTGGAGACTCGGTATCCCGCATTGTACAGGAGTTGGAGAAGTTCTGCGGTTGCCAATACACATTCAGCCTCAGAGCCAGCAGCGATTAGTAGGTCATCAACGTAGTGCAGAAGTACTCGTCTGCCGGGCTCCCCTGGAGGGAAACTAGCGAGATCTTGGGCCAATGCTGTGCTGAAGATGGTAGGAGAGTTCTTGAATCCCTGTGGTAAACGAGTCCAGGTAACTTGGGACTTTCTGCCAGTGGCAGGGTCCTCTTTCTCGAAAGCAAACAGGTGCTGGCTTGCAGTAGCCAGGCGTATACAAAAGAAGGCATCTTTTAGATCCAGTACTGAGAAGTGAGAAGCAGTCGCTGGGATGAGGCCCAACAGTGTATAAGGGTTTGGTACTACTGGATGCAGAGTCACAGTAGCCTCATTGACACGACGGAGGTCCTGAACAGGTCGATAGTCAGTGGTTCCAGGTTTTCGAACTGGCAGCAAAGGAGTGTTCCATGCCGATTGGCAGGGCCGCAGGATACCATGCTGTAGTAGCTGCACCAGATGATGATGGATTCCTTCTACAGCTGCCCGCGGCAGCGGGTATTGTCGCACATGCACCGGGGAGGCTCCCGACTTCATTTCAACACATACAGGAGGGATGTTAATGGCCATTCCGGGGGGGTTTCCTTCTGCCCATACTCCAGGGGGCACTGATTCCCACGTAACCAGGGTAGCCACATCAGATTTGGGCCTGTTCTCATATAACCGCCATTCTTCTTCTCGGGGGACGGACAGTACCAAAACTGTTGGGCCCAGGCTGGGTATTTGGAGCTCAGCCTGGCCATCAGACCCGAATGAGATTTGGGCCTGGAGTTTTGCCAGAACATCCCGACCCAGCAAGGGTATGGGACATTCAGGCATATACAGGAACTGGTGAGTGATGGTCCGTCCCCCCAACTGGCACGTGCGGTTTTGCAGGAAAGGTCTCTGGGCTCTCTCCCCCGTAGCTCCCACAACAGTTACTGACTGGGATGAGATCGGGGCTACTTGTTGGGTGACACTGAGTGTGTTGCTCCGGTATCGACCATGAATTGCATTTTCCGGCCCCCTAAATTCATGCTGACCACAGGCTCCTGGGGACCCAACAGAAACTTGGAGCCCGGTCTGGCCTAGTAGTCATCCAAGTCATAATGTTCCATAGCTGCAAGGCCTTCGAGAGCTGGAACCGGTGGAGGCAGGAAAGCATCATGCTGATCTTGCTCCCGTGTAGTTCGTACGGGTGCTCTTACACAGCTCGTGGATGGATATCTCCCTCGCCTTGTGTTACGATTTGGACAGTCATTCTTCCAGTGTCCCTCCTCTTTGCAGTAGGCACATTGAGTGGGGCTTAGGGGAAACCTCGGCCTCCCATATCCGCATCCTTGTCTCTTATTTCCTCCTCTGGCCCAGGCTGGAGCTGGTGGTCGCTCGGCTAAGGCGGCTGCTAGGAAGTCTGCCTTTTTCTTCATCCGGCGCTCCGACTCTCGCTTCTGCTCCTGGTCACGATTTACATATACTTTTTGTGCCACTTCCATCAATTGTGTTGTATTCATGCCCGCAAACCCTTCCAGTTTCTGCAGCTTCCGCCGTATATCACCTTGTGCCTGAGCCACAAAGGCATTATTCATCATCTTAAGATTCTCAGGGTCCGCTGGATCGTAGGGGGTGTATAATCGGTATGCTTCAGCCAGACGCTCATAAAATACCGCCGGACTCTCATCAGGAAGCTGGAGAACTTCTGCGGTTTTACTGAGGTTCATAGCTCGTTGCCCTCCCTTCTTAAGGCCTTCAAGGAGTGCAGTCCGGAAGCGAGTGAGATCCGCTGCTCCATCAGGGTCATTCGGGTCCCAGCAGGGGTCTTTATTCGGGAAATCTGCCTCTGCCCGCTGCCGTGGATTTACTTCTCCCTGACGGGCATGATGTTTCTCCAGCCACTTGAGGGCGGCCCGTACAATGCGCGCCCGTTCTTCTGTATTGAATAAGGTGGAAAGCAATTGTCTAATGTCCGACCAGGTAGGCTGGTGTGTTTGCATAATACTGGTCATAAGATCTGTCAGTTCTTGGGGCTTTTCAGTATATGAGGCATAGTGGGTTTTCCAGTTGAGCAGGTCCGTAGTGGAGAAAGGGACATAAATCAGGCTTGATGGTCCCACTGCCACCTTTCCAGTAGCATCAATATACGGGAGCCCCTGTACTTGTCGTAGTGGTAATTGGAGATGTTGCGACCGCAGGCGGTGGGCTAACGAGGGTGACGATTCTGGCTCAGCCCCTGTGCTCTCGGGGGGGGGGGGGGGAGATGGTGTCACTGGGGGTGGCACCAGATGTGAGAGGGGAATCTGAAGATGAGGGGCCGGAGTCTGTAGAACTTTCCCTAAATCTGGCATCACCCACCCCAGGAAGTCCTGACCTTTCAGCTATGGGAGGATCCTGTTGTGGTGCGGACGGGACACGGGGTTGAAGTAGAGGGAGGGGACGTGGAGGAATATCAGGAGAGTCCCGTCCCTGGTAGATAGGGGCGGGTGTCCATCCCTTTTGGCGACAGATGGCCGCCACCATTACTCTACACTGATCCTCGTGACAGCGCTGGAGCCACCTTGGTCTGAGTTGGCATATGGTCAGCCATGAGTCAATATATGGGAACTGGTCAGGGTGCTCTTTTGCTACAATTTGATGGACCAAGGACACAGTGGCCAAATCAATAGATCCCTGAGGAGGCCATAACTTAACTAAGGCTGGCCATTCCCTCTCACACAAAAAGGTTAATCTGGAGGCGGAGAGAGGTACCCCGTAATCCTCTCTAAACCCAGATTTAAAATTGTGAAGCATGCACTGTAGGGGCGTTTTCACTTTAGACTTTCCCAACCCCATGCTCTAATCCTAGTTCAATAACTAAGTACAGTATACAATGTGGACCAGATCTTCCAACCTAATCTCAATTTGGGAAAAAATGCAATTCACAGTAAGAGAGAGAAAAATGCAATTTACAATACAGATCCTATCTAGACTTAATCCGGGAAAAATAATACAATTTATAATACAGACCCTATCTATTCTTAATACAGGAGGGGAGAGAAGAAAAAAAAACACAAAATTTTTATAATATAGGTCTTGGCTATTAACAAAATATATATATACTCAGATTTGATTTAGACAAGAGTTAAAATATATATAAGCTAGCTATTCTTACAATGTCCACCAGATGGAGCTCCAGGATCACTTAAAACACAGGGAATAGTAGTAATTACAGCTAATGTCCACTAGATGGAGCTCCAGAGTCACTTTAAGTATATTGCAGTGTAGCTTACACGTGGTCTTTTCAAGATGGCCGCCTCCACGTGCGTCCCGATAGCTGCTCCTGGGTGCAGGGGAATTCGCACATGTGGTGTTCCCAAGATGGCTGCCACCCCACCGTGCTCCTTCACACTGGCTCACCCTCTACTCCACAGATGGAAAAAAAGAAAATGATGGACCTTCAAATGATCACTTCTCCCTCAATCGACCCAAAAAAAAAGGTTAGCTTCTCATATTCTGGTTTAAGGGCAGGAAACCTCAGCGGGGGCTCAGGGGAAGGCCGGAACCTCAGCGGGGCTCAGGGGAAGACAGGAAAATTCAGCAGGGGTCAGCGGTGCACCGGGACAGCACCGAGAGGCACAAAACCTCAGCGGAGGCTCAAGGGAAGGCAGGAACCTCAGCGGGGGCTCAGGGGAAGACCGGAACCTCAGCGGGGGCTCAGGGGAAGACAGGAAAATTCAGCGGGGGTCAGCGGTGCACCGGGACAGCACCGAGAGGCACAAAACCTCAGCGGAGGCCCAAGGGAAGGCAGGAACCTCAGCGGAGGCCCAAGGAAGGCAGAAATTCACATGGGAGCACATGGGGAGCATGGATTCACATCGGACAGCATGGGGGGGGGGGCAGAATTAACATCGGAGCACAACGGAGAGAGAAATTCACATCGGAGCAGAAATTAACACAGCGGCAGCATGGGGGGGAACAGAAATTTACATCGGAGCACAGAAATTACATCGGGGGTTCAGGGAAAGGCAGTAAATCCACACCGGAGCACATGGGGAAGCAGAAATTAACATCGGAGCAGAAATTAACACAGCGGCAGCATGGGGGGGAACAGAAATTTACATCGGAGCACATTAGAGAGCTCTCTCCTTGCAGTCATACTTCAGATTACTCCCCACAAGCAGAAAGGAAAGAAGAGATTTTTAGCTTATCAAGTGCTATAGTTTGGTTACTTTTTTCTTCTCAGATTACTGCAGTTCAGATATTTTACCGGTATTCAGATACAGGACGAGCAATGGCTTCAGGGCCACTAAGGCCCCTAATAGGACTTCTCGTGCAGTTGATCAGACTGCTACAGGTTCCCAGAAATTACCAGGACTCACAGATAGAGTACAGAACTAGCCCCAAACAGTAAGGTAGCAGTACTCACCAGAACTCTGATCAGACAGGAAGTTTGGATGCCAGTCTATCCAGCTGGTTTTTCAATTAGGGATTCAACCGCAGGGACCGACTGTCCAGACAAATCAAGGTGTCCTTCCGAGCACAAAGTGGCCCGGGGGCGCCAAGGACCGTTAATCACCTGGGGAGGCCGGTCCCTGACTGGTGGAGGCCCAGACGCTGCAAAAGCAGAAGTCTTCCCACCGTGGGTGTGATGAGAGAGGCTTTTCTTTTAATGTTTCCTGGCCAATGCACCAAAAATGTGGCAGGAAACAAAAAGATAAGCTCTTATTCTATCACTCACCCGCAGAAGGAAGACTCACAGACAGGCTGGAATGCAATCAGGATCTTTAATGTGCACACAGGCCGGACAGAGATACCAGCAACCTCCATAAGAGTCTGAGCCCCGAGGGACGTCCTACAAAGCTTTATATACAGTATAGTTTTAAACTCATTCTGCAAACCCATTTGCCACAGGTATTTCCTGCCCACCAATCAGTAGCCCCTGGGGAAGGTACCTGGGTGACCTGTCCAAACCGGTGTGCTCTGGTCTGTTGATTTCTGGGCTAGGGGCTATTGTGCTCAGACCTGAAGTGGGGGAAGGGTGTCTACTGAAATAGCAGGCTGATCACTTGTAAGGGCTACCTACAGCTAAACCCCTTGGCTGCCTCATTGTGATAAGGAAGCCTGTAGTGAGCCTATGGAAATAGGAGAAAGTAATGATTTTGCTTTTAAGAAAAGTGACATCCCTGCAGTGCACAGGTTTCAGCTTTTGCCTAAAGAAAGCAAGCAGAGAGAAACTGAACCTAGGCTGCCACACCCAAGCTCTGCTGACGTAGTTGCAGGCTTGGAAGATAATTGCAACCACCTGTCCAGAGAGGGAGAGACACTGCCCGGGAAGCAGGGATATAAACCTTGGCTAGAGAGAAAGCAAGGGGAGAAGAGAAAGAGGAGAGGTGAGCTTGGAAGGTGGAGAGAGCCTGGGAGGAGAGAGACCAGGAGAGGAGAGCTCAGAGAGAGAGAGCAGAGAAGGCTTCAAACCCCAGTTCCTGATCAGAAGGTTCAGAGAGTTCAGAGGTGGGAGCCCAGGACTCAGCACAGGAGTCAAAGGAGCCAAGCCTGGAACAGGGAGCTGTGGCAGAGCTCCAGGGAGGAACTCAGGGAAGCGAACCAGGGACTGTTTCCCAGAAGCTGGAGGGAGACTGGTGAACACAGCCAGGGAGAAGTGTCCACAACTTCAGGTACAATTTATCCTTACCGGGTAGAGCTGTGTTCAAGAGAGACACAGGGATCCTCAGAGAAAATATACCCTGAGACATACGTTAAAAGCTCAGAGCAGGGCACTGCATTACTGGAGCCGGAGGAAATGCAGGTTGAGCCTATTGAGCAAGATTTATTGCCTCCAGAAGTACTCATGGACTGTACTCTAAGTTGGCATTGATTTGTGGTGGGCTATTTACAGCGTGCGCTACTTTACAATGCTATGTACATGAGTGAGAAAGGGAGGGGGGTTGGTATATAGTCCAGGAGCTGGCGGGCAGAATTATGTGATATCACCGTGGTGCTCAATGAAGCACTGTTTCCAAAAGTCCTTGATGTCCTCTGTTGATCATAGGTCATCAGGGAGGGCGTTCCATATTGCAGGTGCCGCCAGTGATAGAGCTCTTCTTGCGGTGTTCTTGCGTACCTTGGTGAAGTCTTTTGGTGTATTGATGATGTCAGAGGTGCCTCTCCTCCTCGGTCTTGTGCTGATGTCGGGTTGTATGAGTGGTTGTAGGCTGAGTGCTGAGGTCCGGTGTTTGATTTTGAATATGTTTAAGACTGTCTTATATCTGATGCGGGAGCTGATTGGGAGCCAGTGGAGGTGTTTTAGAATGGGGGTGATGTGATCTTGTTTTGATGAGCCAGATATTATGCGTGCTGCTGTGTTTTGAGCTATTTGCAGTGGCTGGAGTATCTGCTTTGTTAGGCCAAGATAGATTGGGTCGCAGAAGTCTAGGATGGGAGTTATTAATGCTTGACAGACTGTGTGGAAATGATCTCCCATTTGCAGTGGCCGGAGTGTCTGCTTTGTTAGGCCAAGATAGATTGGGTTGCAGAAGTCTAGGATGGGAGTTATTAGTGCTTGACAGACTGTGCGGAAATGATCTTGAGAGAGGAGGGGTTTGAGGCATCGGATTAGTCTCATCTTGAGATATGCATTTTTGGTGGTTCTGCTGATGTGTGACTGTAGGTTTAGTTCTTTATCGAGTTTTATGGGTATTTTTGTGGTGTTGACCTTGATAGAGGGTGGAGGCATGAAGCTGGTGTTTCGGGTGATGAGTAGTGCCTCAGTTTTGTTGCAGTTTATGGTCAGGTTGTTGTCTTGAAACCAGCTGGTCATATGTTTGAGACAGTCTGTTATTTTGGTGTAGTCAGGGATGTCAAGGTTGACTGGGGATATATCATGATGTCGTCGGCATAGATTGTGTATTGTATTTTGTGTTTTTTCATGATGTTGCAGATCGGTTGAATGTAGAGGTTAAATAAAATCGCTGATAGGGCAGATCCTTGTGGGACGCCTTGCTTGATTTTTATGGGTCGGGAGGTGTTGGGGCCAATCTTGACCTGGATCTGTCTATCCGTTAGGTATGAGTTGAATCACTTCAGGGTGGTGCTGTGTAGTCCAATGTTCTGTAGTCTTGCTAGTAGAGTTCTGTGGTCCACTGTGTCAAACACTGACGAGATGTCTAAGAAGGTCATAAGTGTTCCTCTCTTGAGGTTGTCTATGATTTGGATTATGTTGTTAAAGAGGTATAACAGGAGTGTTTTGACTCCATGGTGTAATAAACAATAATAATTTTATCACAATAACAGACACTTCAGTGAAACCAAAGTTTCTTTTATTTATTTATTTATTATTCAATCTTGCAAGATGGGTGGCAATTTTTTATCCGTGACCATACTTTGTCATATGAACAGTTCCATATTTATTACATTCATTTCTTCTACAAATTCCTCCCCTATTATTCTTTTGGTGTAAGTATTTCTAATTTCCTACCTATTAGTGATTGTTATTTGGGTCATGTGAATCTCCACCTCCATTTACTTCTCTTAATCCTTGCCCCTTTTACCCCTCTCCCCTTTTTTTACCTTATTCCTTTTATGGTTATGTTACCGGTCTTATGGTTTCTCAGAGATCCCCCCCCCCCCCGGTTTCCCTTAAGCCCATGGCCTGTTTTTTCCTGTTTTTTCAGAGTTCCTTTCTTTCTCTGTATCTAGCATTTTTTGTATCAGCATGTTTCAGTGTTCTTGTCCTTGAGTTTCTAAGTTTTATGTGCAATAGCCTGGAAGCTAAGGGAGGGGTGTATGGGGGAAACCTGTTTTGCAAGGCCAAGACAAATATCTTTATTTTGTACAGCTTAAGAAAATGCAATATGTGAACCAATGTGTTAGTGCAAGCAAACAACATCTTATAGATTTCTAATTATATTCTATGTTCTGCATATATTTTCTAAAAACAACACATTTAAAAACCTTTAAAACATTTCTAACAATTCCTCCCTTTCTTTTTATACCAGTTGGTGTTTTTTCATTTATTAAAGAATTTCATATGAAGCTTCTAACCTAGACAACATTATTTCTGACTCTCATTTTCTCCTTGGTTATCTTCATCCATAAGTAGAAGGGTTTCTTCATATGTTAGCGGTCTCACTGTTATTTGTTTGGTGACTGCTGTCTCGATTAGTCTTTGTGCTAATCCCCTAATACATGGTATTATACAACATCCTACTGCTGTTAGCATACCTGCCACTATTGTCACAGATGTAAGGATAGATACCATCACTCCTTTCCACTTTCCAAACCAGGAATCTAGCCATCCTGTTAAAGAACTATCTATTCCTGAATTTTCAGCTAATTCTTCTGCTAAAGTGTTAAGACCTTGTAATGCCCTGGTTATTGTACCATCAGTTATCAGTGCGGTTTACATTCAACAAAGGTTGCACAATTTAGTCAAGACTAGTTTGTGTTTACATTATAACAGGGAATAAAACTTGGGATAAACAGTGTAACTATATACATATTAACATAGAGCATGAGATTATAATTTGGCCGGTGTTGTCATAAAACTATAGGGGGGGCAACATTTACTTGGGCAGGAATATGTGTAATTGAACAATTACACATATTCCTGCCCATAGCTGTGGTAGTGTCTGCCTCAAGATCTTCCCTGGGTACTCTCAGCTTAGAGTAGCTTCCTTGCATGTCGCTGGTTCCAGTGAGGTTAAGGACTTCAGTGCACAAGGTTAGTTCCCCTACAGCCTTGGTATAGTCCTAACCCTGCCTGGTGAGGCAGGCAGAGTGATTCCCATATACTGCAGAGAACACCGGTGGCACTTTCATGTCCGTCACCTTCAGAGGTGGAAATAGAAGAGCAAGGGACTTACAGTTCTCCTTTCCCCGGGCAGTTGCTTCTTGATACGGAGAGATCATGCACTTCATTCCATCCGGATCCGTCTTCTAGTGCACAGGAAAAGGTACTACCTGTGCTATGGGTCTTCCTGAGGCACATGCATAGCAATTGCTTTTATTTAAACTTTTAACAGTATATTTTACCCATTCAATCCAGGCATTTGTTTCTCCATACCCTGTTTCAATTTCAAAAGTCTGTCTAAGATCCTCTACTTTCACTACTGTAGCATCGTTAGGGGATTGCAAATTAACTGTCGGCCTCACTGTGCTACCAATGCTAGCCCTCTCCTTTTCTATTCGAATTTGAAAACAACAATCCCTTGGATCTATTCCTGGTACATCTATTCCCATACCATATGCTGTACCATTCATATTCATGTTAAATGTCTGTTTTAAAGTTATAATTACAGGGTTACATTCATTCTTGCCACAATCTTGCTTCACTGATCATTTAATTATGCCATTTTCCTAGTCCCTTTGCTGTCCCATCCCCCAGGGACGGTGGGCCACTGTACCTGATTCCAGGTACCACAAAACAAATTTTTACACACATATTTCTCATCATTAGCTATTTTTCCTCTGGTTCTCCAAACTTCCACAATCCATCAATTTACATGCATCAAACTAAAAAGTCTGGGGTGTGTAGCTTTCTTTTACCTTAATCACAAACTTTATAGAACCTACTACTGCAAATCCAGCTTCACTCACTTTCAGTATTGCCATTTAGAGTCCCACCCCATACAACCAAAATAGGGTCTTCCCCATGTTGTAATTTATTCTTTCCCCAGAACCAGGATTTCTTCCAACAGCAAATTATTATCACACCTATCACAATTAAAAGCACTAGCTTAGCTATAATGTACTCCTCACTTAGTAGCATAAGATAATACAGTTCTAACACTATATATACTGTATACAGTACATAAAAAAAGTACAGATAGACAAGCCTGTCTTTGCATTATCTAGAGCAGGATTCTCAAGCAGTCTGTAACAGGATAATCCTTATTCGAATATTTTGAGTTTTCTTTTCAGTCTCACAACCATGGGGTCTTCAGTTGGCTGCGTCTCCCAAACACCAAGGTCCGGGGAAAGAGAAGGTGCTTCTACTGGTCCCTTGATTCGGGTGTAGTGCATTGTCACGCCCTTGCCCCTGGCCTCTGGTTTAGAGGGGCGAGGTAACAGAGAACTTCTCTTGGTGAGCTCAAATAAACTAGCTTTTCCTCAGGTGGATTCTGGGACATGTAGTTTGGCTCTTAAGAAGAAGTGTAGTCATGGTCCGATGTTAAGGCAAATGACAGAATTTATTTTAAAGTAAAGGTTCAAGTAAACTGTACACAGGAATTTTGTCCATTCAGGATTGTTTGCAACAGAGCATTTAGATCAGTATAACTGCTTCAGTCTTTTAAACACATGCAGCTGGTTAACAACGTTGCTCAGTCTTAGAGAAACAGCTCTGCTCAACAAGGTAAAAATACTTTAACCTTATGTTTGTGAAGCACCTAATAGCAAAAGAGTAACTCAGTTCCTCTAGAACAACCTCTTCTTTCCCTCCTTCCTATCAGGATAGGTTCTAAACTCAAAATAAGAAAACAGTTAGCGAACATTCACAAGCTTTCTCTTCAGCGTGACTCAGCACTTTCCTGAGAAATGCAAACACATGGAGTTTTCTTCAAACCCAATTCCTGGCTCAATTCCCGTTACCTGCTTCTAGGAGACTCTCATTCAATGCTAGCCGTTAGCATAATGATTCCATGCTTGTAGCTTGACACAGGGTACAGTCCATGGGGATCTCTAGATCTTGCAATTCCTCCCCTGCCAACTCAATCTGCATATCCTCTGGTGTTAGGGCAGTGTCCTGTTCTGAGCTCTGGACACAGTGCTCAGAATACAGCCTCCCTGGGGGTTCTAATGTCTCTCCTGAGCTCAACTCTCCCTGATAAAAACAGTCAGTACCTGAAGCACTGGGCAGTTCTCCCTGGTTGTGCTCGCTACGGTTCCTTGTCTCCTTCCAGACTCTCTGGAACAGCTCTCTGTGTTCCTCTCTGGGTTCTCTGCCTCCCCAGAGCTTCTCCTTTCCTCTGAGCTTCCTCTTTCCTCTGCTTTAGCAGGGGTTTATATTTCCCTCTGCAGGGCTCCAGCCCTTCCCCCACTCCTCCCAAGTGATTGTAATCACCTGGAGTTAGGATGTGGCTGCCTGAACTTTCTCTCCCTCAGGTTACTTTCTCTAGGAGGGGCCTGAAATCCATGCCCTGCAGGGATTTCTCCTTTCTCTAAGTTTATAGAAAAGGCCAATGACTTTACTCATAGGCAGGGGCGGCCCAAGGGGGGTGTGGGGCCATGTGCGGAGACTCAGTGCAGGGCCTCATTTGCATAAGGGACCTCATTTGCATAAATATTTGCATAATGTTACCATACACTAACTTTTAGTAAACATGAGTGTATGGATAAAGACAAAACTAAAAGATTTCTACATTACTATAATCCAGTGCCAACTGCCAGGCACATTAGGAACTACTACAAACACTGCCCATTTAGAACCCATAGCAAACCCGCCGTATCATAACAGCACTACCAGGACTCACAAAGCACAAGACCCTACCTATCAAAAGGCAACACTACAAATATTAAACCAATACATTTCAGAGAACAACAATGCATGACCTACTGGGGAAAGAGAACAAGTGGCAATGTCAAATAGGAATTACGAGGGCCGTTTTTTTTTCAACCTCCGATAGGCTATAAATAAAAGACAAGTTCATATAAAACAATAATTTTATTACCAAAAGATTGGTACACTTACGGTTACTTTTCGACATAATCACCGAAGAGATTGAGACATTTGTCATATCTGTGGACAAGCTTTTCAATACCCTCTGCAAAGAAAGTTGCCGCCAATGAACTCAAGTAGTCCTTGACGTTGGTTTGAAGGTCCTCATTGGTTTGAAAGCGCTTTTGTGGCCGTCCGTCAACATTTTTGGGACCCAACGTGCACAAAGTTTTTTGTAGCCTAACCGTTCAGTAACAATAGAGTACAAAACAGACCTTGAAACCTCTGGAAATTCCGTAGACAAAGCAGTAATGGTGAATCTGCGGTTTTCTTTAACCATTCTGTCAACTCGTTGCACCAGGTCATCTGAAATGACAGATTTGCGTCCTTGGCCCAACACCATCACTCATGAAGTTTTCCCCATACACACGACTCATTCTCCGATGGATTTCTGCAGCACTATGGCCTTCAGCCTGTAGAAAACGAATCACACTTCGCAATTCACACTTGGAGGGAGCATCAATCATGGTGGACATGTTTACGTGGCTGTAGCACAACGCCAACTGACGCCTGAATGTCAACAATGGCGGAGTGTGTAGTGCAAGAGCTGCGCAGTCGCCTACAGCGCATGCCCGCTTTCTGCTGCCCGCGTAGCGTCTGCACGGAGCGATCGGAGGTTGAAAAAAAAATGGCCCTCGTACATAAACAGAATACCTCAGCTCAGTTACACGTGCAGAACATAGACCGTCACCAAACAAGAAATCACAATGTAGAAACAGGAAGACAATAATTAAACTGGGAACCCCAAAAGCCCAACAACACTGTAGAAATTAATTTATAGTTTTATTTCCTTTTGTACTAAACAAAGCACAGACATTAATGATGCACATTTCCCAGAGCTGGCATATTTCAGTTAATAAATTCAATAAAGAGATATTTTTCTACCTTTTGTGCATTTTTTTTTCAGTTGCAATTGCGCCAGCCACTTTCTTCTGGTTTCTTCGCGTCTTCTGCTAACTCTCCATCGTCTGCTGTCCATTTGTCCTTTCTTCACTCTTCTAGGTTTTTTCCATTCTCTCTCTACATCTGTTTTAACATACTAATCTTTCTCCTTTTGCTCTTTCCTCATTCCTATTTCATCAAACTCAAATTTTACCCCGCCATCCTTAATCCCCACTTACTCTACCAATATCCGGCCAATTGTAGATTTGTCTTCCCTCCCACACAAAATATTTTTTCCCTCTCCATTTCACTCTCCCAGCTCTATCCCATTCTAATCCTCCTCCAATATCAGCTCCCTTCTAGTTCCAGCCACACCCAGCATCCGCTCCCTTCTAGTCCCCGCATCAGCCCATTTCCAGTCCCAGCCCCCCATAAGCCCATTTCTAGTCCTATCCTAGCCCCACCATCAGCCCATTTCCAGTCCTAGCTCCCCCATCCGAGTCCCTCCATCAGCCCATTTCCTGTCCTAGCCCCCCCTCACTCAGCCCATTTCCAGTCCTAGCTCCCTCCCCTCACAGCCCATTTCCATTCCAAGCCCCCCTCCCCATCAGCTATTTGTAGTTCAAGCCTTCCTTCCACTCAGCCCATTTCCATTCCAAGCCCCCGTCCCCATCAGCTATTTGCAGTTCAAGCCCTCCTTCCACTCTGCCCATTTCCAGTCCTAGCCACCCCCCCCCCAGCCCATTACTGGTTCTAAGCCCCCCATAGCCCATTACCAGTCCTAAGCCCCCCATAACCCATTACCAGTTCTAAGCCCCCCATCAGCCCACTTCCAGTCCTAAGTCCCCATCACCCCATTTTCAGTCTTAGCCCCCCATAGCCCATTACCAGTCCTAACCCCCATCAGCCCATTTCAAGTCCTAGCTCCCCCATCCGAGTCCCTCCATCAGCTCATTTCCAATCCCAGCCCCCCATCAGCCCATTTCTAGTCATATCCTAGCCCTCCATCAGCCCATTTCCTGTCCTAGCTCCCCCTTCAATCAGCCCATTTCCAGTCCTAGCTCCCTCCCCTTACAGCCCATTTCCATTCCAAGCCCCCCTCCCCATCAACTATTTGTAGTTCAAGCCCTTCTTCCACACAGCCCATTTCCATTCCAAGCCCCCATCCCAATCAGCTATTTGCAGTTCAAGGCCTCCTTCCACTCAGCACATTTCCAGTCCTAGCCACCTCCCAGCCCATTACCAGTCCTAAGCCCCCCATCAGCCCACTTCCAGTCCTAAGCCCCCCATCACCCCATTTTCAGTCTTAGCCCCCCCATAGCCCATTACCAGTCCTAACCCTCATCAGCCCATTTCCAGTCTTAGCCTCCACACAGCCCATTCCAGTCCAAACCCCCCTTTAGCCCATTTCCAGTCCTAGTCCCCCATAGCCCATTTCCAGTCCAATCCCCCCCCCCATAGCCCATTACTAGTCCTAACCCCCATCAGCCCATTTCCAGTCTTAGCACCCCCATAGCCCATTACATCCTAACCCCCCTCCATCAGCCCATTTCCAGTATTAGCCCCCCCATAGCACATTACATCCTAACCCCCCATAAGCCCATTTCCAGTCCTAACCCCCCATCAGCCCACTTCCAGTCTTAGCCCCCCCATAGCTCATTACAGTCCTAACCCCCCCAAAGCCCATTACCCGTCCTAACCCCCCTCCCCCCCATCAAGCCACTTCCAGTCTTAGCCCCCCCATAGCCCATTACCAGTCCTAACCCCCCCATAGCCCATTACCAGTCCTAAGCCCCCTCCCCCCATCAGCCCTGATAGATTTAAAAAAACAAACCGGCTGCTGCTGCCGCTGCCGCCGTGGCAGCGGCAGAATCAAATGTCCCGCCGCGGGGCCACGCCTGCCTGGCATAGCCTCCCTGCAGCATCAGCTCCCGAGTCCCTCCCAATGCGCGGGCTTTCAGAGCCACGAGAGTTTCCCTTTCTTCTCGCGGCTCTGTTAATCTCGCCGGGGCTGATGGGATTTCCCATCAGCCCCGGTGGGATTAACAGAGCCGCAAGAGGTCAGAGAAGCTCTCCCTTCGCGGCTCTGAAAGCCCGCGCATTGGGAGGGACTCGGGAGCTGATGCTGCAGGGAGGCTCTGCTGGGCAGGCGGGGCCCCGCGGTGGGACATTTGATTCTGCTGCTGCTACGGCGGCAGCGGCAGCAGCAGCAGCCGGTTTGTTTTTTTTTAATCTACTTGTGCTAATGTAGAATGTTTTTTGCACGGGACCCCCTGAAACGCGGGGCCCTGTGCAAAAAAACATTCTTGCTCAATGGACGGGCCGGCCCTGCTCATAGGCTCAAAACAGGCTTCCTTGTCACAGCGTCCAGCCTCTTTCTGCCATTCTCACAGCTGTTTCTGTGCTCAGGAGTATCTGGAATGGCCCCTCCCAATCTGGCTGCAGTTTAGACTCCTTCCAGGATTTTATCAGAACCCACTGTCCAGGTTAAAGCTGTGGACTGCAAAGTCCAGAGGAGGCGTCTGTGCCAGGAGCCCTTTATTTCTGAGGAAAGATAAAGAGGAAGGCAGTGCAAGTATATATTCTTATAGAAACTTGTCCTTTGTTTCAAACTGAGGAGTTTCTTTTAATTGTCCCAGGTAGGGTAACCCAAATAGCATTTCATAGGGAGATAGCCCCAGGTCTTTCCGAGGGGCTGTTCGGAAGGTTGTTTCCTAAGGACCTTTTTATTTATTCCCTTACAGGTTATACACCTCTCACACACCTGCTTGGCTACTGTGTATATCCCCATACATGCATGGTACCTTAGAATCAGATCACACATTGTTTGTACACTCCAATGACTCCCTTGGTGTAGAATGGCCATAATTTCTCTCATGATTTGTTTGTTCACCATCTGCCTTCCATCAGGTAAAACTCACTTTCCCCCTTCTGTTTCTGTTGCCCCTATTTCCTCAAGCTGTTGTTTTTCCCTTGCAGTAAATGCGGGATTTACTGTGTGACTCACTACTTCTGGGGTTAAGTAGAATATAGGGGATATGTTTTCCCCTAAGGCAGCTTCCTTAGCAGCCTCATGGGCTATTCTATTCCCCCTCACTTCAAATGAATTCCCAGCTTGATGTCCCTTCACATGCACATTTGTTTGATTAATTCCTCATGCACTAACTCCTTTCCCTTGCTGTTTATCAAGCCTCGTTCCTCCCAGATCTTCCCAAAGGTGTGTACCACTCCAAAGGCATATTTTGAGTCCGTGAAGATGGTCCCATCTCCACTCCCTAATAGCTTCAAAGCCTGATTCATATAGTTCACATGTTTGTGCTGACCTATTATTGGGTAGCCCGCCTGCTTCAAGGGAGCAGTAACTTTCTCCTTCTGTTACTGCATACCCATTTCGTCTTTTCCCTTCTATCACCCTAGAGGATCCGTCTACAAACAAATGCTTCCCTGCATGCAAGGGGGTATCCCCTAAGTCTGATCTTACCCTGATCTGGTATTCTATGACGTCCAAGCAATCATGTTCTAGTTCCTCACTTTCCCCCCTCACCTTTCCATAAGAAAGTGGCTGGGTTTAAACACTGCTCTGTGGTTAACACTAAATCATCTTTTTCCATTAGTATTGCCTCATATTTCAGGATTTGCGAATCAGTGAGCCACCTCCCAGCCCTCTGGGTTAGGATGGCTCTCACCTGATGTGGGGTACTTACTACTAGGGCCCCTGCAAACGTCAATTTCCTGCTCTCATCCACCAGTAGTGCTGTTGCCGCCACTGCTTGGACACACTCCGGCCATCCTCTAGACACTGAATCTAGAATTTTAGATAAATATGCAACTGGCTGTTTCTTCCCTGCCCATTTTTGAGTAAGGACCCCCAACGCAGTCCTTTTGTCAACAGTGATAAAAAGGTGGAAGGGTTTGTGCAGCGAGGGTAAAGCCAGGACTGGGGCTTCTACCAAGCTTTGTTTTAGCTCTCTTACTAACTCCTGCTCCTCTTCCTTCCAGATTAAGTTGTTAGGTTCTTTTTCTAACAGCTTCAAGTATAATCCTTTAGTCTTTTGGGCATATGAGCCTATCCATAACCTACAGTATCCGGCTAATCCCAGGAACTTCCTTAGTTCTTTTTTTGTCTTTGGACGTGGTAAATCTGCAATTCCTTTTATTTGCTCTGGATTGATTCTCCTTTTTCCTTCACTAATCAGATGTCCAAGGTGTTTTACTTCTTTCTCTACAAATTGTAATTTGGTTTTGGAAACTCGAAACCCCTGGTTTGACAGAAACTCCAAGAGGGCTCTGGTAGCTTCACTGACTTGAGTTTTCTTTTCTCCTGATATTAAAAGATCATCTACATATTGCAAAAGAGTCACACCGAATGGTGTAGAGAACTTTTCTAATACTTGTTCCAGTACTTGTCCACATATGTCCAAAATACATCCTTCAAATCTATAACACTAAACCACTTATGCTCTTGGGGTATTTTACTCAGTATTGTGTAGGAGTTCGGCACCACTGGCTGCTTTAACCGTACTATTTGGTTCAGCTTCCTTAAGTCCAGTACTAACCTGTATGATCCATCTGGTTTTCTTACTGGCAAGATGGGAGTGTTAAATGGGGACATACATGGTTCTAATAGTGCATCCTGGAGTAAGCTTTTTATAGCAGGTTGGAGACCCTTGCGGCCTTCCAAGGAAATGGGATATTGTTTTTGGCGCACTCTCGCCCTTCTTTCTTTTATTTAATTAATTAATTTCTTTTATTTATTTACCTTCTCTTATATACCGCGCTATTCTGCATCAGTGCGGTTTACATTGAACAAACTGAAATTACATTGAACAGGGCATTATAACTTGGAGATAACTATTTTTACAGGGAACATGGGCTATGGAGGGTTAAGTGGCTTGCCCAAGAGCACAAGGAGCACCTTTCTTAATTCTATCTTTAGGGGTGGAATATCCAGTCCTCCCCTGTTTCCTTCCCTTGCCCATACTACAGGGTCTATTTGGCTTTCTTCCTCCTCAGTGAGGAGAGCCATTCCTACAACAATTTGGTCATCTTTTACCTTCATTTCTAAGTTTAACTGTGTAATCATATCCCTTCCTAAAAGATTACTCCCTGCCTCTGGAATGTACAGCAAATGTCCCTCTATCTCTTCTTTGTCTAATTTTAGCAGTGTCGGTTCAAATATTGAAACTGGAAACCCCTCTCCCTTCACTCCCGAAACTGTAAGTTTTTGATTTTATAACTTCATTCCTTTTGGTACATAATTTAAAGAACTTCGGGCAGCCCCTGTGTCTACTAAAAATACTACTTCTTCCTTTGGCCCCACCTTCACATTTTTCAAGGGTTTTTGGGGGGACCTTAGATTAAGAAACACCTGACACCCCTAATCTTCATCAAAATTCATCTGTGGTAAAATTTCTTCTTCTAGCTTTAATTCAGGACACTCTCTCTTGAAGTGACCTATTTTCCCACAGTGATAACATCCTGCCTGCACTTGGGGCTTGGACCGAGAATTAGCAGTCCGGTATTCCGGCCACCCTTGCCCTGTACTCCTGTTAACCCATCCTCTCCCCCTTTGCCCTATACCTCCCCTGGTTTTACTCATCACCTGTTTAACAGTATTTACCATCATCTTTGTCTTTTGTTTTTGTTTCTCATCCTCTCTTTTCACATACACTTTCTGTGCTTCTCTTAGCAAATCTTCTAGTGGTTTATCATTCCAACCCTCTATTTTTCAAGTTTTTTTCTTTATGTCTGGCCAGGACTTGGTCACAAAATGCACCTTTAGTAGTCCTTTGGCTACCTCATGGTCTGCACTTATTCCTGAGAATTTTCATCTGATCTTTTAATCTCTTCAGGAAAACGGAAGGAGTTTCTTCCTTTTCCTAATGTACTTCAACATCCTCCCTAATAAACTGCCTGGAGGGATGTTCCCGGGCCTGTACTACCAGCCCCATCCTTACTCGAGTTTCCCTTAGAGCCTTTATTTCCCATCGAGACTTTCTGTCACCAGTGTGTCTGTCACTTTGTCTCTCTCCGGCCGCACTCCTCATGGATGTGTCAGAACCGCGGATTAAGACTCTGCACTCACTTCGTGTCCAGGACACGTCTCACACACACCCCACTCTGTCTCGATCCCCAACCACCAAGGTAATACTTCAGTCTTATTTCTTACCTTGGTCCGTGGACGGAATTGCTTGGTTGGCGCGCATGTGCTCACTATACCTGGTCTGATTCACTGAGTCTGTATTGCTTTCACCGGATTCTGTGGTCAGTGCAGTGGTGGAGTCCGCCATCACCAACACGAGGCCGTTGAACTCAACGGGACGCGTCTCCCCGTCCTTAGCGGTGGTGGCCCCCTCCAGTGATGACATGATCCCGGGACAAGCGCCCAATCTGTAATAAACAATAATAATTTTATCACAATAACAGACACTTCAGTGAAACCAAAAGTTTCTTTTATTTATTTATTTATTTATTATTCAGTCTTGCAAGATGGGTGGCCACAATTTTTTATCCGTGAC
Source organism: Ichthyophis bannanicus (assembly GCA_033557465.1). Classification (NCBI taxonomy): domain Eukaryota; kingdom Metazoa; phylum Chordata; class Amphibia; order Gymnophiona; family Ichthyophiidae; genus Ichthyophis; species Ichthyophis bannanicus. The sequence goes on from CM066031.1 coordinate 131,981,226, forward strand.
CACACTTTGTCATATGAACAGTTCCATATTTATTACATTCATTTCTTCTACAAATTTCTCCCCTATTATTCTATTGGTGTAAGTATTTCCAATTTCCTTCCTATTAGTGATTGTTATTTGGGCCATGTGACTCTCCACCTCCATTTACTTTTCTTAATCCTTGCCCCTTTTACCCCCTCCCCTTTTTTTACCTTATTCCTTTTATGGTTATGTTACTGGTCTTATGGTTTCTCAGAGTTCCCCCCCCCCCCCTTTCCCTTATGCCCATGGCCTGTTCCTGAGCGGTCCTCCAGTTTAGTCCTCCACATCCGGGTAGTGCACCTCATCCTGCAGCAAGGAGACTGGACCAATCACATTCTTCAATACCATAGGAAGTATCCTGCTGGAGCTCCCATCAGCCGCCCAGTGTGTCCAGTCTCCTTGCAGCAGGAGGACATGTGAGCCTGGTTCTGGGCTCACTTACGGGCTTGTTTGGAAACGCTAGTTAGAAGGGTTTTTGGGGATTTTCTCTCTTTTCCTTGTTTCCATTTATTTTATTTCTTCTTTTAGCAGCCTATAGCTTTAAAAAAAAAAATAGGAGAGACAAGCGTCTGAGGAGCCGAGCTGTAAGTGCCCTTCCCCCACCCCCCTCTTTGCTTCGCGGGCAGTTTTTAAAACTGGCAGCACTTCTAGATCGCTCCCCCTAGAAGGTACGGGGGAGAGATCGGGTGCTCGCAGCAGCCATCCCAGCTCTTGAAGCTCTTTCTTCTGAGCATGGGCTGCAGCACAGAGACCTGCCGGAGGCTCTGTTTACCGGTTCAATGCAGGCAGTTGGAACTTTAGCTCTGTAGCGCTCAGGATTCGAGCGGCGTTGCTGGAGAGTAATTTTGTGCCTAACAGGGTAAGTGGCCTCTTTCCCGCTTTCATTATACCGGGCATTCTTTTAGTTTCGTTGCTGTCGGGTCTTCTTTTGATTTTTTGTGTTTGGCGCCATTTTTTCTCGTCGTCCCGCGGTTGCGGCGGCCATTTTGGAAACTGATTTTTCGCGGGATGTGCAGGAGCCCGTGAGGTTTTTTCTTTTTGCGAGTAGGTGTCCTTAGCCTTTAGAGCAGCACATGTGCTTTTTTGTTTGCTCAATCTTCTGTTCAGTTTAAAAAAAACAAAACAAAAAAAAACGGCGATAAGTCTTGTGGATTATTTTCCTTTGTTTGTGGAGTTTTAGGCTCTCCTCTCAGCTCTGTTTCTCCGCGGGGGGGGGGGGGGGAGTGAGAACCTTCATTTTAATGGCGACGAGAGCGCAGTGTGTGGTCTGCTGCTCTCGCAGGGGTACTGTGTCAGTTTCAGGGATTTGCAAAGGCTGCACTGATATGTCTGTGGACATGGAACAGCAGATGGAAGGCAAGCCTCTCCCATACCCCTTAGTTCCTATTTTGTCTGCTGAGGGAAATACTTCTACGGTCTCTCCCCTGTCTCCAACTCCAGTGCCTTCCAAGGGACAGGAGTCTGGGTTGCCGGGGGAAGGGGTGGAATCTTCTTCTTCCTTGGCAGATTTTTCTCCAGATTTCGTGCTGCTTATGCATCAGGCGTTCAAATTGGGGCGTTTAGGTAAATTACCAGAGTCCTTCACCACTCCGTCTCCTCTTCCGGCCTCAAAAGTGGAGGGGGTCGGGCGGACTTCATCCAAGCCAGCGAAGAGGTTTCGGCCCGCGGAACTGGATATGGAAGATGCGGAGTGGCAGGAAACAGATGTGGAAATGGATCCGGAGGACTTATTTGATGATCTAGAGGAAGGGGAGATCCCTGAGCCCGAAGATCAGGCTAGGATTATCCGAGTGTTTCGTAAGGAGGAGCTGGTGCCCTTGATTACGGAAGCTCTTCAAACACTCCATCTCGCTACAGCAAGTCCGGCTGAGGACGAAACGTTGGAGGATCCCATCATTCAGTCGGTGCGGGAATCTCAAGTGGTGTTTCCGGTACACCCAGTGGTAGATCAGATGATTCAAACCGAGTGGGATCAGCCTGAGTCTGGTTTGAAGGGAATCTGGACAATGAACCGCCTCTATCCATTAGCGGATAAGGACAAGGAAAAGTTTAAATCGCCTCGGGTTGACGCTGCGGTTTTCGCAGTAACCAAGAAGACGACAATCCCAGTTGAGGGGAGTGCGGCCTTAAAGGACACTCAGGACAGGAAAGTGGACGATTTATTGAAGCAGGCCTTTGAAACCAACTCTTTATCGTTACAGGCTTCTATTTGTGGAGCCTACGTGGCTAGAGCTTGTTTAAGGTGGGCTCAGCATTTGCGCCAGGATCCCCACTTGGATCAACAAGGCTTACTTGAGGTGACCCGGCTAGAGTCTGGTTCAGTGTACTTAGCGGATGTGCATTATGATCTTATCAGAACATTGGCTAACAGTATGGCATCCTTGGTGGCGGCACGGAGATCCATCTGGTTGCAGAATTGGGCGGCCGATGGCTCTTCAAAATCTCGTCTCAGCAAACTCCCTTTCAAGGGCAGGTTGTTGTTCGGAGATGATATGGATAAGTTGGTAAAGGACTTGGGTGAGTCTAAAGGCGGCAGACTGCCGGAGGATAAGCCTAAGCTAGGTAGGAGTCTGCTGGTTTCTCGAGGTCAATTTAGAGATTTTAGGAGATTTTGATCCTCTCGCCTGTGGAATACTCAACGCGGCTGTTTTGGGTCAAAATCCCATAATTTTCAGGCTTCCGAGGAGCAGGCAGAGGTTTTGCAGCTACCTCCTCCTCTTCGTCCTCTTCCTTTAGTCGCAAGCAACAATGAAGCGAGGCGGACCCCGGGGGGAAGTCAAGTGATCGGAGGGCGTCTTCGGGACTTTCTTCCTTCATGGGTCCAGATTACCTCGAATCAGTGGGTGCTCGAGATAGTCAGAGAAGGTTATGCGCTGGAGTTTGCCTTTCCACCACGGGACTCCTTCGTTCTTTCTCCCAGCAGGGGTCAGCAAAAGGAGCTGGCAATTTGCTCAACGTTGGAACGGCTGCCAGCTTTGGGTGCGGTTATTCCTGTTCCGGAGTCCGAGCACGGGGTAGGTCGTTACTCCATTTATTTCGTGGTGCCAAGAAGGACGGATCCCTCCATCCTATTTTAGATCTCAAGGGTGTGAATCGTTGTCTGCGAGTGCCTCATTTCCGCACGGAGACCCTGAAGTCCGTCATAGTGGCAGTGCGACAAGGGGAGTTTTTGACCTCTCTGGACGTTACCCAGGCCTATCTACATATTCCGATCAGGCCGGTTCATCAAATGTTTCTTTGGTTCGCTCTTCCTTGGGGGCACTACCAGTTTTAAGCTTTGCCATTCGGGCTAGATACAGCTCCACGCACCTTCACCAAGGTTATGGTCATGGTGGCAGCGGCTTTGCAAAAGGAAGGTATCCTAGTTTACCCTTATCTCGACAACTGGCTGATTCGGGCGAAGTCCAAGAAGGAGAGCTTGCTGGCCACAGACAGAGTCGTAGACATGCTGCAGAGTCTCAGCTGGGTAGTAAATGCGAAGAAGAGTCACTTAGTTCCTTCTCAAGTCCTCGAATATCTAGTGGTCTGTTTCGACACGGCAAGAGGCTTGGTGAGCCTTCCAGTTCGCTGCGCTCAGGCCTTGCGTCAGCTGATGCGAACCTTCTTAGCGATTCCCGCTCCATCTGCGTGGTGGTATCTGCGGCTGCTGGGAACAACGGCGGCAACCCTGGAGGTGATTCCGTGGGCCAGGTTTCATATGCGTCTGCTTCAAAGAGCTCTGTTACGTCGTTGGTCAAATCAGTTGGATTCGCTGAATCGTCGGTTACCCTGTCCGAGGCCAGTTCGGCGGGCTTTGCAGTGGTGGCCCTGACCGGAATCACTGCAGGGGGGTCTTCCCTTGGAGCAGCCAGTTTGGATAGCTTTATTAAAGGATGCGAGTCTGGTGGGTTGGAGGGCCCACTGTCAGGGCCGTTTCGCGCAGGGGGTGTGGTCAGCCCAGGAGGCTTTATGGTCGATCAACTGGCTCGAGTTGCGGGCAGTGAGGCTAGCTCTGCGGGCCTTCGAGGTGTCCGTAATCAGACGGGTGGTGAGAGTCCTGTCAGACAATTCGGCTACAGTGGCGTACATCAACCATCAGGGAGGCACAGGAAGCGTAGCCATGGAAGAGGAGGCGGAGGCGCTCTTCGAGTGGGTGGAAGTACATCTCCTGGCCATCTCGGTGGTGCATATCGCGGGAAAAGAAAATGTGATGGCAGATTTTCTCAGCAGGGTGCGGGTGGACGCCGGAGAGTGGGAGTTTCATCCGCAGATTTATGCGCAAATAGTTCACCGATGGGGACCGCCAATCATGGATCTCATGGCGACCTTCCAGTCAGCAAAGACAGGTCGATTTTTCAGCAGACGGAGAGAACGCATGTCCGAAGGGATCGACGCCCTCATTCAACCGTGGCCCGAGTCCGGTCTGCTGTATGTCTTTCCGCCCTGGGCTTTGATCGGAAGAGTGGTCCAACGCATCGAGGCACACCGCGGAAAGGTCTTGCTGGTGGTGCCGGATTGGCCCCGGCGGCCGTGGTATGCAGATCTAGTTTGCCTTCTTGACGGCATGCCATGGAAGCTTCCGCTCTTAGTAGACCTGCTACTTCAGGGTCCGCTGCGCATTCCTCAGTTGTATTGATTCTCACTTACGGTATGGCCATTGAAAGGGCTAGGTTGATAAGGAAAGGTTATTCTTCGGCAGTCATTGCTACTCTTCTTCAAGCAAGAAAGTCTTCTACCTCTAGTGAATGGGTATTGACCAACATCATCGTTGGCCGTATCTGTCTTGTCCAAACAGGGCCACAGTTCTCCATCCGAGTAGGAGAGTTAGTATGTCTAAGCCAACGATTCTACAATACTACCACTAAGAAGACATCCTGGTGGTCAGGTATAAATGTTATTGAACCATCCAACCCTTTAATCAATTTCTCTAGTCTTGCTAAAGTATAGACTAATCTTACTTCTACTAATGCCTGGGAGGCCCCTCCTGGGCTGTACTGGATTTGTGGTACTCGAGCATATGCCCAACTCCCTAACAACTGGGGAGGGGCATGTGTCCTGGGAACAATTTGTCCGTCTTTCTTATTCCCATTTCCCAAGGAGAGCAGTTAGGGTTCCCGGTATACAATGGTCGACAGAAGCGGGATGCCCTAAAGATAGGTCAATGGGATAAGTGGTATGGTGAAGAGTGGCCACCTGAGTGAATTATCACATAAAAATGGACCAGCCACATGGGCGAATGATGGGACCTGGGGATACTACTAGGGTTGCCAACTAGCTCCAGATGCGCCCGACAGGCTTGATCCAGTCCTGGGTTTACCCCATTGCATGCAGGGACATGTAGTTCTGATTTCTCTATTGCACTCCATAAGAAAAACAAGACTACATGTCCCTGCATGCAGTGGGGTAACTCCAGGACTGGATCAAGTCTGTCGGGCACATCTGGAGCTAGTTGGCAACCTTAGATACCGCACTCCTGTTTATATGCTGAATCGTATTATACGCTTGCAAGCTGTTGTAGAAATTATAACTAATGAAACAAGTAAAGCACTAACCCTCTTAGCAAAACAAAGTACTCAGATGCGCACAGCTATTTACCAAAACCGGTTGGCCCTTGATTACTTGTTAACCTCTAAGGGAGGAGTATGTGGAAAGTTCAGTCTGACAAACTGCTGTCTGCAGATTGATGATCAAGGTCAAGTCATTGAAGAAATAGCCGACCATATGCGAAGGCTAGCACACGTACCAGTTCAGACATGGCATGGACTAGAACTCAATGGGTGGTTCGGAACTATGTTTTCGGGGCTGGGAGGTTTGAAGACTATTGTGTTCGCTGTTTTACTAATGATAGCTATGTGTCTGCTCCTTCCATGTTTCCTACCCCTGTGCCTGCGTATGGTCCCCTCAATCATTGACAGTACAGTTGAACGAAAGTCAGCAGCCAGGGTACTAGCTATGTGGAAGTATCAGGCCTTGCCTCAGGAGGAAGCATCAGTTTGAGAAGGACATGATATGTGATTTTTTTCCTCATCCCTTTTTAGGAGGGGTGAGGATAATCAAAGGGAGGAATGTGGTAGGCTATAGCCTCAAACTAGACCTGGATTTCAACCCCCACCTGGGATTAGTGCTGAAAAGAACCAGAGTTTAAGAATGTGTTTTAAACTGCTTTTGAAAGTCCCCTTCCTCCCTCTATGAAGTTTGTACAAGTTCTTTATGCTTGAATTATCCTTGCATTCTCTGAGTTAGAACAGTTTGAGAAGGGGGAATGGGGAATGGGGAATGGGACCCAGGGAGGAACACCGATTGGAGAGGTGTCAGGGGCGTTGGGACCAATAGAAAGTTTGCCTCTATCAAATTGTAAAAATTGTATATAAGGAATCTGCTGCTGTACTTCATTGCTCAGTCCCTTTTGGACACGATCCTGTCTGAGTCTGTGCACATTAAATTGGCTTGGACCCTGCAACTGACTCCTGGTATTATTTATTGCATGCACTTCACTGCTACAGTACCTGCTGATAGCTGTGTGAGATGCGAAACGCGAATCTGTACATTTGTCTTCCTTTTTGTTTTTCTTGCTTCCACATTGAGGAATTCAGTTTCTCTTTATATATGTCAGGATACTGCTCTGAAGTCGTTTAGAAAGAATTTTAAAACTTAATTTTTTTGAAGGCCTTTTGTTGCTCTGAGTGGTGAGGAGTGTCTATTGCTGGACTGCACTACATAGATTTTTTAAATTTAATTTTTTAAATTTTAATTTAATTTTTGTATCTCATATTTTGATATAAATTTGTTTTTATTTGTACTGTAAACTACTTTGCTGTTTCCACTAAAATCAGTATATCGGCTATGCAATAAACTAAACTAAACTGTGACTAGAAAGTGGAGTCTCAGCAGCTTGTTGCCACACTGAAGATGGCCGCCAGGATGAGATCCTGAGAGCACAGGGGTTTTTTGTTTTTCAGTCTAGATCCCTCCTCTCTCCTCCCCCCTAACTGCAGAACATTTACTGCCCTCTCTGCAAGCCTCCGCCATTGAGAGAGAAGCAGAGCCCGAAGCCTCATCCTGGGAAAGAAAGAGAGAGAAGTGAGTGAATTCTCCTGATCTGAAAGTGAATCCTCCCCAGAAAAGCAGGAGAGAGAATGGCTGAGGTAGAGTTTGCACAGGTAGGGCAGCTTACACTCCAGGGCTGAGGACAGTGTAGCCGTTTGTAAAAACAGAAAAAAAAAGCAGTTCAGGCAGGGAGGGTCCAACAGCCTTTATTACACACGTATATGCATCATTCACAAGAGGCAGAAACAAAGGCAGGCAGAGTATATGACTCCTGGTCCTGCATCTAGCCACATTCACTGAACACTAGCCAGTATTTCCCAATCAGTGAAGCAATAGACCTGATTTTGGTAAAGTCCCCACTGTCTGATGTTCACCGTACATGCCAGCACTTAGGTTTCCCTCAGCACCTCACAGCAATAACAGACACCAGCAGTAACTCTTACATGTGCAGGAGCTCCTTTCCGGGCACAGTGTAGATGGGCATGTATCTCCTTCCTACCTGCAGCACTGAGTCCTGGGGTGGCTGCATGCAGGGTCTGGATAGCCAGGCTCTGCTTTGTGCAGCACAGACACACTGTTCACCATCTGCCTTCCATCGGGTAAAACCCACTTTCCCCCTTCTGTTTCTGTTGCCCCTATTTCCTCAAGCTGTTGTTTTTCCCTTGCAGTAAATGTGGGATTTACTGTGTGACTCACTACTTCTGGGGTTAAGTAGAATATAGGGGATATGTTTTCCCCTAAGGTAGCTTCCTTAGCAGCCTCATCGGCTATTCTATTCCCCCTCATTTCAAATGAATTCCCAGCTTGATGTCCCTTCACATGCACTACTGCTATCTCTTGTGGTAGCAGCAGATTTTTCAACACTTGTTTGATTAATTCCTCATGCACTAACTCCTTTCCCTTGCTGTTTATCAAACCTCGTTCCTCCCAGATCTTCCGAAAGGTGTGTACCACTTGTCACGGGGTTCCCGGTGACACAAAGATTTTACGCCACTATGTAGAGACGTTAATGATCAAAGAGACCAGGTGGAGGGTAATAAAGGCTTTTATTCCCATTTTAAAGCAAGGTTCAACTAAGAGATAATTCCAGATAACAGAAACAGTCCTTTGTCTTAAAAGGTACCAATATTCACACTGAGCAGTTAACTGTTACTTCACAGTTAAGGCAGATTTTTCCATAGTAGAATGCAGTGTAAGAAACATTAAATTATATTTCACTTATTCTTCTGTGGGATGTGGAACATACAGACTTTGGAGCATAGGCAGTGAACCAATCACATTCCATTAACTCGGGCAAAGGTGAGGGAACAGTGTTGGGATAATCCACTTCCATAGATTCTTCTCCCCTGTACTCATTCAAGGAGCGTTCACTGTCCCTGTCTATCTCAGCATGGTAGTTTAAAACTTGGGAGTCTGGCTTCACATAGCCAGGGATTCTCAAGGCTGGTGGTAGTTTACTAAACCAGTCTTGATTCTTGTTTCTCATAAAAGGAATACTTCTTTTAGCAGAGCTTTTAGTAGTACAATTATTACAGTCAATGTTCAATGCCTCATACCTTGGCTTTGGTGAGATAAAATCCACAGTGCTTCTTTTCCTGCACCTCTCCCTTGGTAGCTGCACTTCTGCCTGCCAACCGGAGACCGAGGTATGCTTCTAGGCAGTGGAATAAAACTGCTGTTGGATTCTCCTCTCACTCTGGGTAAAAACTTCTGTTGCCTATAAAAGTGCTTTTCCCTCTGAACAGGTGAAACTGGGCAATGATCCTCTAGAGATAATAAGCTTCTGTCAGAACCTTTCTCTCTGGTTCTTGGCTTTCTTCTCTCTATGCTATAACCAGGCAGAGTATAGGAACTAGGCGTGGCAGACACTCTCACCTTGGGGCAACTTCCACCAAACTCCCCTTGTACAACAGGATCAGTTTGGGCCTTCTGGCTTCCCACCTTGTGAGGTCTGTTTCTCCTCCAGCTCCCAGCCTTGCTTCCTTCACAGCAATCAGGCTTATCTCCTTGGTAGCCCCCAGGCTTCTCTGCTGTTTCTCCTTCTCCTTCTTCTACTACCAGCTCTACTCCTTCGCCTTCCTCTTTCTCTTCCTCCTTCTCTCTCGGTCCAGAAGCATTCTGCTCTGGCTTATAAAGTGAACGGTTACTGATGACTTCCTGGTTCCCTTTCAGCTGCAGGTCATCAGTGAGCTTAGGTTCATTAAGTCCGGTATGTCTGTTCCTGCTCCCTCTAGCTGTGCCTGGGGGTAACTGCACATCTAGTTCCTCTGAAACAGGATTTCTTTTCTTCAAACCAACTTTATCAGTGCCCACATCATGACACACTCCAAAGGCATATTTTGAGTCTGTGAAGATGGTCCCATCTCCACTCCCTAATAGCTTCAAAGCCTGATTCAGGGCATATAGTTCACATGTTATTGGGTAGCCTGCCTGCTTCAAGGGAGCAGTAATTTTCTCCTTCTATTACTGCATACTCATTTCGTCTTTTCCCTTCTATCACCCTAGAGGATCCGTCTATAAACAAATGCTTCCCTGCATGCAAGGGGGTATCCCCTAAGTCTGGTCTTACCCTGATCTGGTATTCTATGATATCCAAGCAATCATGTTCTAGTTCCTCACTTTCCCCCTCACCATTCCATAAGAAAGTGGCTGGATTTAAACACTGCTCTGTGGTTAACACTAAATCATCTTTTTCCATTAGTATTGCCTCACATTTCAGGATTCGTTAATCAGTGAGCCACCTCCCAGCCCTCTGGGTTAGGATGGTTCTCACCTGATGTGGGGTACTTACTACTAAGGCCTCTCCAAACATCAATTTCCTGCTCTCATCCACCAGTAGGGCTGTTGCCGCCACTGCTTGGACACACTCCGGCCATCCTCTAGACAATGAATATAGAATTTTAGATAAATATGCAACTGGCTGTTTCTTCCCTGCCCATTTTTGAGTAAGGACCCTCAATGCAGTCCCTTTGTCAACAGTGACAAAAAGGTGGAAGGGTTTATGCAGCGAGGGTAAAGCCAGGACTGGGGTTTCTACCAAGCTTTGTTTTAGCTCTCTTACTAACTTCAGCTCCTCTTCTTTCCAGATTAAGTTGTTAAGTTCTTTTTCTAACAGCTTCAAGTATAATCCGTTAGTCTTTTGGGCATATGAGTCTATCCATAATCTACAGTATCCGGCTAATCCCAGGAACTTCCTTAGTTCTTTTTTTGTCTTTGGAAGTGGTAAATCTGCAATTCCTTTTATTTGCTCTGGACTGATTCTCCTTTTTCCTTCACTAATCAGATGTCCAAGGTGTTTTACTTCTTTCTCTACAAATTGTAATTTGGTTTTGTTAACTCGAAACCCCTGACTTCCCAGAAACTCCAAGAGGGCTCTGGTAGCTTCACTGTCTTGAGTTTTCTTTTCTCCTGATATTAAAAGATCATCTACATATTGCAAAAGAGTCACACTGGATAGTGTAGAGAACTTTTCTAATACTTGTTCCAGTACTTGTCCAGATAGGTCCAAAATGCATCCTTCAAATCAATAACACTAAACTACTTATGCTCTTGGGGTATTTTACTCAGTATTGTGTAGGAGTTCGGCACCACTGGCTGCTTTAACCGTACTATTTGGTTCAGCTTCCTTAAGTCCTGTACTAACCTGTATGATCCATCTGGTTTTCTTACTGGCAAGATGGGAGTGTTAAATGGGGACATACATGGTTCTAATAGTGCATCCTGGAGTAAGCTTTTTATAACAGGTTGGAGGCCCTTGCGGCCTTCCAAGGAAATGGGATATTGTTTTTGGCGCACTATCTCGCCCTTCTTTCTTAATTCTATCTTTAGGGGTGGAATATCCAGTCCTCCCCTGTTTCCTTCCCTTGCCCATACTACAGGGTCTATTTGGCTTTCTTCCTCCTCAGTGAGGAGAGCCATTCCTACAACAATTTGGTCATCTTTTACCTTCATTTCTAAGTTTAACTGTGTAATCATATCCCTTCCTAAAAGATTACTCCCTGCCTCTGGAATGTACAGCAAATGTCCCTCTATCTCTTCTTTGTCTAATTTTAGCAGTGTCGGTTCAAATATTGAAACTGGAAACCCCTCTCCCTTCACTCCCAAAACTGTAAGTTTTTGATTTTATAACTTCATTCCTTTTGGTACATAATTTAAAGAACTTTGGGCAGCCCTTGTGTCCACTAAAAATACTACTTCTTCCTTTGGCCCCACCTTCACATTTTTCAAGGGTTCTTGGTGGGACTTTTGATTAAGAAACCCCTGACACCCCTAATCTTCATCAAAATTCATCTGTGGTAATATTTCTTCTTCTCGCTATAATTCAGGACACTTTCTTTTGAAGTGACCTATTTTCCCACAGTGATAACATCCTGCCTGCACTTGGGGCTTGGACCGAGAATTAGCAGTCCGGTATTCCGGCCACCCTTGCCCTGTACTCCTGTTAACCCATCCTCTCCCCCTTTGTCCTATACCTCCCCTGGTTTTACTCATCACCTGTTTAACAGTATTTACCATCATCTTTGTCTTTTGTTTTTGTTTCTCATCCTCTCTTTTCACATACACTTTCTGTGCTTCTCTCAGCAAATCTTCTAGTGGTTTATCATTCCAACCCTCTATTTTTTCAAGTTTTTTCCTTATGTCTGGCCAGGACCTGGCCACAAAATGCACCTTTAGTAGTCCTTTGGCTACCTCATTGTCTGCACTTATTCCTGAGAATTTTCATCTGATCTTTTAATCTCTTCAGGAAAACGGAAGGAGTTTCTTCCTTTTCCTGATGTATTTCAACATCCTCCCTAATAGACTGCCTGGAGGGATGTTCCCGGGGCCTGTACTACCAGCCCTATCCTTACTCGAGTTTCCCTTAGAGCCTTTATTTCCCATCAAGACTTTCTGTCACCAGTGTGTCTGTCACTTTGTCTCTCTCCGGCCGCACTCCTCGCGGATGTGTCAGAACCGCGGATTAAGACTCCGCACTCACTTCGTGTCCAGGACATGTCTCACACACACACCACTCTGTCTCGATCCACAATCACCAAGGTAATACTTCACAGTCTTATTTCTTATCTTTGTCCGTGCACGGAATTGCTTGGTTGGCACGCATGTGCTCACTATACCTGGTCTGGCTCACTGACTCTGTATTGCTTTCACCAGTCTCCAGATTCTATGGTCAGTGCAGTGGTGGAGTCCGCCATCACCAACACGAGGTCGTTGAACTCAACGGGACGCATCTCTCCATCCTCAGCGGTGGCGGCCCCCTCCAGTGATGACACGATCCCGGGACGAGCGCCCAATCTGTAATAAACAATAATAATTTTATCACAACAACAGACACTTCAGTGAAACCAAAGTTTCTTTTATTTATTTATTTATTATTCAGTTTTGCAAGATGTGTGGCCAATTTTTTATCCGTGACCACACTTTGTCATATGAACAGTTCCATATTTATTACATGTTTCAGTGTTTTATGTGCAATAGCCTGGAAGCTAAGGGAGGGGTGTATGGGGGGAAACCTAAGTTTTGCAAGGCCAAGAAAAATATCTTTATTTTGTACAGCATAAGAAAATGGAATATGTGAACCAATGTGTTAGTGCAAGCAAACAACATCTTATAGATTTCTAATTCTATTCTATGTTCTGCATATATTTTGTAAAAACACATTTAAAACCCTTTAAAACATTTCTAACAATGGTTAGAGCGGAAACCGTGTTGGTTGATGTCCAATGTGCCCTCAGACCTAATCTGGGAAAATTCAGGTTCAGACCAACACCTGGGTTTTCCTCTCAGCAGGAACAACAGACACCAGCAGTAACTCTTAAACCTGCAGGAGCTCCTTTCTGAGCACATGTGCACTTGGGCATGCCTCTCCTTCCCAGGGACGGCTCAAGCAATCTGCTGCCTGAGGCGAGGGATGAGATGATGCCCCCTCCCCAGGATTTAGCAAGGGTCGCCTCACTCCAGTTAGAAAAAAAATAAAAAATTGAACAAATTGCTGCTGAGTCCGCTTATTCTGCAGCCGCGGCTCCCTTTCTCTTAAGGAACCGCGGCTGTGCCTGTAAAAATGTTGCGCCTCCTGCAGCTGTTCCACATTAATTTTTACATCACCCATTCCCCTTATTTTCACCTCATGGTTATTACCAAAATATTATTTACTCTTCCAGTCAGACAAACAAGTCACTCCTCAAAAGACAGAACTTTCATGAGGTTTGATACCTGTGAAAGAACTTTATTGTTGGCTGCTGTTAAAATTCACTTTTAAATCTTTTTTTTCCTTAAATCTTTTCAGGAAACTCTTTAAACTCTAGCAGCCCCTCTAAAACATCTCTCTTCTGTCCAGATCATCCAACAGCTTAGTATAACTGTCGCTTTTGTCCCTGATTCGAGACAGCAGTTAAATTCCAATCACTCATCTGATTGCCTGCTGCATGGAGACAGAGGCCTGACAGTGAATCCTTTTCATGCTGCATTGTCTTTCCAATTTCCCCAGGGGCCTTTTACATTGTGCACAATTCCCTCTGTCTTCCATTGCCCCACATGAGATCTCCTGATATCACTGCTGCCCCTCTATGCCCAAAACCACACAACAGGGTTTACTCAAGGCTCTTGTTCCCCTAAAGTCTCCCATGGTGGCCTGACGCCCTTTACAATCATCATTGTCCCCATTTCTATTCTTAGAGCAGTGAACTTGTTCAAGGTCTTGACTGTCCCCTCAATCTCTGCCCCACCTATACTACCCTAGGTCAGAGCTGCTCAATGTGCCGTGGCCCTGTCGACTCAGCTCTTTGGTCTGCTCATACAGAGTAACATAATATATGATGACATATAGACCAGCATGGTCATCTAGTCTGCCCAGCAAGGTGGCAAGAGTAGATGTACCCACCGCTCCGTGCAGGTCACCTCTGCTTGTTGAGATATCAGAGTTACGTTTATTTTGATTTTATCCTGTTTCTATAAAGGGATCCACTGTGTCTGTCCCATGCCATTTTGAATTCTGTCACTGTATTTGCCCCCACCACTTCCATCGAGAAGGCATTCCAAGCATCCACCATCCTTTCAGTGAAAAAGTATTTCCTGACATTGCCTTTCACTTTACCCCTTGCAGCTTCATGTTATGGCATCTAGTATTACAGCTTCCCCATCTTTGAAAAAGGTTTGTTTGTTCATACTCTTTAAGTATTTAAAGGTCTGTATCATATCTCCCCTGTCCCTCCTATCCTCTAGAGTATACATATTTAGGTCTTGGAGTCTCTTTTCATACATCTTTTGGCACAGGCTCCAAATCCTTTTGGTCACCTTCCTCTGAACTGTTTCCAGTCTTTTTTATCCTTTGCAAGATATAGTATCCAAAACTGAACACCATATTCCAAGTGAGGCCTCACCAGCGATTTGTACAGTGGCATTAGTACCTCCTCCTTTCTGCTGGTAATTCCTCTCTGTATGCAACCTAGCATCTTTCTGGCTTTGGACACCGCCTTGTCACACTGTTTCACCACTTTGAGATACTCAGAAACAATGACTCCAAGGTCCTTCTCCTGGTCCATGCACAGCAATCTATTGCCTCCTATCTCATACAGTTCCCTTAGATTTCTCCATCCCAAGGAGATGGCACTGCACTTCTTCACATTAAATCTTAATTGCCAAGCATTAGACCATTCTTCCAGCTTTTGCAGATCTTTCCTCATGTTATCTACTCCCTCAGGGGAGTCCTCTTTGTTGCAAATTTCCGTGTCATCTGCAAAAAGACAGACTTTTCCATTCAGTTCTTCAGCAAGATCAATTACAGATACATTGAACAGTACCATCTCCAGGACCAATCCCTGGGGCAAGCCACTAATCATCTTCCTTTTATCCAAGTGAGTTCTGTTTACCATCGCCTTCTGTTTTCTGTCAGTCAACCAATTTCTGATCCAGTTCACCACCTTGAGACCCATCACCAGGCCTATCAGTTTATTTATAAGCCTCCTATGAGGAACAGTATCAAATGCTTTGCTGAAATCTAGGAAGATCTTATCTATCGCATGCCCTTGATCTAGTTCTCTGGTCACCCAGTCAAAGGACTCAGATTTGTTTGGCATGATCGCCCTTTGATAAAACCATGTTGCCCCTCGAACACGCAACCTATTGGTTTCAAGAAAGTCCACTATTCTCTCTATCATAAGCGCCTCCATTACTTTTCTCACCACTGAGGTAAGGCTTACTGGCCTGTAGTTTGCCACTTCTGTCTTCCTGGGACATAATTTGGAGTGAACTACTGCTGACCATTGGTATGGTGTGGAGGTTTCCACCATTTTCTTCACACGTTAGTAGCGTTTTTATCTAATGAGCGCCTGGAGTCTTGCAATCCTAATGTGTGTTCTGCCCAGGTGGCTCTAACAAGTGTTCCTTCCCTAGCATCTGTAGCACGTGTTGCACTAACGAGCGCAGATAATGCTTCTACTACTGATCACTTGTATAGTCTGCAAGGCGTACACAGCGCTGAACAGACACATGTAAAAGACAGTTCCTGCTCATCAGAGCTTACAATCTAGTCAGGACAGACAACACAAACAGTTGAGTACAAGGAAATGTCAGGAAAAAAGGTAAGGAAACGGGTAGGAGTTGAAGTGGATCAGGATCTAAAAGTGGCCTCGAAGAGGTGCGTTTTCAGCCTGGATTTGAAAGGGACAGAGATGAAGACTGACGCACAGACTCAGTTAGCTTGTTCCAGGCATAAGGAGCAAAAAGGTGGAAGAATTTAAGTCTAGAGTTGGCAGTAGTAGAGAAGGGCACAGATAAAAGGGATCTGCCAGAAGAGTGGAGATCCTGAAGAGGGATGTAGGGAGAGGTAACAGAGGAAAGGTAGTGAGGAGCAGCAGAATGAGTGCACTTATTGGTCCGTATGAGAAGTTTGAACTGGATGCGGAAACGGATAGAGAGTCAGTGAAGTGATTTGAGGAGAGGGGTTCTATGAGCATAACGAGGCTGATAAGCGCAACTGTTTTAAACAGATTGAAGCGGAGAGAGATAATGCAGAGGGAGATCAGCAAGTAGGAGGTTGCGATAGTCTAGACGGGAGGTGAGTAAAGAGTGGATAAGTGTCTTAGTAGTGTGTGTAGAAAGGAAGGGACAAATTTTGTCAATGTTATAGAGAAAGAAGTGACAAGTTTTAGCTGTCTGTTGGATGTGTGCAGAAAAAGAAGACCCCAAGTTTGCAAGCTGAGGAAACAGGGAGGAGTGTAATGTTATCCACAGAAATAGAGAAGTGGAGGAAGGGGGTTTAGGGGGAAAGATAAGGAGCTCAGTTTTGGCCATGTTCAGTTTCAAACAGTGGTGAGACATCCAGGCAGCAATGTCAGATAGGCAGGCAGAGATCTAGGCCTGGAATGCCGGCGAGATTTCTGGTGTAGAGAGATATATAGTACCAAGAGACTGGGCATTGAGGGAGGAAAGGAGTGGGCCCAAGACAGACCTCTGAGGTACACAGAGAGAGGGACAGCAGTGGAGGAAACCCTACCAGTACAAATGCTGAAAGTGTGATGGGAGAGATAAGACGAGAACCAGAATAGTACAGAGCCCTTGAAACCAGGTGAGATCAAGGAGAAGGTGGTGGTCAACAGTGTCAACAGCAGCAGAGTTCAAGACGGATGAGGATCGAGTGAAGGACTTTGAAGTTTGCCAGCAGCAGGTCACTGGAGACTTTGGCAAGAGCTGTTTCAGTAGAATGTAAAGGATAAAAGACAGATTTCAGTGAATCAAAAAGGGCTTGAGAGGAGAGAAAGTCAAGACAATAGCGGTGAACTGCACATTCAAGTAGTTTAGAAACAAAGGGGAGGAGAGAGATGTGTCGATAATTAGAAGGACAGGTAGGATCAAATGAGGGTTTCTTGACTACAACATGCTTGAAAGCTGCAGGAACAGTTGCAGGGGAGAGCAAGAGGTTAAGAATGCGAGAGATGGAGGGATGACAATGGAAGAGATGGAGCTTAGGAGACAGGTGGGAATAGGATTAGAGGAGCAAGTAGTGAGGTTGGAGGAGGAAAGAAGATGTGTGATTTCCTCCTCAGAGATCTTAGGAAAGGAAGAAAGGGTAGTACACTGCAGTAAAAGCGCAGTTAACGTGTACCACAGTAAAAATGCAGTTACTGTGCACCTTCGGGCCGCCACAGCCTTAGCGCGTGCTGTTGTCATACTTACCTTTAATTTTCTATGTCTTCTTCCAGGAAACGTTATTTGACCTGTGGCAAGCGAGGTACCTCATCTCTTCTTGCATGACAGCTTCTAAGTTGTCCGTGGAGGGCCTGCTCTGCCTTTCTCAGCTGGGAGATGCAGTTAGTCTGACCGTGCATGCCCCAGGGTAGAAAGTGACGGATTGTGCTATGGGTAAGGATATCCAGCCAGCAGGAGGGTCTGGCAAATGGGCTATGAGCCACTTCTTATCCTCGAAGGTTTGTGGTGGCAGTGTCCCCTATATTGGGAAGTCTTTTCTGAGATGTGAATTTCTGGACTCCGGATTGTCCTACCTAGAATTCTTTTTCCTTTTTACAGCAGGCCTTGTCCTTCTGGCATGGAAATTCAGACCCTATGGTCTCTGGGCTCCTCCAGACACAGTCTCATGCAGGTAAGGTAGACAGTGGAAGCACTGTTTGATTGCCTTTGTCTAAATGTCCCTAACGTTGGGCACCCCTTGGAGATGGGGAACAGCTGGGAACTATCCGAGATTGTGACTATGACTTGGATTCAGATGGTTCGGTACTAGGCTCTATTGTGAATGTAGAAGTACTCCCGCCTTCAGAAGATCATGAGGAGGCTGGTGAGATCTGCCTATTCCCGAAGGAAGAGCAGTTGGCTTTGATTGCCAGGGTCTCATCTGCCTTGAACTTGACAGATGCTTCCGGCACAGAGCAGGAGCAGAAGGTACACCCGCTCCTTCAAGGGATGCAAAAATCCACTGCTATCTTCCTGTTCCCGAATGTGATCAAGGATATAATCCAGTCAGAGTGGAACTTTCTTAACTCCCTGCCTAAAGGGTTAATGATCTATAAGAAGATCTCCACTGTCCCAGAGGAGGAGTGCATTGAGTGGTTCGACATTCCCAAGGTAGATGCGCAGGACATGGCGGTCACCAAATGGACCACCATGTCTAGGGATGATGGATCAGCCTTAAAGGATTTTCTGGACCATAAGATGGATTCATTGTTGAGGAGCCAGTCTGCTGCAGTGGCGGCTATTCTGCAGCTGGAGATAGGTAACAGCCTGACATCTCGAGCCCTGGTCTGATGAATTCAGTCTCTTCTGCCAGATGATACTACCCCTCCTTGGAGTCTGCTGTGGCCTTCTTTTCTGTTGCCACATTTGGTGGCCAGGGATGGTGCCCTGACGACTGTATCATGGCGCTGGATTTAGCTCCCGCACTGGACCAATCTTTCATAGCTCAGTTGGCCCCACTGGCTTTCAGGGGAAGCTTCAGTTTGGGGCCCATTTGGAGAAACTGGTGGAGGACCTGGGTAAGACAAACTTACCGCCTTCCGAAAGACAGGCCTAAGAATTCTGTAAATCGGGATGGGGCCGCTTCTCATCAGTCTCTGCCCATCCACTGAGAGCATGTTGGTTGGATTCTCGAGGGTCTTGGGACACTCGTTTTCAGTTTTTATATGGAGCGCGTAGGCATAGAGACTTGGTCACTTGAGGGAGGAGGACCCTCCTGGGCTACGCAATGGAGGTTTGGGGGCCCATTCCCTGATTCCTCCAATCAGGCAGGCTTCGCCTTTTCTTTCAGAAATGGGGCCGGGTTACCAAGGCTCACTGGATGCTAGATACCATTCATTTCGGCTAATATAAGATATGCCATACTGGGTCAAACCAAGGTCCATCAAGCCCAGTATCCTGTTTCCAACAGTGGCCAATCTAGGTCATAAGTACCTGGCAGTTTCCCCAAAAGACACAGGTTTCCCAGTGCTAGTATTGGGTCATGCAGTGATATCCCGGGTTTCTTTTAATAATGGGTTATGGACCTTTCCTCTAGGAACTGGTCCAAACCATTTTTAAACACAGATACACTAACAGCTTTTATTACATCCTCCGGTAACAAATTCCAGAGTTTGATTATATGTTGAGTGAAAAAATATTTTCTCTTATTAATCTTAAATAGCTTATCCTGTAGCTTCATTGCATGTCCCCTAGTCTTTCTATATTCTGATGATGTAAACAATCGATCTACGTTTACCCGTTCCACTCCATTCATTAATTTATAGACCTCTATCATATCTTCCCTTAGCCATCTTTTTTTCCAGGTTGAAGAGCCCTAACCTTTTTAGCCTCTCTTCATAAGGGTATCCTTCCATCCTATTTTAGTGGCTCTTCTCTGTACCTTTTCTAATAACGCTATATCCTTTTTAAGATACGGCGACCAGAATTGTACACAATACTCAAGGTGCGGTAGCACCATGGAACAATACAGAGGCATTATAATATCCTTTGTTTTATTTTCCATTCCTTTCCTTATGATACCTAGCATTCTATCGGCTCTCTTGGCCGCTGCTGCACACTGGAAGGTGGAGAGTTTTAACATGTTATCCACGATGACACCTAAATCTTTTTCCTGGATGGTGGTTCCTAATGTGTAACCTTGCATCGTGTAACCATAGTTTGGGTTTTTCTTTCCTAGGTGCATAACTTTGCACTTGTCCGCATTAAATTTCATTTGCCATTTGGATGCCCGGTCTTCCAATTTATCAAGATCCTCTTGCAATTTTTCACAATCCTCTTGGGTTTTAACAACTTTAAATGGTTTTGTGTCATCTGCAAATTTGATAGCCTCACTCGTTCTTCCCATTTCCAGGTCATTTATGAATATGTTAAAAAGCAGCGGACCCAGCACAGATCCCTGGGGTACTCCACTATTCACCTTTCTCCATTGGGAAAATTGGCCATATAGCTCTACCCCCTGCTTTTTCTCTTTTAACCAGTTCCTGCTCCACAATAGTACACCGCCTCCTATCCCATGACTTTTTAGTTTTGCCAAAGTATCTGATGAGGGACCTTGTCAAAGGCTTTCTGAAAGTCCAGATACACTATATCAACTGACTCACCTTTCTGTACCTGTTTATTCAGAACTTCAAAAAACCCCATAACAGATTAGTAAGACACGATCTTCCTTGTCTAAAGCAATGTTGGTTGTCTCCCATTAAGCCATGACTATCTACATGTTCAGTAATTTTTGTTCGTTATGATGGTTTCTACCATTTTTCCCGGGACTGACATCAGGCTCACCAGTCTGTAGTTTCCCGGATCACCCCTGGAACCCTTTTTAAAAATTGGTGTTACATTGACCATCCTCCAGTCCTCAGGTATTACAGATGATTTTAATGATAGTTCACAGATTACTAATAGCAGGTTTGCAATCTCATATTTCAGTTCTTTCAACACCCTTGGATGTACAGGGTGGCCCAAAAACAGTGAGAACATCTCGTAGCATATAAGTTCTTTAAAAATTCAAAAAGACAGATGTAAACGATTGACAAATTTAAAAAAAATTTAAAAAAAGATGGCGACCAGAAATTGTTGCAATAAAGACGTTATATAGCTAAAAAAGGTAAATTATGAGATGTTCTCACTTTTTTTGGTCCAGGTGATTTGTTACTCTTCAGTTTATCAAATAGTTGTAATACATCTTTCTGGTGTATCGATATTTCTTTCAATTCTTCTGCAGTATCACCTTTAAATACCAATTCAGTCATGGGTAACATCCTCTACATCTTCCTCTGTAAAGACCGAAGCAAAGAATTTATTTAGTCTCTCCACTATGCTCTTGTCCCCTATTAGTGCCCTTTTTATCCCTCTATCATCTAATGGTCCAACTGACTCTTTCACAGGTCTTTTTGCTATGAATGTACTTGAAAAGGTCTTTATTAGTGTTTTTGCTTCCACAGCAAGCTTCTTCTCAAATTCTCTTTGCCTGCCTTATCAATGCCTTGGATCTAACTTGCCAGTGCTTGTGCCATTTCCAGTTTTTGTCATTGGCTCTTTTTTCCATTTCCTGAAGGATGCTTTTTTGGCAACAGCCTCTCTGACCTCACCTTTAAATCATGCTGGCAGTTTTTTGGACTTCCTTCCACTTTTTTTAAAGCGTGGAATACAGCTGGTCTGGGCTTCCAAGATAGTATTTTTAAACAACACCCAAGCTTGATGTAAGTCTTTAACCTTTGCAACTGCTCCTTTTTAGTTTTTTCTTAGCTATTTTCCTCATTTTATCATAGTTCCCTTTCGAAAGTTAAAAGGTAGTACTATGGATTTCCTTACCATCCCTCCTCTATTAAATCAAACACAATCATGCTATGATCACTATTGCCAAGTGGCCCCAACACCCTTATCTCTTGAACCAGACCTGGTGTTCCACTAAGGACTAGGTCCAAAATTGCTTCCCCTCCGTTCGGTTCATGAACAAGCTGCTCTAAGAAGTAGTCATTTATTTCATCTCAAAACTATCTCCCTAGCATGTCCTGCCATGACTCTGACCCAGTCAATACTGGGGTAATTGAAATCACCCATTATTAATACTGTGCTGTAACTTTTTTTAGCTTCCCTGATTTCATCCATTTGTTCATTCTGGCCAGGCGAGTGATAGTACACCTCTACTGCCATCATTTCCCCCTTTTTACATGGATTTTAATTCATAGAGACTCTACAGCAAATTTTGTTTCCTGCAAAACTTTAATCCTTTGTGATTCAATGCCCTCTCTAACATAGAATGCAACCCCTCCACCAACTGGATCATCTCTATCATTACGATATAGTTTGTATCCAAGTATCACAGAATCCCACTGGGTTTGCCTCCTTCCACCATGTCTCTGAGATACCAATCATATCTAACCTCTCATTTAGTGCTATATATTCTAACTCTCCCATCTTATTTTCTAGACTTATAGTATTTCCATACAAGCATTTTAGAGACTGCATTTTATTCAGATTAATCTGGCTATCGGTAGGCAGGTGTAATTTTGGAATCAAGCTCTCTTACTCAAGAGCATTTGGGTTACTTTAGTCTTTATTGGAACCTCTCTGCTGATATGCCCTAACTTCATTTGTTTTGGCAGTGTCCTTCAAGGATACATTGTTCTTAACCATGTGCTCTTGGGCGACTGTCGGCTCTCCCCTATTAACTAGTTTAAAAGCTGCTCTATCTTCTTTTTAAAAGTTCATGCCAGCAGCCTGGTTCTATCCTGGTTAAGGTGAAGCCCATCCCTTCGGAAGAAACTGTCCTTTCCCCAGAATGTTCCCCAGTTCCTAACAAATCCAAAACCCTCATCTTTGCAGCATCGTCTCATTCATGCATTGAGACTCTGAAGCTCTGCCTGCCTTTTGGGTCCTGCACTTGGAATGGGAAGCATTTCGGAGAATACTACCATGGACGTTCTGGATTTCAACTTCCTACCTAAAAAACTAAACCACTTTTTCCTATGTCATTGGTACCGACATGTACCAAGACAGCAGACTCCTCCCCAGCACTATCTAAGACCTTGTCTAGGTGTCACGTGAGGTCCGCTACCTTCGTACCAGGCAGGCATGTTACCAGGCGATCCTCACGTCCACTAGCCACCCAGCTATCTTCATGCCTAATGATTGAATCACCAACTATAATGGCTATCCTAACCCTTCCCTCATGGGCACATGGTCCTGGAGAAACTTCCAAATGCCTTTATCTCCTTTTGTGGGTCTGCAATCAAAAGTGCTGCTGTGTGGACCACCTTGGAGAAGTTGTTGTGCCTAAAGGCAGTGATGCCCTTCCTGCTGGAAGAGGAGGGTAAGGTCAGATACTCTTACCTATTTCATGGACTGTTCCTTCTAGCCCATTCTGAACCTCAAGGGTCTCAACGAGCACTTGCTCATTTTGTGCTTCCGGATGGAAACCTTACATTCTGTGATTCAAGCAGTGTGCCAAGGGGAATTCTTGACTTCTCTGGATCTGGCGAGGAGTATATTCATATCCCAATCCAGGTGGATCAACAAAGTATCTGCCTGTTGCCATGTTTGGCTTTCACTATGAGTTCGCCACCTTCGCCACCTCCCTGTCAGACTCCCCAAAGATGTTCTCCAAGGTCATGGTGGTGGTGGAAGTGCCAAAGGATCTGTGTCCATCCTTATATGGATGACTGGTTCATCTGGACCCATTCCCTTTTAGAAGCATCTTGAGTGGCTTCGAGTGGTGCCTTTCTTAGAAAGCCTTGGCTGGGAGTTAAGTTGTGGAATGAGCCAGCTGTGGCCTTCCCAGTCCCTAGAGTTTCTGAGAGCAGGTTTCAACACTCGAGTGGGCAGAGTTTCCCAGCTGAAGAGAAAGTCAAAAGCTGTTAGATTGCCTGGCGCTGTTCTTGGCTCAACAGGCTCCCAGAGTCTGGGATTATCTTCAGCTCGTCAGATTGATGGCGGCGAGCATAAAGATGGTGCTGTCGACCACCACAGTGATCCTTGTTGACTTGGTGGTCACTGAGTTCTCAGAAATTTGAGCACAGACTCCCGCTCCTATTGATGGTGAAGTCCAGCCTGCAGTGGTGGTAGCAGCCCTGTTATCTGAGGAAGGGTATGCGGCTGAATGATTTCTCTTAGATCCTCCTGACAATGGATTCCAGTCTCTCGGGCTGGGGATCCTTTTGCCAAGAACATATGCCCAGGGTCGTTGTAACCTCAGGGAAGTGGTGTGGTCCATCAGCTGCTTATCAGGATGGCTCTTCTGTGTTTTCAGCCCCTGATCAAGACAGTGCCACAGTGGTGGCTTATATCAATCAGCCAGGCAGCACGAGAAGTACAAGACTAGCTCTCCTGTTTGCCTGGATGGAGAAGAACCTTCAAGCCTTATCAGCTCAGCACATTGCTGGGGTGGACAGTGTAGAAGTGGACTTGCGTTGCTGGCACTCTCTGAATCCTGGAAAGTGGGAGTTGAGTGAAGAGCCATTTCAGTTGATTCTATGCCACTGGAGTTGCCCTGTAATGGATCTGATGGCGACCCACTCCAATATCAAAGTTTGCAGCTTCTTCATTCACCACCCAGAGACCGGATCCAAGGGCATAATCGTCCTGACCCAACCTTGGTCAAGTCAATACTTGCTGTACATGCTTCCTCTGTGGCCCTGGTGTGGTAGTGCTTCGGCGTATGAACCGCCACCCGGGCAGCATTGTTTTGGTGGCACCGAGAAGAGCATGATTCAGTGTCCTGAAATGGCTCCTCCTTTTCAGCTGCTTCTATCTTGGGGCCTGTTGCGGTAGGGACTAATCATCCTGGAAGTCCCGGTTCCTTTCTTTTGAGAAATGGTGCAGTACTTGGCAGTTGCCTCCTGAGGTGGTCAAAGTACCATCTCTGTTGGCCTATTTACAGAATGGCCCCGAGAAAGGCCTCCCTTAGCTCCCTGAACGTTTTGGTGGAAGCTTTGGCCTGCTTCCAAGTTCAGGTGGTTGGTTAGGCTCTAACCGTGCTCCTGGACATCTCACGCCTTCTGCAGGGATTAGAAACATAGGCCATGTGGTCTTTTTCTGTCGTCATATTTCTGTCTAGTCTGTCCTTCCATTCGGCATCTGTGTCCTCCCTTCTGGTCTGTGAGTCCTTCCTGTGATCTGTGTCTGGTGCTCAGTGTCCTGGTGGTGCCCTTTTGAGCCAATGAAACGTGCTACTTTAAAGGACTTGATGCTTCAGACGATCTTCTTGGTCATGATTTCTTCTGCAAGATGAATTTCCCCACTGCAGGCTCTATCTTGCTAAGATCCTTAGCTGTCTTTTTCAAAGGAGGCTGTTTCCCTTTGGCGTGTGCCTAACTTCTTGCTTAAAGTACTGTCTCCCTTTCACATGAATCAGGTGGTCTGTATGCCCTCCAACTTGAAGGAGCAGTGTCGGGGGAAGAATAAGGATCTTCACCTTAGGGATTTCCAGATGGTGCTTCCCTGGTACTTGGAGGTTATGAATTCTTTTCATAAGTCCAATCCATCTTTTTGTGCTCCTTTGCTGGCCCATGCAGGGGTGATGCGGCAGCTATTTCATTTTTGTGGTTCTGGATTAAGAAGGCCATGGCCTTGGGATATCTGTTGTGGAACCGGACAGTTCTAGAGGGTTTGTGTACCCATTCTTCCTGAGCACAAGCATCCTTGTGGGTGAAGAAGACTTTGGTAGCCCCTGCAGACATTCATTGGGTGGCAGCGTGGGCATCACTTTCCACTTTTGTCAAATATTACGACTTGGATGTTCACGTGCGGGCGGACACAACCTTTGGCTCAAGTGTTTAGTGAGCTGTTGTGTCTTCTTACTGCCAAGTGGAGCCTGCGTACTGTGACGCTCGCGCCCCTACCAGGCGGTTGCCTAGTAGGGACGGCTGGCCATCTGATATCCCTTCTAGGGTTTTTGTGTAGTTGTGTACGAAAGGAAGAGCCAAGTGGTTAATAAAGCGCACAGGAAATTTTATTCGGTTTCCATGCTGGTAAGTGGTGAACATAAAATTCTTCAAGCATAAGTTTTTTCCCTCAGACAAAAGAAAATACAGGATAACTTCTCCCAGAAATTAAAATGTCCAAAACAGTGTAACCTTGAACAAACTCATAGCAGTTCCTGTTCCTTACTGCAACTGCTTAGCCTTAGCATTATAAGAAAAAGGCATTTTTAAAACTCTTCACACAGTGAGTAGGTTATCAGCTTTAAGCCGGCTGTTGCCAGACACAAACAGTCTCAGCTGTTTGAACCTCCACTGAGCTCCTGCAGTTTCAGCTTCTTAGGAGAGATTCTTAATCCTTTACATTCAGGCTTACCCCTCTCTTCCGGCTTCTGAAACTGTCTTTAAGTTATAACAGCCCCTTTTATGTTCCACTGTTTCTAGCTCACACTAGTGTACCTTAGTGCACAGCTCGCATTCCATTTCAGAGACATCAGAATTAACAACGCTCTCCTCAGGGCCTACCTCCATGCTCTCTATTGAGCTACAACTGGGTGCTACCTGAAAGTGCTCCGGGCTCTTTTCTTTAAGAGTCTTCACCAGATTAAACAGCCGCTCCCACTGCCTGGCCTTGCCTTCTCCAGGTCGGTCTCTTGGGGGTCTTTCCTGTTTAACTTCCCCAGTGAGATACCTCTCTCTGTGCTGAGCCTTCTGGGGTATGACAGTCTCCTCTGAGTCAGAGCAAGAACTATCCTGCGGGCGATGCTTGTTCCCTGCGTACCTTTCTTGGCTGCCTCTATAGTGGTTCCTCCTTCTGCTGCTCTCCTTGGCTGCCAAGCTCCTCTTCAGTTTGGCCACAGATCTTTCCGGTCTGTGCCCTCTGGGAACTGGACTAGAACCTGGGCTAGGCCTGGAACTGCAATGACCGCTTGTGCTTGCTCTTGAACTCCTCCTGGACCTTCTTCTCCAAGCCCCCTCCAAACTCAAACTGGCTCTCCTTCTTGTGTTTGTTTTCTCCCTGTTAACTGCTGAGCAGGGCAACTCCCTTCCTAGCTCCGCCCACTTGGACCTCCTACTCCTATGCAGGGTTGTCCTGTGGTCTGGGATTGGTTTACCCTTAGCTCTGCCCCCTAGGTTCCTTTCAGGGCTTCTAGTATGGAGTATGGGATTTTGTGCACCCATCCCCCGCAAAGAAGAACAATTCTTCTTTTTTTCAGTTTTCCCTAGCTGGGCTGCCCTCTCCTTGCCACAGTACATACAACTTGTCTGGACTGGTGTAGCAGGATGATATGGAAGGTAACATTTTTACTCACCAGTTAATGTTCTTTTCTTGAGTCCTGCTAAACAAGTAATGAGCCTGCTTCTGAAACTGTATTTGCTGTATTGTTCTGCTGTGGTACCGTTGGGTCCACTATGATTTTTAAACTTGGCTTTGCAGGTTCATCTTCTACTGACAGTTTTCTGTTTATCTTTTCCTGTACATGGCTCTCTATGTGGATTGCTAATTGTTGCCCACGATTGAGATTGTCTGAGGCTTGCTATATTTCTTCCCTATGCTTTGGGATAAATACTGAAGAGACCTTTGGTGGCTGAGGCGAATAGAGGCATAGGAGTGATGCCATTGAAACTTGGGCTTATCATTGGTTCTTTGTCTCCACAATCTGCTGGTAGGGGAACACAACGCACTTGTCTGGTCTAGCAGGACTCAAGGAAAGGACATCAACTGGTAAGGTGACATTTTACTTATGTGCTCACTTTCCCTTATAAAACTGGCATATTTTCTAAGCGTCTACCTCCTTTCATCCCCACCGTACTATCATTTATATTTTCCTTAAATGTTCCATTTAATTTTGCTACAGGATGAATTTTGGTACTATCAGGTACACCAGGAAATTACAATTGACTTCCCCCACCCTGCACTAAATTAAGATTGAGAAAATGTAGCAAGTGAGAATTTACTTTGTCCCTTTTAGTTGGACTTGAAAGGATATCCCTGTTTTTATAATGGGCCTTAAAAAATCTTAGGAGCCAGTGACTGGGACCCACTCAATCACTTCCTCCCCACCATTGTCTCCATTCTCAACTAACATTCCATTCATTTGCAAACTCATACATATCTGAGGAGTGTGGAATAGTTGGAAGAGAGATGATACAATGTGTCTTGTTATGGTAGCAGGGCTGTATGAAACATTGTTTGATAGAAATATATAAATAGTAAGTGTCATATGTGTGAATGACTGTGGTGCAGTGGTGGTTTGCCTTTCTGTGCATAGGATGAGGCAGTGGGTGCCTTTGTGTGGGTGGGGTGCAGGGCTTCGATACATGTATATGTGTGCTGCAGAGCCGGGGAGCTTCCGTGTGTGGTACAAAGGTAGAGTGTGTGTGGTCTGGAGGTGAGGTGCCTATGGTGTGCGTTTGTCGTACAGAGCTGCATGTATGTGTCTGTTGTGCAGAGGTGGAGTGCCTGTTTGTGTGCGTGCATGTTTAGGGACGGTGCTTGTGTGAGTTTATTGGGGGAGGGGCATGCACCTTTTGACACATATGGATTGTGTCCTTTGGTCCATATTCATTCATCTCTTTAACCTCCAACCCTTGCACTCTTCCCTCTCCCTTCGACTCTCCCTTTCTCCCTCCCTCTAGCATTCCCACCTCTGCTCTACGTCCCCCCCATCCTCCTTCCCTTTTCTTTTGTATACTATTGCCAGGGCTGTACCAAGGGCTGTGCGACTGATGTGGCCGCACAGAGTGCCATTATGAAAAGGACTTCCAGAAAACTCAGAGTGAGTTACTGCACTTGGGTGGGGAGGCACTAGATTCATTAATCACACAGGGCACATTTCTAGCTTTCTACAGTCCTGACTATTGCCCCTTTTAACTTTTTACTGTCTCACTTCAACCCCCCTTATCTAATCTTTGTTTTCTATAGTTCCTTATCACGGCTGTCCTTTGCCTGCAGAGGATGGGATTCCCGGGGGTAGCCTGCTCCCTCCCAGCTGCGATCACGACTTTTTCCTCCTGTTCTGTCCATGGGGATCTGATCTTCTCATAGTTAGACTTGCAAACGTGAGAGTCCAAAGATAAATGAACTCTAGGGCCACACATAGGGGAACAAATACAATGTTATCTCTGAGCTGCATGAGTTCTACACCAGCATTCCTGCTGGTCCTACACCAACATTCCTGCTGGCAGAGATGGTGCATCAATATCATGTTTTCATAGGAGAATAAGACCAGCTGAAATCTAAACACCTCCCCGTGTCTCTGAGCATGTTTCTGGTTTGTTTTTCAGATGCAGGTGAGGTTTGAGGACATCTCTGTCTCTTTCTCCCAGGAGGAATGGAGGTATTTAGATGAAGGGCAGAAGGAGCTGTATAGGGAGGTAATGAAGGAGAACTATGAGATGCTGATCTCCCTAGGTAAGCACTAAATTATCTGCCTTTCTAGCAGACATGGGAATATGAGGTGGGTTTTTTGTACATCCTCTACTCCAGGAACTTGCAGGTATGATCAGGATCTGTCTCAAGATGCAGGATGAGATCCAGGACTGAGGGGCAATAAGACCATCCTGTGTGTCCTACAAGCCCCTCTTCAAATCAGAGATGAGTCCTCTTCCATTTTCTGGAGCAGGACTGAAATATAGGAGCATACCAACATATAGGGTTACAACCTGACTTCAGTACTACATTGGAGCAAATTTGAGACCAGTGAAAAGTGTGGTGCTGTATTTCTCCAGGAACAAGCAGGAAGTCAGTCTTTACTTATGGGTGACATCGACACCGAAGGAGCCTGCACGGAGCAATTCCCCAGCTTTCAAAGAAAGCCTTTGGGATTGCTGCCACGCATGTGTGTTCCTCTTCCTGCCCAAGGGTGCCATCTTTCTCAGTCTCCCTTTTTTCAGCGGAGCCCTCATCCCTCGGAAAAAGTGTTTTTCGTTTCGTTTTCGGTCTCTGGCCCTCTCTTTTCCAGTAGCACCGGTCCTCTCCTCGAGTCTTCATCCTAGCAGGGGCCCTTTTTGCCCCAATGGCCACCGGTTTTAGAAAATGTGACAGATGCTTCAAAAATATGTCTCTCACAGATACCCATGACTGTCTCCGGAGTCTGGGGGCCGACCATAACCCGGAGCTCTGATCTGTTTGTAAGAAAATGTACGCTAAGGCCCTGCTAAGTCGTAAGCAGAAGTCCGATGGCATTTTCCGTAAGGCAGCCCTGGAATCCCTGGTGGCATCATCGGCTGTCCCTCCGCTGCCAGGATCCCCCACAGTGGTCCTGCATTCAAGGTGGCACTCCAGTCAGGGATCCCCTGAGGTGGAGAGATACAAAAAGAAGAAGACCTCGAAGTTGCTGTCGGGGGCTCCAGACAAGCGCGAGCATTCTTGCGCTTGGTTGCTCAGCCCTCCCACGCATTCCCGAGAGTCGTATAAGGAGCGGCCTCGGAATGTACCTCATACAGATATGGAGGCCTCCGGCAATGGTGCCCGGTCTCCTGAAGGTTGTCCCAGTGAAGACTCCCTCTCCTTTTCCATGCCAGACCCAGTAACCCCGGTGTCAGCGTTGCAGGGACCCACGCCTGTGTGGGAGTCCCGAATGGTGGCACTAGAGCACAGCGTTTCTGCCTTCTTGGCTGCCCAGCAGGTGCTTATGCGCAGCCCACGCCTCGAGACTGAGGTTCCCCCGAGAGGGACACCTAAACTGGCCCTGGAAACCCCTGAGACCCATGGGCCTCGTGAGGGTACTCGGCACCAGTCTCACTCGCCGTCCCGTTCCTCGGGGGCGAGGTGCTCCAAGGCCAGTGCCTCCGGTTCCAAGCAGGCCTCGGCCTCTGGACAGGTTGACCAGCCTGACTCAGACTCCTGTTCAGACCTCTTGGGCTGGGAGTTTGACAGGGATACCTTGCCGGAGACCCGCGTCCACAGGGACCTTCCTTTGGACCCATCCCCACCCTCCTTCCAGAGGCATTTACCTACCGAGCAGTGGACGACCCAGTTGCTTAGTGTTGATTCCAAATGACTTTATTGAAGATTCCCTGAAGATCCCGACGGTTCAATGTATAAGGAATCTTGCTGATCAAGGAAAAATCTACATGCAGAGACATAAACTATCAAGGATTAGAAATGACTAATTACCTTCTTGGTTGTAATAAGCCTTAGAAAACAATCAACTTATCATGCAATGAAAAACGCCGGCTCATGCGCTTTTGGAAGGCAGGATTAGAGGCGGAGTTAAAAGATTGACATGAAATGGGGCGGAGTTAAAAGATTGACATAAAACAAAGTTGGTGAACACTAAAACAAAGGCTACATACAAGTAATGAATATATGGAAGCAGTACTTGATCGAAAAACTAAAACAGGTATTTAAAATCAAATCAATGAGAAAATATAAAAAGAAGAATCGATTACCTATATAAAATTACTAAAAACTACCTATAACTCATGCTTGAGCTATTAAATAAAAGCACCTATCATACCCGATAACAATCTGTACTGTACATATATCAAAAGGAACATTATTGATAGTATAAAAAGACCTTTCTGTATTGTGACCGACATGTTTAAAAAAGGGGGTTAAAGCCCTAAAAGACCAATGTCTTATAGAACATCTTTAAAAGCGTCTTTTTCGGAGCCGTGGGTTCTAAAACCACATAAAATAGTAGTGCAAAAAAATGAAGATTAGTTCCAACTGATCGAATGTATAATAAATGTTCCATCTTAAAAAAGAAGAAAGAAAGGTGTAACCCATACATAAAAAGGAAGAAAATATAACTCATGTGTAAAAAAACACTCAAAAAACCAGTCCAATGTATAAGGAATCAACATTGGCAGGAGGCAAAACATAATGGAGCAGATTTGAGATTTTTTGTTATAAAGAAAGTTAAGTTGAATTGGAGAGTGGGTGATATTAACAAGACAATTATGAGATTAGAGCAGAGGTATATTTTCTCATTAGACACTTTGGTACGTAATGGACTTAATTTAGATAAAGATTTATCCGTGTTTCTCTAACAATCCAATAATTTTCAGCTGTATTTAATTTTACCATCATTATTTACTTTATATTTATATTAATATAGTTGACACATTTTGGTTTTATGCTATTTATTTATTTGTCTAATATACGTTGTTTTATATTATTTCTTGATAGTATTGATGTAGTTGTCATCGTTTGGTGGTTTTTTTTAATGCTATTTATTTATTTAATATATGTTGATGTTCATTATGCAGTAGGATTTTTGTATGCCATGAGTATTGCCTTTTTAATCATGTATAATAATGTATGCTTTTACTGCACTTTGGGATATGTATAATGTAGAGTGTCATCTGCTTTGACAGATGCCTTTATTTCATATACGATTTTCAGGCAGTTTTTTAGTTACTTTGTGAAGGCATTCGGTTTTAATATGTCTTTTTTAGGTTCTGTTTGAATATTGCTTTTTTAATTTCATTGCTCACATTCAGTCCTTGTTTTAGTAATTATCGATTTTGACTCCGCCCCCTCCCCCCTCCCTTTCTCCTTTTCCCCCTTCCCCCCCCCCTTTCCCGCCTTCCTTAAAGCGCATGAGCCGGCGTTCTTTTCATCGATTGATTGTTGGTTTGATTGTTCCTAGGGCTGATAACAACGAAGAAGGTAATTAGTAATTTGCAATTTTTAACTTTGTTTTGCCTCTATATGTGGATTTATAATCTTTCTTTATTAGAAAGATTCCTTATACATTGGACCGGTTTTTTGAGTGTTTTTTACACATGAGTTATATTTTCTTCCTTTTTATATATGGGTTACACCTTTCTTCTTTTTTAAGATGGAACATTTATTATACATTCGATCGATTGGAACTAATCTTCATTTTTTTTGCACTACTATTATATGTGGTTTTAGAACCCACGGCTCCGAAAAAGACGCTTTTAAAGATGTTCTATAAGATGTTGGTCTTTTAGGGCTTTAACCCCCTTTTTTATATATGTCGGTCACAATACAGAAAGGTCTTTTTATACTATCAATAATGTTCCTTTTGATATATGTACAGTACAGATAGTTATCGGGTATGATAGGTGCTTTTATTTAATAGTTCAAACATGAGTTATAGGTAGTTTTTAGTAATTTTATATAGGTAATCAATTCTTCTTTTTATATTTTCTCATTGATTTGATTTTAAATACCTGTTTTAGTTTTTCGATCGAGTACTGCTTCCATATATTCATTCCTTGTATGTAGCCTTTGTTTTAGTGTTCACCAACTTTGTTTTATGTCAATCTTTTAACTCCGCCCTGTTTCATGTCAATCTTTTAACTCCGCCTCTTTTCCTGTCTTCCAAAAGCGCATGAGCCGGCGTTTTTCATTGCATCATAAGTTGATTGTTTTCTAAGGCTTACTACAACCAAGAAGGTAATTAGTAATTTATAATCCATGATAGTTTGTCTCTGCATGTAGATTTTTTCTTGATCAGCAAGATTCCTTATACATTGAACCGTCGGTTTGAGTGACTTTCTATGCACGGATTACATCTTAACCACGAGTGGTTACCTTAGCCAAGATGGCATTTTTAAAAGTATATCTCATCTTTAACATTTTCCGATTATCTTTGGCTTTATTTGTGTGGTTATAATGTCTTCTTTGTAAGAAAGAATATTCATTGCACATTTGATCGGTTGTAACCAAGCTTTTACTTTTTTGTATTACCATATGTGGTTCTATAACCCCCCTTTTATATAAAAAAGACGATTTTAAACATGTTTTATGAGATGTTAACCTTTTAGTGCTGTTATCAAGTATATTCTCTTGATTTACAGCTTGTAATTTTAAGCCTTTTTATTGAGTAGATTTACTTAGTTTCTTAATGTTAATTTATTCCACATTTTTTAACATGTCTTTTTGGTCACAGTTTATTTTAGTGAGGTCATCTCCATACATTTTCCATTGGTTTAAAGTTTCATTTATTACACATACATGTTCTTAAGTAGATATTGTAAAGTAATCCATGATTTTCATATGCAATTCCATGTGCAATTTGAAATTAGGTCTCGTTTATAATAAGTCCCCTTCTCCATATCTCAGCTGACTCACTCCTGCTTACTCTCTTTTTTGGCCTTTCTCTTCTTAAGAATGTTCTTTGAGCTTTGTTAATTATTCATTTTTTTTCTTGTCTCATTGTTTACATGAATTATAAGTATATTTATTGCTTTTTTATTCATTAATCTATTTATGTCTCTTTTCAGCATCAACAGATTTGTATTGTTATACAGTACGGTAGATGACCATTGGTCTTTTATAGAGGTATTTATGTTTTATATGTTATACATGTGTTTTTGGCTGTCTTAGCAATTTCATTTTGAAAGTTTCAGATATGTTTTTTAATTTTTTTTTTATTGTTATTAGACTTATTGATGATTTATTAATCGTTATGATATGTATTGCTGTTTGTTTTTTGTCTCTTTATGCTTGTTAATTTTAAATGTTCTTTGTTTATGATTTTAGTTTTATGCCACAATAACCCCTGACAAAGTGTTGCGAAACACGGCCTGTGTCGGGTTGGCAATATTCAGTAAAGTTTCTGGTTTTTCCACTATACCACAGCATAGGGTCCCAGCACCAGGCATGGCTACAATCCTCTGACCTTGAGCAATGGGTCCAAGACAAGCTGCTTAATGTCCCCTGTACTGGGAAGAACCTCTTTGGCAAACCCATGGCCGAAAAGCCTGCCGAGATTGAGGAAGAGTTTGACTCACCAGAGACTCTCAAAGAAGACTTTCTTATCGCTTCAAGAAATCATCAGGGAAAAGGGTTCCTTTGCACAGAGCTATCAGTATCAGCCCTACTCTGGCCATCAGCAAGGTTCTCATTCCAAGAGGCAGGGATAGGGGGCTCAGAAGGCAAAGGCACCTAAGCCCCAAATCCCAGACTCCACCCAGCCTGGGGGGAGCTTTTGACTCCTAGGACAGGGTTTCTCCTCCCCCAGGAGACCTTCAACAGCCCACAGGGAGGCACCTGGCACTCTTCTCCCACAGATGAGCCTCAATCACCTCAGATTCCTGAGTACTACAGGTAGTCAGGGAAGGATACTTCCCCCACCTACAGCAGTTTTTTTCAAGGAGGGCTGGTGAGACGTCTCCTTCACCAGATCCTGCGACTCACAGAGCTCACAGGTCTTCTCAAAGACAGAGCAGTAGAACTCGTGCCCAGACACTCGTGAGACAAAGGCTTCTACTCCAGGTATTTCCTTGACCCAAAAAGGACTGGGGGCCTCAGGCCCATCCTGGACCTGCAAAACTTAAACAAGTTTCTGGTGAGGGAGAAGTTCAAGATGCTTTCCCTTGGAACACTGCTGCCTTACCTCCGCCAGGGAGACTGGGTTTGCTCCCTAGACCTAAAGGATGCCTACACACACATCCTAATCCACCCCTCCAACAGGCAGTACCTAACATTCGTGGTAGGAGGAGGACACTACCAGTAGAGGGTTCTACCCTTTGGCCTGGCCGCCTCTCTAAGGGTCTTCACAAAATGCCTAGCAGTGGTCGCTGCCCACCTACATTTGCAAAGGGCCTTTGTCTTCCCCTTCCTAGATGAATGGCTCATCAGAGGCAGCACGGCCATAGAGACCCATCAGGCCACAGAGCACGCAACCCTCCTGCTGCAGCACCACGGGTTTGTCATCAACTATCCCAAATCTCACCGCACTTCAGCCCAGAGCCTGGAATTCATTGGCGCTCAGGCCTTTCTCACTAGCGAAAGGGCAGAACGCCTCAGAGAGCTGGCTGCAGAGGTGCAGCACCGTCCATTGGTGCCAGCCCTTCTCCTCCTCCACTGTGTAGGCCACATGGCCTCCACGGTTCATGTGACCCTGCTAGCCTACTTATACATACGAACAGCTCAGTGGTGCCTCTGCTCCCAATGGACGCAAGCCATGGACAGATTGCAGGACAGGATCAGGGTGACCTGCCAGCTGGCAGAGTCCCTCGGCTAGTGGCAACTTCTCTGCCACCTCCAAGCTGGGATACCTTTCCAAGCACCCACACCTCAGTGGGTCCTCACCATATACACCTTCCTCCTTGGTTGGG
Source organism: Ichthyophis bannanicus (assembly GCA_033557465.1). NCBI lineage: Eukaryota > Metazoa > Chordata > Amphibia > Gymnophiona > Ichthyophiidae > Ichthyophis > Ichthyophis bannanicus. The sequence continues at coordinate 132,016,700 of CM066031.1, forward strand.
GGGCTCATTGCGAGGACCTGCGCATCCAAGGCCACTGGTTCCAGGCAGAATCCCTGCTGCAGAATAATCTCCTGGAACTGGCTATCTTCCTGGCTCTACGAACATTCTGCCACTGCCTGCAATACCTGCTGGTGCTGATACAGACTAACAACCAAGTTGCCATGGTCTGCATCAACAAGCAGGGGTGCACAGGGTCATACTCCCTCTGCCAGAAGGTAGTGGCCTTCCTTTCCTTTGCAGCTTGCAAGAACATGCTTTTGCAGGTGGTCTACCTCCCCGCCCAGGGCAACCTCCTGGCAGACACACTGAGCAGGGTGCTCTAGCCACATGAGTGGCGCCTGAACCCCAGGGTGGCTTCACAGCTCTTCCGCCTCTGGGAGACGCCAATGATGGATTTCTTTGCCATCCTGGACAATGCGCAGCTATCCCAATTCTGCTCGCGGCAACCGCAACCAGCGAGGGTGGCAGTGGATGACTTCCTGATCCGGTGGACGGAAGGCCTCCTCTATGAGCCCTCTGGTCGCCTAGACCCTCTTCAAGATCCAAAGTGAGGGGGCAAGTCTGATACTAATTGCCCACAGGTAGCCTAGACAGCCCTGGTTCCCTCTGCTGCTTTCCCTGGTGGCAACACACTCGGTCCTGCTGGACCGTGCCCCAGACCTTCTGTCTCAAGAGGAGGACTCCCCCTTGCACTCCAATCTCTAATGCTAACAGTGTGGCTGCTGAAAGGGTAGCTTTGGTCACTTTCAACTTTTCACGTAAGATCAAGGAGGCCCTATTAGCCTCCTGCAAGCCCTCCACAAGGCGAGCTAATGCCTTTAAATGGAAAAGATTCTCAGTATGGTGTGCGGAGAGGCGGGAGAATCTGTTTTCCTGTCTGGTGCATCTAGTGCTCCAGCACCCACAACATCTGTCGCACACTGGGCTAAAGTCAAATTCAGTGAAGGTGCACCTGAGTGTGATCGCTGCATACCACTACCCTATTGAGCGGAAGCCCCTCTCAGGCCAGCCCCTAGTCTCACGGTTCCTACGGGGCCTTCTCTTGTCTAAGTACCCTTTCCACCCCCGGCCGCGGAATGGGACCTCAAAGTGGTGCTCTCTCAGCTTACCAGGACTCCTTTCGCGCCTTTGGCTATGTGACATCTGCACCATCTTTCATGGAAGGTGACCTTCCTGGTGGATTGCACATCTGCTTTCAGAGTAAGCAAGCTTCAGGCCTAGTAGCAAAGCCACCCTATACGAAATTCTACAAGAACACGGTTGTGCTCCACACACACCAAAATTCCTCCCAAAGATGGTATCTCCTTTCCACCTCACCAGGAGGTGGTCCTGCTCACTTTTTTCCAATGGCCTCACATCGGTTGGGAGGAATATATACTCCATAAACTGGATTGTAAATGGGCCCTGTCCTTCTACCTAGAGCTGGCTCAGGGCCATTGCAAAGCTCCTCCGTTTTTTGTTTCTTACGACCCCAGCAGACTGGGGCTTCCTGTGACTAAACGAACTGTGTCTGCTTGGGTGGCAGACTGTATTGTCCTCGCCTATGAGCAAACTGGTCTCTCCCTGGAACACCGGATTATTGCATGAGAGCAATGGCCACATCGGTTGCGAACCTGTTGCTTAGTGCCACATGGTCTTCTATTCACACATTCACAGCTCACTACTGTCTGGAAAGCAAGTCCCATTGGGACAGTGCCTTCAGCCAGGCAGTACTCTGTAATCTTTTCAGGGTGTAGGCAACTCCTGCCATCTGACCCTTCTCTATTTAGGCTAACAGAGTGACAGTGCCGCTGGACACTAGGGTCTTGCAGAGTGTCTCAGTTGGGGACTCAGCTTCTGCAACTCATGGCTACCTGATTTAGTTGCTGTTGGTGCTGTCATAGTTCAGTCCTTGGCAGCCTGGAACTATATGTGAGTACTGACTTCCTGCTTACTTACCTGTAACAGGTATTCTCCAGGGACAGCAGGAATCAGTCCTCACAACCCACCCTCTTCCCCTGGGAATTGATTCCCTACCTTGCTTTGTTTTCACTACATCCTAGCTATGTCATCTGACTGAGCAAGATGGCACCCTTGGGCAGGAAGGGGACCATGCATGTGTGGTGGCATCTCCCAAAGGCTTTCTTTGAAAGCTGGGGCCTCCATGAGGGCTCTGTCAGCACCAATATCACTTATATGTGTGGGCTGATTCCTGCTGTCCCTGGAGAACACCTGTTACAGGTGAGTAATTACACTTTCTTCTGAGGCAATGGAGGGTTAAGTGATTTGCCCTAGGTCACAAGGAGTCATAGAGGGAATCAAATCCTAGTCTCTTGGCGGCTACTCCACTCATGGAGCTGTTATATAGTTAGATTTGTAAATAAATAATATTCAATTTTTTGGATAATGGATGGGCTAAGTGGATAGCTGAAAGAAATAATATAGTTTCCTCTCCTTCCTCCCTACCCCCTCAGACTTAAATAACTACTTCCATTCCCTTACAGCATCCTGGTACATGTCTTTTACATTGAAATTTATTAGTTCCACACTAAAGGCCTTCTAGACTCAATCAAGCCAATATTCAAAACCTTAACTGGCCACAGATAGTACCAGTGAATATCTCCTCAGACTGCCCTGGGAGGAATTTGTATTTAAGCAATGCCATTGAAAAGTGTAGCACACATTCTTACTAATGTCGGACGTTATAAAATTACACCCAAAGGGACTTGCCCAAATTCAGAAGGAGTGTTGGGGGGGGGGGGGAGGGCCTAAGATTTGAACCCTCATTAGGCCACGACTAACTTTTCAGCAGCAAGTGTTGCTTCTCTTTAATTCTCATTGAACGTCATACTCTCGAAGAGGTGTGTAAAATCTTGGATCTGATTCTGAAGGAAGAAGGTGCTGAAGAACTCAGCAGTCATCCTGCAAGACGATCACTTGAGTCCCCTAAATCAACCTTAATACTAAGGGACCTCATAATGTGCAGCTTCTTGAAAATCTATCTGGTCAATATCAAACAATCACAGCCCCCCTTTCTTGAGCGATTCAAGTTCCTTATCCCTCCAGATCAGTCCCGAACCTCTGGGTAGTGTACCTCTTCCAGAAGCTTGGAGACTGAGCATGTCATCTTTTGATGATACCTCTCTGCTTTTACCACTGGCACCGTCTACTAGCCCCAGTTTGCTCAGTCTCCAAGCAGCTAGAGGAGGTGTGAGCCAGGGGTTCTGGACTCTCTGAAGGCAATTAAGGAGATAGCCTTTTATGTTCTTGCTTCCCTGGGCTCAGCACTGGATTTTATTCTGAGTGGAAAAAAAAATAGAAATTATATTCAAGCAGGCAGGATTTCAGACACTCTGCAGGCAAAGGAGGGGATCTCCCGGCCTCCCTAGCGAGCGGGAAGGCTAACGGGTGAGGACCCGTTTAACCCAGGGAGAGCAGACAGCTCCCGAACCCGTTATCGGGGGGGGGGGGGGGGGGGGCCGTCTCCCAGACATCAGTGGTGAGATGGACAGTTCCTGCTGAGATTTCAGTGCCTAAGCCCTTGGAGTTGGCTGAGCATGGGGGTGGTAGGAGGTATAACAAACATCTGCTGCAGAGTGCAGGTAAGCACCGGAAAGAAGAGGGAATTTCTTTCGGGGTGGTTTAAGTCGAACAGCAGTGCTGTGTTTCTGAAGGGTGCAGGAAGCAGGCCCCGAAAGGGAGGCGCTCTCCACATGGCGAGAGGCCAGAGCGGTGCAAGAACGGCTGTGTTCATCTGTGGCTCCTGCAGCGACCTGGAGGTTTGCTTCTTTTGCCTCCCCTCCCCCCCCCCTGGGGCTGTCAGGGGGGGGGGTTGGATTAATTGCTGTCTATGATCTGCTTTTAGCTTTTGCATCCGTGTTTTGAGGGAGACAGCAGTTAGGGCCTAGGGGCCTGCAGTTATTGCAGTATATTTCAGTTCCTTTTCCCCCATTTTGATTCATTTGGGTTTGTTTAGTTCACAAAGACTCTCGGTTGTGCCTGGTGGATGTTAAACAGGTCCTGAAGCGCTATTTGAAGTGTACGGCGGCTTTTTGGAGATCAGAGTGAATGTTCATTCTGTTCGGGGGGCCTCGGAGGGGAGAATCTGCGGTCAAGGCTTCTATTTCCAGATGGATTAGAGAGATTATTGTCTTGGCCTACGCGGTGAAGGGGAGAATGATGCCGGCAGGATTGCGGGCACATTCCATAACAGGTCAAGCACCCTCGTGGGCGGAGTATGGTTAGGTGCCACCGGCAAAGATCTGTAAGATGGCATCCTGGTCTTCCCTTTATACCTTTGCTAAGCATTATCGCCTGGGTATTCAGGCTTCGGGTGATGCTCAGTTTGGAGGGTCAGTGATTCAGGCCGGGTTGGCAGGTCCCTCCCATTAGGTTAACTGCTCTGTTACATCCCAAAGGTGCAAGACTGGACTGGAGGGATGATAAGGAAAGAAAAATTAGACTTACCTGCCAATTGTTGTTCCTTGAGGAACTCCAATCCAGTCCCAGATCCCACCCTTGATGGTTTCTAAGAAGGTGGAGAGAGGGCACTTCCGGATAGGACACTGTGAACACATTTATACATTGGGAGCCGGGGCCAGGAGAACTCTCAGTCTCATGCTTCATCCAGTTGGACATAGTCAGCGTTGCTTAGGTAAGCCTCCCTGGGTTGGGGGGAATGGGGGTTTCCTTCCCAGGTGAGGGGGGCTAATAAGTTGGGGTGTATAGGTTTGAGAGTTTATCGTTGTTTAACTACTTATTTCTTACTCCTGTGAATCTGCTTTGTCAGTAGGTTACTGGGGCTGGTAGGCGGTGCCAGCGGTATAAGTAGAGGGGTGTCATCAAAAGGTGGCATGCTCAGTCTCCAAACTGCTGGAAGAGGTACACTACCCAGAAGTTCAGGACTGGACTGGATTTCATCAAGGAACAACAATTAGCAGGTAAGTCTAATTTCTCTTTATTTATTATACAAATGTATTGCTTGTTCCACTACCAAAATATTCAAAGTGAGATATAATGACCCCCATATCCCTCTGATTTATGATGGACGGCAGTAGTAGAACCTCCCTTCCCTCCCCCATCATATGCTACTCCCTGTGGGAATTATTGCTTTGTATTTTTCTTTGAAAATAAGGGAAATTATAACTAATTTTTCCTGTTTATTTCTCTAAACAGGCTATGAAAGGAGCAGTTCCGATACTTTATCAAGAATTAAACAAGAGGAAGAGCCGTATGTCCAAGATTTCCAGGAGTCAGGAGAGAGAGCAGTTACTGACTCATACCCAGGTGAGTAATAATAAATAGTGTACTAAGTAATAGGAGATATTACAGAATCCAGCTGAGTATTACTAATTTACTTACCTGTATCCTTTGTTCTCACATATGGAGAATATAAGTCCTCACATGTAAGTGATGCTATTTAATGGAGCCCAGGAGAATAACCATAGTCAAGTCCAGACCGGGAGAATTCCCATACTGTTTTACAAGGGGCTGTGCCAAACATAGCTCCTCTGCATGTGTATGTCACTCCACACCCAGCGGGAGCAGCAATTTTAAAAAGCTGCACATGGGCCAAAAAACATTTAAATGGCGGCTTGAGTGGCAAGCTCTGGCAGTGATCCCTGATAAAAACAGCACATTCTGACTCCACAACTTAAACACTTGAAAAACCTACAGCAGATGCCCCCTTAGGGTGTGGAGATAGCAACATGGCAACAAGATGAAAAACCGTAGACCGAAGGCATTCGTGAGGATGGCAAGATGGCGACCAGTGAACTGCAGGTCCTGGATATAGAGGAGGAGGACGGGAGAGATGACAGCATGGAGCGGACTGCGGTGACAGTATCGCAGATGTGAAGGGCTGGATTAAACGAATGGTTCAAGGAGTTGAAGAAGGAGATTACCACTGTGAGAATGGAATTGGGGGCCTGGTTGGCAAAGTCAAAGAGGAGCTAGTGGAATTGGGCTGCAGGGTGGGAGAGTACAAGGACACCTGTACAAGCTGGCAGATGAACAGGCAGCTCTGCTGACCCAGGTACAAAAAAAGAGGAGTGGAAAGAAATGCTAATGCTTACAGTTGAGGACATGGAAAACCATTCGCGACAAAATAATTTGCACAAAAGGGGGGTCCTTGAGGAGGCTGAGTTCCTTGATAGCCAAGGCTATCTGCAAGGTGATTTTGCGCCATGGTGGGGCAGAAGAGGTGCCACCATCTATTCAATTCAATAGAGCTTACCGGATGCTGGGATCACCCAAGACTAATGTTCCAAGAGACATAGTAATACGTGTACATGACTTTACTATCAAAGAATGGATCGCCGCAAAAATGTGGGCCATAAATCACTTTGACTTGCAAGGATATCAGATAGCCATCTTCGCCAATCTGGCCAAAGGAACTTTACAAAGGCGAAAATAAATAAGTGCAATTCCTCATCGTCTCTCCGGGCCAGTCCAGGCAAGTGAGGGTTGTCAACCTTCTCCAGCAGCCGAGGACTGAAAAACTGAAGTTTTACTGAAACAGTATCTGGCTCCCTCGGCTGTCTGAACCCCAGTCTTTCAGTTCTCAGCAGCTGAAGGCGACGTATGTTGTCTGCCTCCCTGAGAATAGGTTAGAATATTGTTTTAGGGTTTTGATTTGGTCTAGTTTTCTTTTAATTTACTGTTACCTCCGTCAGGAGAAAGGGTTCTAGCAGGGCTCTCCCCTTCAGCCGCGATCTTTTATCAATGCTGGCTTGGAATTCATCGGAGCGCTAGAGGCAGAGCCTGCCTCGACTTCAGCTCCAGGCCCGGAGGGGGAAGCGGTAAGTGGTTCTGGGAGCCCCAGAGACCATCTGACAGCTTTCGCAGTCACAAGCACGCCGCTGCTAGCAGCGGGGGGGACAGCTGCTTTGACGGTACAATTCCGCGCTCGTCGGCTTCCTCTCGGGCTCAGGTCAGTCAGCTCGCCGAAGTGTTTGTTTTTTCCTGCATACCGGTTGGCGCGTGTCGCTCATTGTTTTTTCGGCGGATTCGGGACATCAAGTTTCACCAGGGTTTGCCGTGAGCAGTTTCTTCGGGCACTGTCCATTTTAGTTTTGCCGCGCGATTCGCCAGCATGGAACCTTGGCCGGATGCCTCTGAGCTTCTGGGGGGCCTTTCTTCTGTCTCAGAAATGGCGGGAATGGCGGCCATTTCTGCTGCATTTGCTCCTTTACCTTCTGGTCACAAAAGCTCGTCCAAGAGAAAGGCAATGGCTAAGAAGCCGTTTAATGTGGAGGAAGCTCCTTCACTTTCATTGCCTGCGGTGCAGGAGACTTTGGGAAACACCTTTTCAGCTGATTTTATTCTGGCTATGCATAAGGCATATTGTTTAAAGTGGCAGCAGGCTCCAGTTAAGGCCTCGGCCCCTCTCCCCTCCCAGGGCCTGGATACAGGAGCTTCTCTTTTGGACCTGGGGGAAGGTACCTCCAGCTCTGTCCATGGGACCCAAGGGGCTACCAATAGCATCGGTGTACCCGGCCCAGAGCTCCACAGTGTGGAAGAAGGTGAGATTTTGCTGGACCCAGGTGTAGATCAGTGGGCGGCTGATCTTGAGGAGGGGGAGTTGGGAGTCAGTGACGATCCTAGTCTTTTCAGGGTGTTTAGAAAAGAGGAATTGGGGGCTCTTATTTCCCAGACGCTGACAACATTGAATATTGTTCTGCCCCCGGCTCAGGAACAGCCGTTAGAAGATCCTTTGCTCCAAGGGTTTAAGATGGAGCAGAAGTGTTTCCCGGTGCACCGCGTTATGAAGCAGATGGTGGAGTCCGAATGGGAATGCCCAGAAGCAACTCTTCGGGGGGCTCGGGCTATCGCCCGCTTGTATCCATTGCCACAGGAGGAGCTGGATATGCTTAGAATGCCTAAGGTGGATGCCTTAGTGTCGGCAGTGACCAAGAAAACCACCATTCCGGTAGAGGGCGGGGCGGCCCTCAAGGATTTGCAGGATAGGAAGCTAGAGGCTCTGTTAAAGCAGACTTTTGAGACTTGCGCCCTGTCGCTCAGAGCGGCCTTCTGTGGGGCATACGTGTCTAGGGCCTCCATTAGATGGATTCAAGGAGGGGTCCAGACCAAAGGAGAAGAAGAGGATGGCGCAAAGCTGGAGTCGGTTGCGGCTTATTTGGCAGATACTTTTTATGACCTTGTTCGAATTTCCGTGAAGTCTATGGCAGCGGTTATTGCGGCTCGGAGATTCCTCTGGTTGCGAAATTGGTCAGCGGATGTTTCGTCCAAAACACGTCTTACTAAGCTACCTTACAAGGGCACATTGCTTTTTGGGGCAGCTTTGGATAAGATTGTCAAGGATTTAGGTGACTCCAAAGGTACTTGCCTCCCAGAAGACAGGCCGAAGGGTCAAAGACCTGCCGGGGGCCACAGAACTGCGGTGTGGGAAACTCACAAGTTCAGAGGCTCTCGGTTTGTCCCCTATCAAAGGGGGCGCTTTGTGGCTCGTGGGCAGTCCTTTCGAGGAGCTCAAGGGTTTGGCAGGGGTTATTTCCAAACCCAGCAGAACTCCAGCAAAAAGCCACAATGAAGTGAGGTTGGTCCAGATGGAAATTCCGGTGGGGGGACGGCTGCAGTGGTTCCTTTCTGTCTGGATCACAATAACGACAGATCTCTGGGTGCTAGAAATTATACGCGACGGTTATGCCCTCGAGTTTGCTCATCCGTTGCGGGACGCTTTCGTGGCGTCTCCTTGTGGTTCTGCGGAAAAAGCAGCGGCGGTGTCCGAGATCCTTCAGCGCTTGTTGCGCCTTCGTGCGGTGGTTCCGGTTCCACATGACCAGTTAGGGTTAGGTCGGTACTCCATTTATTTCGTGGTCCCCAAAAAGGAGGGGTCCTTTCGTCCTATTTTGGATCTCAAGCACGTGAACCGCTGTTTGCGAATTCCGCACTTTCGCATGGAGACTCTCAGATCCGTGATTTGCTCCATGCAGCCCACGGAGGTACTCACCTCCATCGACCTGACAGAGGCCTACCTACATATTCCAGTAAGGCCAGAGCACCAGAAGTTTACATTTTGCGGTACCCATGGGTCACTTCCAGTTCCAAGCGTTGCCGTTTGGATTGGCCACGGTGCCGCGGACCTTCACAAAGGTGATGGTAGTGGTAGCAGCGGTGTTGAGGCAGGAGGGCGTGTTGGTACACCCATACCTCAACGATTGGTTGATTCGGGCACCGTCGGTTGTGGAATCCGAAGTGGCAACGGCTCGGATGGTCGACCTACTCGAACGGTTGGGCTGGGTAATAAACCAGATCAAGAGTCATTTGCGGCCAACCCAGCGACTCCTGTATCTTGGGGCACTGTTCGGCATGAGCGTAGGAGCAGTGTTCTTGCCCGAGCCCAGGATACAGAAGCTTATGGGGCAGGTGAAAACGTTTCTGCGCCTGAAAGCGCCAACGGCACGGTGTTACTTGCAGCTGCTTGGTTCCATGGCGGCAAACCTCGATCTGGTGCCCTGGGCTCGGGCGCATATGAGACCGTTGCAACACGCGTTGCTGTCCAGGTGGTCTCCTCAGGATCACCCCCTGTCTCGCAGATTACTTCATGCGCCGGCCGTGAGCGACAGTCTGCTCTGGTGGTTGGATCCCGCTCATCTCCTGGCGGGAATGCCCTTGCGGTCTCCGGATTGGTTACTCCTCACGACCGATACCAGTCTCGCAGGCTGGGGGGCTCATTGCCTGTCTCACATAGCTCAGGGGGTTTGGACGCTGGAGGAGTCGGGTTTGTCCATAAACCTGCTAGAGCTCCAGACGGTGCGGTTAGTGCTGCAAGAGTTTCGTCTTCTCGTCGAGGGCAAGGCGGTGAGAGTTTTCTCCGACAACTCCGTGACGGTGTCGTATATCAACAAGCAGGGCGGTACAGGCAGCACTGTTCTCTTGGAGGAGAGTCAACGGTTGATGAGCTGGGCGGAGACCCACCTGGTAGCTCTTTCAGCGGCTCATGTGGCAGGCCGCGACAATGTGCAGGCGGATTATCTCAGCAGGCATGTGGTAGATTCAGGGGAGTGGGAGTTGAATGCAGCAGTGTTTCACAACCTAATCCTCCGTTGGGGACAGCCGACGATGGATCTAATGGCCACCTACGACAATACCAAGGCCAGTCGGTTCTTCAGCAGGAGGAGAGAACGTATGTCCGAGGGTCCGGACTATCTGGCGCAGCCGTGGCCATCGGTAGGGCTGCTCTATGTGTTCCCTCCGTGGCCTTTAATAGGCCGAGTCCTACAGCGGATAGAGGGCCACGGCGGACGGGTAATACTGGTGGCTCCGGATTGGCCCCGGAGACCGTGGTACGCAGATCTGGTCCACCTACTGGTAGACCGTCCTTGGCATCTGCCGGCGCGAGCGAATCTCTTGAGTCAGAGTCCGCTTCTCATGCCGGACATAGACCGCTTCTCGCTTACGGCTTGGCTCTTGAGCGGGAAAAGTTGAGGCGTCGAGGTTATTTGCCATCGGTCATCGACACTCTCCTCCGGGCCAGACGCTTGTCTACTTCTCTAGCGTACGTTCGCATCTGGCGGATTTTTGAACGCTGGTGTGGGGAGCACGTTCTGCGGTCGGGCTGCTTCCTGGTGCCAGAGGTGTTGTCCTTTCTGCAAAGCGGTCTTGATAAGGGATTGGCCCTCGCAACGCTCAAGGTGCAAGTCGCAGCGCTGGCGTGTTTTCGGGGTAGGATTAAGGGGATGCTTCTTTCTCGGCATCCGGATATTTTGCGGTTCCTGAGAGCGGTCAAGAACTTGCGTCCTCCGGTACGCCCCATCATTCCAGCTTGGGATCTTAATTTGGTATTGTAGGCTTTAGTGCGGCCTCCCTTTGAGCCAGCAAGAGAGGTGTCCTTCAAAGAACACTCCTGGAAGACCGCTTTCTTAGTGGCCTTATGTTCGGCTAGGCGAGTGTCGGATCTTCAAGCACTTTCATGTAGAGAGCCTTTCTTGCACTTCACGCGGGAGAAGGTGGTGTTGCGTCCCGTAACCTCCTTTCTCCCAAAGGTGGTATCCAGTTTCCATGTGAATCAGTCTATTTCCCTTCCGACTTTTCAAGATCACTAAGGGGCGCCCATCGATTCGGTTCTCCGAAAGTTGGATTTAGGTAGGGTACTTAAATGGTATCTTCACCGGACACAACCCTTTCGCAAATCGGACAGGCTGTTCGTTTTGTTTGGGGGGCCGAGAAAGGGGGAAGCTGCCTCCAAGGCCTCCATAGCGCGATGGGTTAAATGTGCTGTTGCAGCGGCTTATCAGGCGAGCGGCAAGTCGCCGCTGGAGCTTTTCAGGGCTCATTCAACTCGTAGCCAGGCGACGTCCTGGGCTGAGCTGGCACTGATTCCGCCGGTGGATATATGCAGGGCGGCAACTTGGTCGTTTGTTGCACACTTTTTCGAAGCATTATCGGTTGGATGTTCAGGTCAGGGGTGACGCAAATGTGGGAGCGTCGGCCGTCATTGCGGGTCTCGCAGGCCCCTCCCAGGGATAATTACTGCTTTGGAACTTTCCTCACTTGCCTGGACTGGCCCGGAGAGATGATGAGGAAGAAGAAATTAGACCTTACCTGCTGATTGTCTTTCCTTGAGTTCTCTCCGGGCCAGTCCAGGTCCCACCCGGTTACATTTGCGAGGTATCGTTCTTTCCGTGTCCAGTGTCTTCTGACGTTGGGGGTAGGCTCCGCTTTGCTCCACGACCATTGTTGATTTGCGCGGGAGGTTCCGAAGAGTCAGTATTAGATCTTCCGCTCATTGACATTGCTTGATATGGTCTGTGGAGCTCCCTCAGCTTCTTGCGGGGCTAATTCCCTGATTCCCTACAGTTATGGGAACGTTACAAAACAAATAAAAAAGGTAACAAAGAAAGAAAGAAAAAAAGAAAAACCAAGGAAAGAATCTCAATGGAGAACGGTCAAGGGGAGGTCCCTTGCTTAGCATACATAAGGGTCAGGAGTATGGAACTCATAGTTTTAGGCGGGTTCCGTTGGTTTCTCTTTTAGTTATCGTTCTGCTGCTTTGTAAGTTTAGACTGAGGTTCGGCCAGCAGAGGGAGCCAGATACTGTTTCAGTAAAACTTCAGTTTTTAAGTCCTCAGCTGCTGGAGAAGGTTGACAACCCTCACTTGCCTGGACTGGCCCGGAGAGAACTCAAGGAAAGACAATTAGCAGGTAATGTCTAATTTCTTCTTACTCAAACGGCGGTAAGGACAGTTGAAATACAGATGGCTATATCTGTTTGGGTTCACCATTATGAAAGATGGCCACACATGGTGTGCCTGCACAGTGGAGGAGACGTTGAGGGTCATTGGAGAAGCAGGACAGCAAGTGGAGGGCATGGCAGGATCCTCATTGAGAAAGGCAGATAGACCAAAAAATAATGATTGGATCCGGATGTGTAAGGAAGGATCCAGCCAAAGGAGGAAAGGACTGGCGAAGGAAGCACCAATATAAAGCAAAGAGGCATGGACTTTTCAATACAGCTAGAAAATAAGAGATGCCATACTGGGTCAAACCAAGGTCCATCAAGCCCAGTATCCTGTTTCCAACAATGGCCAATCAAAGTCACAAGTACCTGGCAGGTTCCCAAAAAGGCACACAAGTCCACATTGCTTGCCCTGGGGCAAGCTGTGGGGTTCCTAAGTCCAAAGGTGAATCTGTTCACAATGTATACCATCTATACCATGTTATAATGTAATATCGTTCCATGTAAAGCTGAAGCTATGTAAACAGCATTGATCCTCAGAAATGCGGTACATAAGACAAACTAAATAAAGATAAATAATGGTTTATGGATCTTTCCTCCAAGAACTTGTTCAAACCTTTTTTAAACCCAGCTACACTAACAACTTTTACTACATCCTCCGGTAACTAATTCCAGAGTTTTATTACACGTTGAGTGAAAAAATATTTTCTCTCATTAGTCTTAAATGGGTCACATTGTAGCTTGATGGCATAAACAATTGATCTATATTTACCCGTTCTACACCATTCATTAATTTATAGACCTCTAGCGAAAGATGGACAGTGAAAAAGATAGACAGGAAGAAAATTGATGCCTTTGAATTATGGTGCTTGCGATGAATACTGTGTATACCATGGACTGCCCGAAGAACAAACCAGTCAGTACTAGAGGAGATCAAACCTAAGCTTTCTTTAGAAAGTCAGATGAAAAGACATTCAACTTTCATACCGACTCAACAGCCATATTCTTTTAAGCCTGTCCTCATAGGGGTATCCTTCCATCCCCTTTACCATTTTGATGACTTTTCTCTGTACCTTTTTAATTCTGATATATTCTTTTTAAGATACGGCGACCAGAATTGCACACAATATTCAAAGTGCAGTCGCACCATGGAACGATATAGAGGAATTATGTTGTTGTTAAGTGCCGTCAAGTTGGTGTCGACTCATGGCGATCCTCTGGATAGTTATCCTAAATTGTGTTTGGTCTTCAGTCAGGCAGCTCATTGATGACAGACTGGCACCCGTAGCTGCTCTTATTGTATCGATCCATCTCACTGCTGGCCTTCCTTTTTTGCATTGACCTTCTACCTTGCCAAGCATGCCGTCTTTCTCTAAAGATCTCTCTCTTTGCATGATGTGTCCAAAGTATGAAAGTCGAAGTCTTGTCATCTGAACTTCTAAATAAAGCTTAGGTTTGATCTCTACTACTGACTGATTTGTTCTTCGGGCAGTCCATGGTATACACAGTATTCATCGCCAGCACCATAATTCAAAGGCATCAATTTTCTTCCTGTCTTTCTTTTTCACTGTCCAACTTTCACATCCATATGATGTTATTGAAAATGCGATGGCTTGAATAAGTCAAAACTTTGTATGGAGAGAGATATCTCTGCTCTTGAGAATCTTGTCCAGGTCCTTCATAGTCATTCTGCCAAGCGTAATGCGTTGTCGGATTTCTTGACTGCTTGTTGCTTCTTTATTGATAGTTGACAACTTTAACCTATTTGGATCAACTATTTCAACTTCTTCTCCATCAACAATGAAATTATTCATTTTGCCAGTTGTCAAGATCTTTGTCTTCTTTACATTAAGGTGCAGATCCATTTTAAGACTATATTCCTTGATCTTGAGAAACAAATGTTTCAAATTGTCTTCACTTTCAGCCAGTAATGCGTAAACATCAGCATAGCGAAGGTTGTTGAGTCTTCCACTAATCTTCATACCTCTGTCTTCATACAGTCCTGCTTCTTTGATTTGTTCTGCATGTAAATTAAAGAGGTAGGGGAAAAGTATGCAGACTTGTCATACACCTTTGCTGATTTTAAACCATTCTGTTTCTCCTACTTCCATTCGAACTGTTGCTTCTTGATCAGCATAAATGTTGTGCAAGAGAATGATCAAGTGTTCTGGTATACCCATGCTTCTAATGTGACCCAGAGTTTCTCATGGTTTACAAAGTCAAAAGCCTTGCTGTAGTCAATAAAACACATATAGATATCCTTTTGATATTCTTCTGTCTTTTCATGGATCCATCTCACATCCACAATAATCTCTCTTTCTTCTCCCTTTCCTGAATCCTGCTTGCACTTCAGGCAGTTCTCGTTGCAGGTATGGTTGTAGTCTCTGCTGAATGATCTTGAATAGAATCTTGCTGGCATGTGGGATCAGAGCGACTATGCAGTAATTTTCACAGTCAGTCGGGTCACCTTTCTTCAGTATTGGTATGAACATAGATCTTTTCCAGTCAGTTGGCCATGAATTTGTTTTCCAAATTTCCTGGCAGAGCCTTGTTAGTATGGTAACAGCTTTATCTGATTACTGTAATAACCTAATGGGAATGCCATCAATTCCCGGTGCTTTGTTCTTTGATAAGGCTTTCAATGTTGCTTCGACTTCCTTTACTTTAGTCTCCATTCTTTTATTTCTGATTCCTAGCATTCTATTTGCTTTCTTGGCTGCCGCTGCACAATAGGCAGAAGGTTTCAAGATGTTATCCATGATGACGCCTAAATATTTTTCCTGGGTAATGGTTTCTAATGTGAAACCTTGTATCGTATAACCATAGCTTGGTTTGTTGTTTCGTAGGTGCATAATTTTCAAATTTGTCTACATTAAATTTCATCTGACTTTTGAATGTCCAATCTTCCAATTTATCCAGGTTGTCTTGCAATTTTTCACAACCCTCTTGGGTTTTTAACAACTTTGAATAATTTTGTGTCATCTAAAAATTTGATCACCTCACTTGTTGTTCCCATTTCCAGGTCATTTATGAATATGTTAAAAAGCAGCGGACCCAGCACAGATACCCGAGCTAGTCTACTATTCAGCTTTCTCCATAGTCAAAATTGGCCATTTAACCCTACCCTATGCTTTCTAGCTTTTAACCAGTTCCTGAGCCACAACAGTACACTGCCTCCTATTCCATAACTTTTTAATTTTGCCAAGAGTCTCTCATGAGACCTTGTCAAAGGCTTTTTGAAAATCCAGATATACTATATCAACTGGCTCATCTTTGTCTACCTGTTTATCCACACCTTCAAAAAAACGAAGTAACATATTTATTTATTTATTTATTTTTAATCACATTTATATACCGCAACTTCCAAAGTTCAGTTGCGGTTTACAGTTAACAACAATCAACAAAGCAAGTATGTTTGTTTTACATGGAACGTCGAATATAACAAAACATATTTACAAGGAACATCATATTAAATATCGAATAAACAATGTGATATAATACCAAACAGTGTGAAAACTATATACAAGTTTATATATGAATATATATACATGGAATACATGGAAGGGAGGGGACATAATTCAAAGATCATCATGGGTGAGTGCTAACTGTGTGGGTTAGAGGGCTTTTGCATGGAGCAATCTGATTATCTCTTTAACCTTTGTCTAATGTAGATAATGAATTATCTATATTATAATGTTTGGTAAACAGATAGGTTTTCAAATTCTTGCGGAGTTCCATAATTTCTGTTAGCTTTCGTAGCTCCTCTGGGAGGGAATTCCAGATTGTAGGAGCTATATGAGAAAAGGCTCTATTGTTTGTTGATTTATGGGCTTTTGTAAAATCTTTCGTGATTTTAATCTGTTTAATTGTCCTTTTCTGTGTGTAGACTTAGGTGGTTCTTTGTGTATTAAGTTACATATCATGGATGGGGCCAGGTCATGTAAGGCCTTGAATGATGTTATTATTGTTTTGTAGATTATTCTACTTTGGATTGGTAGCCAATGGAGGGAGGCTAGTATTGGTGATATGTGTTGGAGGGAGTTAATTTTCAATGTGATTCTGGCTGCTGCATTTTGTGCTAATTGCAATCGTTTAATGCTTTGTTTTGCTATGCCTATTAGTATTAGATTGGCAAAGTCAAAATGTGGGGTTATGGTGGCTTGGATTATGTTGATAAAGTCTTGTGTAAAAACTAGTGGACGAAGTTGTTTGAGGGTTTTGAGTTTGAAATAGATTTTCTTTATGGTATTGCTGATGTGTGTTTCCATTGTAAGGTGTGTATCTAGTATAACACCTAGATATCTTATTTCCTTTTTATTTTGATTTCTTGGTTTTGAAGTCTTATGTGTGATGGAGGGATATAGGATCTGTTCTTGGTTACAATTAAAACTTCCGTTTTAGTGTGATTGATGTGGAGGTTTTGTGCTTTTAGCCAAGTTGTGATTTCATTATAGCAGTCCGATAGGAGTTGGAGCGGTAGGTTGGGAATTGTAAATGGAATATACATCATAATATCATCTGCGTATAGATGATATCGAACTCCAAAACTTTTGAAAATGTTGCAGACTGGTTTTATGTAAATATTGAAAAGTAGAGCTGACAGCGCTGAACCTTGTGGCAATCCAATTTCTTGCTTGTATGTGGTTGAGTTTTGATTTCCAATTCTTACATTTTGCGTTCTATCATTTAGGTAGGATGAGAACCATTTATGTACTGTAGAGTTTAAACCTATTTGTTTTAGGTTATTGAGCATTATTGTGTGGTGTACGCTATCAAACGCTGCTGATATGTCGATGAAAAGTAGAATGAATGCCTGTTTAGGATTGTCAATCCCTCTTAGGAGCGCATCTATTAAAACTGTGAGAAGTGTTTCCACTCCATGGCGGGGCCGAAATCCATACTGTTGCTCATCAAGAGGGTAAGATGAGTCTAGAAAATCTTGTGTCTGTAACTGAACTACTTTTTCAATTATTTTGGCCAAGAATGGTATGCTTGAGATGGGTCTATATGATGTGGGGGATGTTTTATCTAGTTTGCTGTTTTTAAGGATTGGCCGTATTTGTGCGTGTTTGAGAGATGGTGGGAGGTAGCCTTGTGTAAGTGAGAGGTTTACTATTGAGAGAATGTAGGGTAATAAAATTGGTAGTGTGTTTTTTATCCATGTTACTGGACATGGATCTAGATAAGATGTTGTGGTGTTGAGACCGGTGATGATATTTTTTAGTGTCTCTTATAGGGTGGAACTCTGACCATTCATTTAAATGCTGGTGTGGTGCGTTGATAATGTCTATAGACATTGATGGCATTTTTGCTTTGTTTTGATAATGGTGGGCTAAAGTTTGAACTGAGATGTCGGTAATTTCTGTTTCTGTAGTTTGGGGGTTGGTTAGATTTCTGACGATGGAGAATAACTCTCTTGGCCTGTTATATGATTTTGAGAGTATTTTGGCATAATATTCTTTTTTTGTGCTGTCCAAGATTTCTTTGTATTTAATGAGGTGATTATTGTATATTTCCTTTTGTATCGTCAATTTAGATTTACGCCAGTTGTGTTCTAGTTTTCTAAGGTTCCTTTTCATTTGTTTTAGTGTGGTATTGAACCATGGTTTGGTGCTAGTGTTAGAGTAGTTGCTCTTTTTGTGTATTTTATTAGTTTTAGCTGCATTGAAGATGGTGTCATGCCAGTTCTTGACAGTGTCATCTAAATTCGTTGCCGTTGTTACAAGGTGGGGGATTGTTAAGTCGATAAATTCTTCATTGTTAAACTTTTTAAATCTTGTGGTGGGGACATTTCTGTTGTGGTTGTTAGTGCTAGTGGATGGATAAGTAAAATTTAGTTTGATAATGTGGTGATCTGACCAGGGTATCTGGGTACATTCAACTGAATTTGGGTTGATTAGTTTGAAGAGTGAGTTAGGGAGAAGGACAAGATCAAGTGTTCCACCTTTGATGTGTGTAGATGTGTTTATTATTTGATGATATTCCATGTCTGAGATAGTGTCAAAGAATAATTTAGATTCCGATGTTGGTAGCGAGGGAAGGTTAAAATCACCTAGCATAATTATAGGGTGCTGTTCAGTTGAAGAACTGAGGAGTTCAATGAAAGAATCAAGGCCGTCTGGTTTTTGGTCTGGGGGCCTATATACTAAGCAGAGTTTCATAAGGCCAATTTTTATTAATAGTGTGTCTATGTTGTTAGAAATATTGGATTGCATTGTTTTGGCACATAGTGTCTTTTTTGTCATCATTAATACACCTCCGCCTTTTCTATTAGTTCTATGTTTATAGAAAGTGTCATAGTCTTCATTATTGAGTTGGTTTATATAGACTGAATCGGTATCTGAGAGCCAGGTTTCTGTAACGCATAATATGTCTGGATTTAAGTCCGATATTAAGTCATTAAATATGGGTAGCTTGTTTTTCATCGAGCGTGCATTGATAAGAATGCATGAGAGGGAAGGTGTGTTATTGGTGTATGTACCCTTGGTTGTTTGAAGTGGGTTTGTTTGTTTTATGTGAATTAGTCTATTTACATTTGCTCTAGGATGGTTGTTTGGGTAAATGTGTCCTATATGGTGGTTGTTTCGCGTGTGTGTGTGAATAATGGGAATTGTTTTGTGGTTTTTGCTGCTTAGGCTTAAAGTTAAGTCAATGGTTAGTATTGCTAAGACTAAACCGATATAGAATATTTTCATTATCGTGATGTTTGTAGGTGGCATTTTTGAAGGTTTGGTGTTAGTGGAGCTAAGCGGTTATATACCAGGGTAAGAAGATGTGAGCAATGTAGTCCACTGGGAAGTTGTGTTATGTAGAGGTTGCAAGGAGAGGCTGCTATTGTCAGACCTGGTTGATAAATGCTACTGACAACAGTATACAATTGTATGATCGTAACTGACAACAGTACTGATAGAAGATAATATACTACTGGCAACAGTAATATAATGTTTGTTACTGACTGGCTAGCTACTGACAACTGTTTCAATTGATAGAATACTACTGGCAACAGTAATGAGTACTACTGGCAATGAGTACTACTGACAACAATAAAGCTATGAGAAATGACTGTTTGCAAGCTAGTTACTGATAACTAACAACGGTACTGGCTGTGGATATGCTACTGGCAACAATAGGAGGATGATAAAATGTTAACTATTTGCAGATTGCCTACTGACAACAGTACTGGTTAAAGACTACTGACAACAGTATAAAAATGATAGAATGTTAGCTATTTGCTGGCTAACTAACATAGTAAATGACGGCAGATAAAGACCAGTATGGTCCATCTAGTCTGCCCAGTAAGATGGCAAGAGTAGGTGCACCTGCCTCTCCGTGCAGGCCACCCCTCCCCATGTCTTTGTTTTAGGGGTGAACCCACCACTCCATGTAGGACACCCCTGTATGTTGAGAAATTAGTTAGTCAAGCTTATTTTGATTTTATCCTGTTGCTGTAAAGGGATCCACTGTGTCTGTCCCATGCCATTTTGAATTCTGTCACTGTATTTGCCCCCACCACTTCCATCGGGAGGGCATTCCAAGCATCCAACACCCTTTCAGTGAAAAAGTATTTCCTGACATTGCCTTTCAATTTACCCCCTTGCAGCTTCATGTTATGCCCTCTAGTTTTACAGCTTCCCCGTCTTTGGAAGAGGTTTGTTTGTTCATTATTTTTCTTTAAGTATTTAAAGGTCTGATTCATATTTCTCCTGTCCCTCCTCTCCTCCAGAGTGTACATATTCAGGTCTTCAAGACTCTTCTTATAAGGCTTCTGACTCAGACTCCAAATCATTTGGTTGCCTTCCTCTGAACAGTTTCTAGTCTTTTTACAGTGGCATTAGTACCTCTTCCTTTCTGCTAGTAATTCCTATTTGTATGCAACCCAACATCCTCCTGGCTTTTGCCACTGCCTTGTTGCACTGTTTTGCCACCTTGAGATCCGCAGAAATAATCACACCAAGGTCCTTCTCCTGATCCGTGCACACCAACCTCTCACCCCCTATCGCGTACATTTCCCCTGGATTTCTGCTTCCCAAGTGCATGACACTGCACTTCTTCTCATTAAATCTTAACTGGCAAGCATTAGACCATTCTTTCAGCTTTTCTAGATCTTTCCTCATGTTATCCACTCCCTCAGGGGAGTCCACTGTGTTGCAAATATTTGTGTCATCTGCAAAAAGACAGACTTCCATGCAGTTCTTCAGCAATATCGCTCACAAATACATTGAACAGTGCCAGGCCCAGGACCGAACCCTGGGGCACCCCACTCATCACCCTCCTTTCATCCGAGTGAGTTCCATTTACCATCACCTTCTGTCGTCTGTAAGTCAACCAATTTCTGATCCAGTTCACCACCTTCGGACCCATCCCCAAACTACTGAGTTTATTGATAAGTCTCCTATAAGGAACAGTATCAAAGGTTTTGCTGAAATCCAGGTAGATGACAACCATCGCATGCCCCTGATCTTGTTCTCTGGTCACCCAGTCAAAGAACTCAATCAGATTTGTTTGGCAAGATCGTCCTTTGGTAAAACCATGTTGCCTCGGATCTTGCAACCTGCTGGTTTTGAGAAAGTCCACTATTTGCTCTTTCAGAAGCGCCTCCATTACTATTCCCACCACTGAGGTAAGGCTCACGGGCCTGTAGTTTGTCACTTCTTCCCTGTCACCACTTTTGTGAAGAGGTACCACATCCGCCCTCCTCCAGTCCTGAGGAACTACTCCTGTTTCCAAGTATCTGTTGAAAACATCCTTTAACAGCCCGGCAAGGACCTCTCTGAGCTCTTTCAGTATCCTGGGATGTATCCCATCCGGTCCCATGGCCTTGTTCACTTTCAGTTTTGCAAGTTGTTCTAACACATCATCTTCAGTGAATGGTGTGGTATCTACTTCATTCCCATTTTTATATTTGGGAGTCACAGATGGTCTTTCTCCAGCATTTTCTTTTGTGAAAACAGAGCAGAAGTATTTGTTTAGCAATTTTGCTTTTTCAATGCCACTTTCCACAAATCCGTTCCCAGCCCTTCTGAGTCCTGCAATTCTATCTCTGATTTTCCTCCTCTCCCGAATATACCAGAAAAAAATTTTGTTGCCACACTTCACCTCTTTAGCCATCTTTTCCTCTGCCTTTGATTTTGCTTTCCTTATTTCTCTTTCTGTCTCTTTGAGTTTGATCCTGTATTCCTTACTGTGTTCCTCTATTTGCAAGCTTTTGAATTTTGTGAAAGCTGTGGTTTTTTTGCCTTTATTTGAGCAGCCACTTCTTTGGAGAACCAAATAGGTTTCCTTCTCCTCTTGTTTTTATTTACTTTCCTTACATATTTATCTGTTGCCCCTTTTATTGCCACCTTTAGTTTAGCCCATTGCAATTCCACTTCCCTTATCCCCTCCCACCCTGCCAACTCTTCCTTCAGGTACTTGGCCATTTTACTGAAGTCAGTGTTTTTGAAGTTTAGGACTTTGAGCTTGCTATGATTGGACTGCACCTTGGCTTTTATCTCAAACCACACCATGTGGTGATCGCTGCTGCTCACAGGGGCACTCACCCAGACATTTGACATGGTCTCACCGTTGGTGAGCACTAAATCCAGCATTGAGCTTTCCCTGGTTGGTTCCATCACCATTTGTTTAAGTGACGCATCTTGGAAAGCATCCACAATTGTTTTGCTTCTTGCCATATTCGCAGAAGGAGTACTCCAATCCATATTGGGTAGATGAAAGTCACCCAATATGATCACTTCCCCCTTTGTGGCTATCTTGGCAATATCTATAATCAATTCATTATCTATTTCTTCGATTTGAGTCGGAGGTCTGTAGACTACAGCAGTATGGATGACAGTGCCATCTCCTCTTTCCAGCGCAATCCAGAGCGCTTCTTCTTTTCCCCATGCCCCCTGCATTGCAGCCGCTTTAATATTGCTTTTTACATACAAGGCTACTCCTCCTCCTTTTCCACTTTCTTTCTCTCATCTGAATAGATTATAGCCAGCTATTGCTATATCCCATTCATTCGATTCATTAAACCATGTTTCTGTAATGGCCACAATGTCCAAGTCCATTTCCACTATTAGTGCTTCCAGGTCTGGAACTTTGTTGGCTAAGCTTCGAGCATTTGTGCTCATTGCTTTTCAGCATTTAACTGGCTTGCATGTATTTTGCATTGATTTTGTTCTGCCCACTTCTTCCCACTTGTCATTGATGTGTGGTTTAAAAGTGTGGCTGTTTTCTGATGTTGTTCGCATTTGCCGGGAGTGACGTCCTCAACTAGTCCTTCTCCATCCGTCACCCCCTTTTTCTGGTTTAAATGCATATCCGTGTTAACAATGGCCTTGAGTTTCTCTCCCAGAGTCTGGAAGTCCCTTTGAACTGCAGAGGCACTGTTTCTAGCCAGGTCATTTTTACCCAGGTGGATGACAACATCAATTTTGGAGTGCTCACTTTCTGCGCTAAGTACATCAACAATTTGGCTTGTATTCCTGCTGGCTGAAAAGCCTGGGAGACTTTTGACTATCATCTCTCCTTTGAACTGTGTTCCCAAGTTGGTGCCTCTGATGATGGAATCTCCAAATAGTAGTAGTTTTCTGTTTGAGTTTTTCTTCATATTTGGTGCTTTAGCAGGAGATTGGGCATTGACTGACTCATTTAAGGGTCCTTCACCTTTCATGGATTGTTGATCCTCATTAACCAAAGCAGATAAAGCTTTATGCAGGGATATCTCTTGATGTATAGGATGTCTCTGCATTAGGGAGGAGTCTCTGCATTAGGGAGAGGAGTAGCCTAGTGGTTGGGGCAAGGTACTTCAGGCCGGAAGGTCGGGGGTTCAAATCCCACTAGAGGACAGCAACCTTGGGCCGGAAGGACTGGGGTTTCTAGTCCCACAGATGCTCCTTGTGGTCTTGGGCAAGCCACTTAACCCTCCATTGCCCATGTTCTCTGTAAGTATTAGTGTATGTGTCTCATATCCCCGCGTGTTAAATGTATCCCCCAATTGTGTTGTGACCGCTTTGATTGAAGGATAAGGCGGTATACAAAACTGTCTAAATAAAATTACAGGTTGCAATCTACCCGAGCCCAATTTGTTTCTGGGATGTTTGATTCTTTGTGGTAGCGGTGGTGGACTTTGTTCTGTTTGTATCCTAGAAGAGGTCCGTTTCATTGCAGCTAGTTCTTCCCTTAGTAGAGTCAATTCTTTATGCATGGCAGATGACTTGAGGCACATAGGACAAGCTCTTAGGTTCCAAACAATTCGTCTCAGAATGAAA